>CM076401.1:13633271-14105850 GCA_038363315.1 Mugilogobius chulae
GCCTCTTTCTCTCTTCCTCCTCCTCTTGTCTTGCTCTCTCCTCTTCTCCCTCTCTTGCTCTTCTCTCTCCGTTCTCACATCTCTTCTCCTCTCTCTTTACTCTCTTTCTCCCTTCATGCTTTCTTTCTCCTCTCCACCCCTCTCCTCTCTCTTCTCTTTCTTTCCTCTACCCTCTCCCCTCTCTCTTTCTTGGCTCTGTTCTTTTTCCGTCTCTCTTGCTTCTTCCTCTCTCCCCTCTCACTCTCTCCTCTCTCTTTCTATCCTCTCATGCTTTTCTTACTCTACTCACCCTCTCCTTTCTTCCTCTCTGCTTGGCCTCTTTCTCTCTCTTCTCCTCTCTATGCTCTCTCCTCGCTCTCTCTTTCTCCCCTCTTTCTCCTCTCTACTTGCTCTCTCTCTCTTCTCCTCCTCTTTCTGCCCTCTCTCTTGCTTCTCTCTCTCCCTCTCTCTTCTTTGCTCTTTCTCTCTCTCCCCTCTCACTCATCTCCTCTCTCTTCTATCCTCTCATGCTTTTCTTACTCTACTCACCCTCTCCTTTCTCCTCTCTCTTGGCCTCTTTCTCTCTCTTTCTCCTCTCTTGCTCTCTCTCTTCCTCCTCTCTCTCTCTCTCTCTATTCTCTCTTTCTCCTCTCTCTCTCTACTCTCTCTTTCTCCTCTCATGCTTTTCTTTCTCCTCTCACCCTCTCCTTTCTACTCTTTCTTTCTCTCTCTCTCTCTTCTCACTCTCTTTCTCCTCTTTCTTCTTCTTTCTTTCTCTTCTCCCTCTCTCTCTCCATCCTCTTTTGCTCACATTCTCTCTGACTCTGTCTCCTTGTCCCTCTCTCTCTCTCTTTCTCTCTCTCTCTCTCTGTCGTGAATGTTTCTTCTAACTTAAAAGACTAAACTGAAAATCATGATACAGTTTAGCAACACAAACATTTAAGTACATTTCACTTTTTACAGTGAACCAAAATCACCATGACGCATAATCTTAAAAAAAAAAAAACAGTTCTCAATCTGTGAAAAAACACGCAAGGAGCAAAAGTGAAGCTTACAGCCTAACGCTAAACACATTTCTGGGCACAGCAATTAAAATATGGTAATTACAAAACCGCGTAAGTGGGAAATGTGGCTTTGAGAGAAATGCAAAGTTTTTTCGTTCACGTTTCCCAGACTTCTTTTGAGCGCCTCGTCCTTGGCATTTAAGCAAACGTCTGCGCCCGTATGCGTAATAATAAATACATCAAACAAACACCGTTTTCAAACCACTAAAGGAAGAAGTATTTATGCAGTTTGTGACTTGGACTTGAGTCACTATTTTGATGACTTGAGACGAACAAAAGGACGCAGACTTGGGGCTCTGCTTGGATTTGAAGGTCGGTGACTCAGGAACAGAGTTTTACAAGAAGAACGCACTGAGCATGTCCCTTCTCACTTCTTGTTTGTGACCAGAATATTATTTTACTTGTCTCTCTTTGACTTTAGACTAGACTTGGACTTGTCTCTCTTTGACTTTAGACTTGACATGAACTGGACTTGTCTCTCTTTGACTTTAGACTTGAGTTAGACTTGTCTCTCTTTGACTTTAGACTAGACTTGGACTTGTCTCTCTTTGACTTTAGACTTGACTTGGACTTGTCTCTCTTTGACTTTAGACTTGACTTGGACTTGTCTCTCTTTGACTTTAGACTTGACATGAACTGGACTTGTCTCTCTTTGACTTTAGACTTGAGTTAGACTTGTCTCTCTTTGACTTTAGACTTGACTTGGACTTGTCTCTCTTTGACTTTAGACTTGACTTGGACTTGTCTCTCTTTGACTTTAGACTAGACTTGGACTTGTCTCTCTTTGACTTTAGACTAGACTTGGACTTGTCTCTCTTTGACTTTAGACTTGACTTGGACTTGTCTCTCTTTGACTTTAGACTTGACTTGGACTTGTCTCTCTTTGACTTTAGACTTGACATGAACTGGACTTGTCTCTCTTTGACTTTAGACTTGAGTTAGACTTGTCTCTCTTTGACTTTAGACTTGACTTGGACTTGTCTCTCTTTGACTTTAGACTTGACTTGGACTTGTCTCTCTTTGACTTTAGACTAGACTTGGACTTGTCTCTCTTGACTTGTGACACTGTTCGACTAGACTTGGACTTGTCTCTCTTTGACTTTAGACTTGACTTGGACTTGTCTCTCTTTGACTTTAGACTTCACTTGGACTTGTCTCTCTTTGACTTTAGACTTCACTTGGACTTGTCTCTCTTTGACTTTAGACTTGACTTGGACTTGTCTCTCTTTGACTTTAGACTTCACTTGGACTTGGTCTCTCTTTGACTTTAGACTTGACTTGGACTTGTCTCTCTTTGACTTTAGACTTCACTTGGACTTGTCTCTCTTTGACTTTAGACTTCACTTGGACTTGTCTTCTTTGACTTTAGACTTGACTTGGACTTGTCTCTCTTTGACTTTAGGACTTGACTTGGACTTGTCTCTCTTTGACTTTAGACTTGACTTGGACTTGTTTCTCTTTGACTTGGACTTGTCTCTCTCTTTGACTTGGGACTTGACTTGGACTTGTCTCTCTTTGACTTTAGACTAGACTTGGACTTGTCTCTCTTTGACTTTAGACTTGACTTGGACTTGTCTTTCTTTGACTTTAGACTTGACTTGGACTTGTCTCTCTTTGACTTGCCCCAGTGCAAGTCTTTTTTTCAGCCACTCGCTCCAGTGTTAGAAGAAATTAAGATGCCTTTTCTCATTTTTGTCTTGAGTTTGACAGCATTAAATCTGTATTAAGCAGCGTATTTGACTTTGGAGCGAGCACATGAGCACTACAACATACAACAGGTCAAAGTGCTACAACATAACTTACATCTAGACTTATTCATGTCATTCATGTCAACGCTTATCAGGACGGTGAAATGTCGGGCGAGCGCGACTCGGGTCTATAGAGCAAAACGAAAACATCCTCATCTTACTCTTCTCCCACGGCTTACTTACGCGCAGATTCAGTACTTGGACAGACACCGATGACCCGGCCTCTGTGTGGAGCTGAGAACGCGGGGTTTGTGGGAATCCCATTTGCTGAACTATATTTTTAAGCAAATAATTTTGCACTCACACTATGCCGCAATCACATTTTACAATGTTTCTGCTTTATAACATAGACCTACTAAGATCTAACTGTCAATTTCACATTATTTCACAATAACCCTAACTGCAACTTAGATGTGTTTTGATCAGTTGTGTAGCCCTACTGCTACTTTTCCTGCTGTGAACATTCCACAAAGTAGTCTACCTATAGTTCGTTTATGATTATTATTTTTAAGTATTTGTATTTTTTGGCCGTCATACTATTTTGTGGCGAAATAAATGACATGATTATAAATTAAAACAACACTGCGTTAGTAAATTGTATTTAATTAAAGCAATAATAGAAAATTCAATTTTCGAATTCAATTTAAAATTCAAAGTCAATTATCAATTTACGACCTGTGCCCCTAAATTGAATCAGTTAGGGGCTACAATGCTCCTTGTGAAAAAAGTTTGTCTGGAGCCCTCTTTGCCTCTCACTCCAAACTCCACCCTCCTCTCTCCTTTAGTCCTCCAGCAGCAGCAGCAGCTCTATCTGAACTGTGTTTTGGGCAGTGTTTGGACGGTCTTTTAGTTGACCTTTCTGACAGATTAAAAGCGCTAAACGAAGGCGGCGTACTCACCCCTCCTTCAGATCCGGCCAGCGCCAGTCCTCTCTCTGCCAGCCTGAAGAGACAGAAGAAGGCACATGTTTTATTCAGCTGCAGACAGGAGAGACGAGCCTCGGAATACAGCGTGTTGTTTACCTACGGAGCACCTGGGCCTCTTCTCTCGTCACTACGGCGTCTGTCACCGCGCGGCCGCACTTCTGAGGTGTGCAGCCTGAAACAGAAAGAGAAAATCAGATGTGGGTGAGGCCTGGGGAAGAAGAGAGGGGCAGTGTGGCTGAGCGTCAGGCAGTAGGACAAGAGTTTCTGAGCTTCAGCAAACACCATTCTGATTTAGGGCTGTAGTCGATCAAAGAAATTCTAAATCCTATGCTTGAAAACAATAAAAAAAAGCTATGGAGTTTATGCAAAAGCAGCAATTTATATAGAAAATGAACAGGAACCAGTGTAGTCCTTTTTGCACGGCCTAATGTTGAGACCTCATGTCTCTGGGCAATATTGTGATAAAAATCGAATCGTGAGCTCATTCCTGTGACAATCAGCTTTTTTGATGAACTTGTCACATCGTATTTTCCCTTTTCTCTATTTGATGCATCTGTCTGTTCAAATACAGACTATTTTTCCAACCAATTACCTTTAGTCTCAGAGTTTCCAAATCCAAGTCTTTATAGCGACTTTGGACAGTGCTTTTAGTTCATAAAAGGAACGTACAGTATCTTTTCAGGTTTAATCAAGGTTAAGATCAATTTATACGACTGAAACAAGGATTTTTAGCCTGCTTTCATGTATAAAAGTTGCTATTAATGTAAGAAAAAAACATACACTTGTTTTGCAGCAACACACAATGTTCTAGGGCTGCAACAACTAATCGATTTAATCGATTAAAATCGATTATTAAAATAGTTGTCAACGAATTTGGTCATCGATTAGTTGGCTAAAAACTTTTACGCTCAGTCCGCTGTGATCCAGCCGCTTTGAGTGGACATCAGCGGCTTTGTAGAGCTCTCCTTTGACTCTCTCAAAGAACAGACGAACAGAAACCTTGTGCCTGTTTAGCGGACCTTTTAATCACACAATAATAGCTACGAGTAACCTGTCGGCGGTGGTGTATAGCTTAATCTCATAAAGTTACGAATTTGTTATTTCTCCGCGGGTGAGTCGGCCGCTTTCAGCGCTTAGACTCGCGGTAACTTTCTAGAAACATCCCGCGGTCAATCTAGCATCTTTTTGATTTGCCTTTGCTGTTACACGAGCTGCTGGGTGTGCTTTTTGTAAGGTTTTCTCCGATAAAGTTAAAAGCCGTCCACAGCGTCTCTCCACCTCTCACCAAAAAAGCAGCACCAGCAGGTCCAGCCCCTTTCCCCTCCGTGTGTGAGTAACCATGACGACACAGCTTGAGTGACAGGAGTGAGAGCCGAACACTCGCAAACTTAAAACTTTAGATATGAAACAAAACAATCATAATGATGATCTTAACAGGACCTGATAGATGTAAATGCTAATAACAGTATGAATGAGATGCAGCAGCAAACACTTATTATTAGTTTTAATATGACTTAAAACAAGTTAATATAATATGCTCATTCTTTATAGATGCTTTAAAATATTATGAGCTCATAATAAAAAGCAGCAGTCCAAAGGTCCAAAAAATGGAGATTTTATTTTTTGGCCACATTGCCCAGACCTAGAATAACCACATTAAAAGAAGTCGCTAGATAGCAAAATCTGGTTATTCTACTTTATTTTTGTATTTTCTTTTTGTTCAAGAAAAGCCCAGTGTGTTCATTAAGTGCACACAAGTTGTCTTTTGCATAAATTCATTTAATAAAATGCAAAACACCTTATATTTATTATTTTGTCATTTTTATCCGATTAATCGATTAATCGATCCAATAATCGACAGATTAATCGATTATCAAAATAATCGTTTGTTGCAGCCCTACAATGTTCTAATTCAGGGGTTCTCAAACTGTTTCAGGCCAGGGACCCCTAATCGGTTCAAAAATATTCCAAGGACCCCCTATCATTTTTCACATTGGCAATGCATACATTTAAGCCAAGTTTATAACAAGTTATTTTTTTTATATAATTTTTTCTGGTGTACTTCTTTCTGTCTAAAACATTACATGTTTTGAATTATATATCACAAAAAAATTGTAATATTGATAAAATAATTAAGGTTTCAAAAAGATTTGGGGGACCCCCTAGACATGGCTCAAGGACACGCAGCAGTTTACGTTTTACTTCTCCCAAACAAACTGTGCGCGAGCTTAGGACTGCGCCCTGCACAATCTAGCAGCACAATTTGCGTCTCACTTGCGTCGCAGTGAGTCTGCTTAACTTTTTAAACAGAAGAACCAAAAAAAACAACAGATCCAGACTTACAAACAATTATAAATAGTCGCCAGTGCAAACAGTCAGTCTAAAGTCTGCGTGTTGAGCTTCACATATCCACATAAATCCATGCAGTCAGACGTTCATGCACAAGAATGTTGCCAAACACAAAATTCTGTTCAATCCAAACTTTGCTGTACCATCCCCCTGCTCATCGCTCCAGTTGCAAGCGCAGTCCTAAATGTAAATTGCTTTGGTGAGTGTCTGCAGCCAAACAAATCCAAGTAAAAAAACATGTCATCTAGCCTTCTCTAGTTCTCCCTCTTTCTCCAGTTAAACAGAGAGGTAAGTAAGTGTTAAAAAGCAAATGTTTGTTTTGACAGACTACACGTGTGCTTTAAAATGTACTTAAACATATGTAACATTGCTAAAAGCTGAAAAATTGTTTGGGGCTTATCATTAAAGTTGGGGTAGCATATCAGACAAGATCTAGTTGCTTATTTCTATATGTAATTTCCTTTGCGGCCAGTAGATGAAGCTCAAACTCAGTTTATGACGTGGGAAACACATGACTTAAGTTGCGACACAAATACAAAGTCAAAAGATGAATCATATTTGTCAATGAATCACTTTAAAATGTCTGAACCATACATACATCTTGGGTCCTGACAATTCTAATTTCAACCATAATCTTTTTCCATCTCCATCATCCATAATTACGCCTAAACAAATTTTCTCTCCATAAACAGCCCGTGCACTTGAAAATGCTCTTTGAAACTTAATTATACGCTCTTGTGCTTGTTTTGCCGAGGCTGGAGCAGGAAATTGAAAGGCCGCCGTTAAGCTCGGTATGGATCCGTGGCTGATTACTGTTATTATTGCACAAGACGCGTTACGCTTTATTGTTTATTTCCCGCGGCGATACAGGCGGACTGGTATAGATCCAATCTCGGACGTGTTTGGAGAAAGTCTTCACATGCTTTAGGTCAGCAGCAGTGGCATGGAGGTCTGCTGCTGCTCGGGTAATGTAAGGATAAAATATGGAATTGTTCTCTCAGAATTGCATCTGTACTGACTTAAAGTGAAACTAAACGCGAATCAATTCTGTGTGTATGAAGTCAAAATTGAATCATCTACTGTTTCCGAGCCTTTTTGGACATTTTTGTGCAAACTCGCTCATTTTCAATTCAATTCATCTCAATTTATTTGTATAGCCCAAAATCACAACAGCAGTTATCTCAGAGGACTTTACAAAGTGTTGATTTAGCAAACAAGATTTGTCAGAAATCAAACATGGCAACATTTGGTCAATAGCAACAGAAACAAAGTAAAATTAGAAACAATCATTTTTAGGAAATGCAGGCAGATTGTTACAACAACAAAAAGGCAAGTAAATATTGTCCCAGAGCATCCCCTGTCCTCAGACCCTCCTTCTCGGCAAGGAAAACTCAAAAAAAAAAACATCGTGGGGAAAAAACCTGGAGGAGAACCACAGTGAAAGAGAGATCTACTCCCATGGACGAACAAGCTGTAGATGTGACCAGGACTGACGCATGTCCAGATGTTAATAGTCTGTCTGTGGAGCCAAAAATCACTTTTAGGTAGACACATTTTCTAACAGACGAAGACAGTCAGTTAAAGAGAGGCTGGAGTGGAACAGTGAGCGGGGTCCAGGATCTCAAGATTTTGCAACTATGGGCCTGATTTATCAAGCCTGGTGCTAAATTGCGGGTGCAAAGTAAAAAAAATCATGTTATTTGCAAACAATTTATGCAAACGTTAATACTGGATGGTGTACATATGGACAAACAGTGGAAACAAGTCACAAAAGATTCGTTGTCAGCTAACTACAAGAGTTTATCACTTCGTAAAAACAAAAGCTATGCTGCTAAATTAACATTTGTGAATGAAATTTGACCCTACGACCCTTAGAAGTTACATTCGGGTGAGTGAAAAAAAAGGTGAGAAAAACACTGTCTCGAGCTTCAGGAGACAGACGTCTGTCAGACTGGTTCATACCTGATGGAAACAGCTAGCTGTCGTCTCGTTTCGAGGTTTTATTCAAAGAAGTTTCCCTGTGTAAACAGACAGGGAGCAGGTCTTTCTGCATGACGCATGCGCAGTAGGGCGAAAAGTGACTGAAAATTCCTCTATAACATATTGCATAAAACAGACATTCACCGCCTCAAATTCTGCATCTTTAGTGTCTGTGTGAAAGAAAACTGTCAGCTACGCCGAGTTTTTGCTCCCACTAACCTGTTTGCACATGAGCAAATGCTTGATAAATCTGGCCCTATATGTGGAAAAACCCCAACAGTGCTGCCACGATGGTCAAATTCTGTCAGTGCATCGTGCTCGTCTAGTGAGTTACAAAGTGGTCACCTGTTGTGCTATAACATCACGAGTTCTTTGGCTCAGATATGCGGTGCAAAAGGTCACAAGTTAACTATCGTGTCAGTGTTTTTTTTTTTCATTTTCAATTTTAAAAAATACTCACATGAGCTCACGTGTAAAAGGAAAAGTTTCACACAAAAGTTAAAGTGCAAGAAAACAACTAGACCTCTTACAAAACTCTGGCCACACATCCCTGAACTCGCAGAGGGGCACATTGGGATTAAAATCGGGCCAAAACTCCTGTAGTGTGCAGACGGCTTAATTGCTGCGAAACTATGATAAATATTTATTACAAGAACAATTACACCAGACTAAGGTAAAATTGGATAAGCTAAATGTTTAGTGAAATCATAGTCATGGAGCCTCCTGGTTAAATCAAGTTGAACTAGTTTAAACAGGCGCCTCCCCTCATTCATGAACCAGACCATGAGAACTCTCCACCGCCTGGTCAATCTTAATGAGCTTTTACCCTTGATACAACAGTGTTCTCTCATCATTAGTAGGATTAAGACTGATTCATACATGTCTGAGTTTCTGTGTTGATCAGCAACTTCCACATGCCTGCGTTTTCTCAGATGATTTGAAAAGAATAAGACTGGAATGCTTATGACATGAGCAGTTCTGAACAGGAAGTCAGTGCACCTATCATTTTTTTAACCAGCAATGTGTGAAATGACAATCTACTGATAGAGTTTAATGAGAACCTAAAAAACGCATAAGTCTCTATTAAAGTCCATGCTTTTTTACTGAGCTGACAGTTGGACTAGTAGGATATGGTACAAAGCTCCACCGTCTGGTTAATACTGCCATCTACTGGCCGTTATAAAGTAAATCATTCTGAGTGAGTCTGCAGTTGGATGTGTTGTGGCCGGCTACAGACGCACATGACCAGACAGCAACATCACACATTTGTTAATTCACACTTCATTGTTCATGCAGTTAGTACGTTTTGCTGGTTTTGTTCCACTTTTTACCTTTAAAAATGATCTTCTGTCAATAAAACCCACCTAAGAAAACGACTGAGCTTGAGTTTTTACTAAATCACCTGATCCTGTTTGATGATGAGGTTAAAATGTACAGATCTACTAAAGAAATTACTGCAAAAAGTTTAAGTATAATTGCGGCCTGAGGAAAGATATGACAGAATCAGTTCAAATATTCTCCCTGATCAGTCATCAATAATGTGACATATGTGTCACAGTGGGTTTTTTATAATGACACATGTGTAACAGCATTTTTACATTGATCAGTTTTCTATGGAATGATTGGATAAATGTGTAAATGTGTTAGGCCTTACATGGACAGGCACCTATCTACATAATTGACTTGATTAAACCTCACAGGTCAAACCGGAGCCTCAGGTCATGTGAGCAGAACCTGCTGATGGTTCCCCGAACATATTTTAAAACTCGAGGAGATCGGGCTTTTGAAGTTGTAGCGCCCCGACACTGGAATGAACTGCCTTTGTCACTTCGATCTACAAACTAAACTTGCAGTTGCTGGACTATATTTTTTGTTTAATGTTGTTTTTAAATGTTTTTATGTCCCACTGTGAAGCACTTTGTGACTTTGTGTCTGTCAAAAGCGCTATATAAATAAAGTACTTACTTACTTACTTACTTACTTAACTTACTTACTAAACCAGGTTGTGTGTGACTCCTTATGGAACAATAACATGGTTTTGGAAAATGTCACTGTGAGAAAACAAAGTCACATGACGAGGACCATGATGCATCAGGAGGTTCATCAGGAGTCACTCTGAGACTGGAGAAAGTCCAAACTGAATCAAATCATTTATAGAACCTTCCAGAGCAGCTGAAGTGGCGTTACACCAGAGACACGAGGTAAAACAACTATAATTAATCAATGAAAAAATAATCAATTAATCATAAATGATTGTTGCAGCCCTACACTCTAGAACAGGATTCCAACCTTTTTCACCAGGAGAATCACTTTTGCAAAAGAAAACTGGTGACAAGCTACTACTTTTAGTGATGACCAAAAACTGAGTGAACTGTTGCCTAGTAAGAGGCCTTTATGAACATGTAGCTAATATCTATGTGGAAGTGAACACAATTAGACATCTAAAGATGCATTTACAGTGAAAATTCATGTAATAAATACAATTGAGTAATAAAGCATAATTTGTATGATTCTAAAGTTTGGCGAGCTACTGGTATCTCCTGAGCTACAGGTTGAAGACCCCTGCTCTAGAACATCTCTTTATACAATGGTGCATAGAGGAGCCTACTCAGTATTGACTCTGCACCTACGTCACACCATCACGTGTCTGCACATGATGGAGGCAGAAGTGTGTGTACGCAGCATTACAGGGAGAGCAAAACTGACAACTTCTAACAGGTTTTCTTAATTTTTCAATTAAGAAAATCTTCAATTAATAATTTCAAGACCGCAGTTAATGCTTCTAGTTAGGGCTTGCGATATGGCAAAAAATGAACATCACAATTTTTTGGCGCCAGTTCACGATTACGATTTGATCACGACGCTTGTAGATCATTTGTTTTCCTATTGTCTTTGGGGTAAATACAATTCACTACAACATCTAAATCCACTGTCAAAAGCTGACCAGTGTTGCCAGATTTCAGAGAGAAACTTTCAGAGAGAAGAAAATAAAAGAATTGATTAATTAGAACATTGTTGTTGCTGCAAAACAAGTGTATGTGTTTTTCTGACATTAATAGCGACTTTTAGAACTAAAAACCGCAGTCCAAAAAGAACTTCATAAAAAGCCAGAAGTCGTTAAAAGACTTGAACTTGGCCACTAGGTTGGAAAAAATAGTCTATGTATTTGAACAGACAGATGCATCAATAAAGAATTTTTATCACATTATTGCCCACCCTACTTCTAGTGCATGTTCAGTACATTTGTCTGTGGAAGCAGGACATCTTTTAGACACACGAGAAAGGTATTTGGAAAAGCTAAAGAATGCTAGCTGAGACATAACTTGTTTGCCGACTGAATAAAATGTACAAGTTTTCCCGACAAAGGAGTCAATATAACATCCAGGTAAACTAAACACTATTCACAAATTACCCAACAATAATATATGTAGTGTTCAAAAGCATTCACACAGTAACGCTTATCGTCTGACCTGGGAATCTCCTGTGCTGGTCGTAGTCCTCGGAGCAGGGCACGGCGTACGCTCTGGGCTCGGGGGACACCAGCTCTCCCTGTCTCACCAGCGTCTCCGTCACGTCTCCGTCTGCAGAGGACAGGTAGAGCCAGAGGGAGGCGGCGCACGCACACGCGGTCACCAGCAGGAGGGTCAGGAGCAGTCTGGAGCCGTGCCAGGCGAGCTCTGTCTCAGGGCATTACCTCTGTGTGTGGAGCAGAGAAGGCAAAAAGGACTGAAGTTCATTACTCAAGTAAAAGTACAGTCAGGGGCGTCGGACTGGGGGGGTAAATGGTGCTAGTTTCCCCGGGGCCCAGGGCAGGAAAGGGGCCCCAAAAGAATGTCAGATTTACTTTTAATAGATTTCATTTATCTTACTATAAAAAGTAATTAATTGTGATATCAGCAAAGAAACTGACTTTGGACAAAAACAAAGAGGAATTTTAAATGGGGAAATTATAACAAATATAACAGCAAGAGATTATAATCATATAAGCCATTGTTTGCAGATTATAGTGAACAAACAGTCAGGGTTTGACACAAAAGGATCAGTTTAATAAACATGCAAACTCACAAGTTTTTTTTTTTTTCAAATACTGTCAATATGTCACAACTTCTCAATCCACAACAACATTAGAATGTGTCAGAAATTCCACAAGGATTTTCTAAATATATTTTTTGCTTAATTTAGACAAGTTTATAGCTTAAAACAATTTCGCTAAATGTTAGTGTATGTTCAAAACATATTCCATTTTATTCTTGTCTTTATGTTGAATGACACAAAAACAGCCAATAAATGTATTGTTTTATAGTGAGTCGAAAAAGAAATGAGTGGACTAAATCTAAACACATGATTATGTATTAGGGGCCCATCAACAAAGTTTGTACCTGGGGCCCAGAATTTGGTGCTACGCCCCTGAGTACAGTTACTTGTGTAAAAAACTACTCTGGTAAAAGTCAAAGTCCTTCTTAACTTGAGTAAAAGTATAAAAGTAAACGTGTGTAAATGTACTTAAGTAAACAAGTAAAAAGTACAATCACACTGCCAAAAGGGTTTATCTAGTCTCAGCTAAAACTATTAATACTAGAAATTTGGCAGTTTATTTTGCTTGTTGGAAGACATTTCTGATTGTTTTTTCAAGAGATTTGACTTGATTCAAATTGTAAAAATGTCTTACAATGTCAGCAAATAATTTGACTTGAAATAAAAACAAATTTATTGAAACAAGGCAGAAAGTACATCATATAATCAAGTAAAACCATCAAAAAAAAGCAAAAATAAAGATTACAATCTAGGTTTTAGGACATTTTTTGGCAGGGCACAAAGTTTGTAATGTTATGAAGTGTAAAAGTTTTACAGTAATTCATTGTAAATCATCTGATTTTTATTGTATCACAAACGTAATATTTGATAGAAATCATACAGCTTTGACGATTTTCATTGTTCATTGTTCAAAATCGATAACACACGGCAGCAGCAGGTTTTAAAAGGTCTTTCTGGACTGAAAAAAGTAACTACCTTGATTTTGTAATAGGGAGTAAAAAGTACAGACACTTCTTGAAAAATGTAAGAAGTAAAAGTAAAACGTCACCAGATTTTGTGATACTCAAGTAAAGTACAGATATTCTAAAAAACTACTTAAGTACAGTAACTGTTACTTGAGTAAAAATACTTAGTTACTTGCCAACTCTGGTGTGGAGACAGTGACAATTATTAACCGACTTTCGTTTAGCCTATCCACCATCAAATGCAATAAAACATAACTACAGTATTTTCTTCTAATTTACAGATGCAAAATACTTGAAAAAAAGCATTCTTACTGCGTGCCTGCTTGCCTCTCCATTGATCTGACCTGTAACTTTCCCTGGCATCATCACTTGCTAGTTTCCATGGAGATGGAAAGCCTAGGAATACTGTGAAACATTTCAGTGAAAGTGATAAGAAGACAAAGAAGCATAGCGCATAGACAGATACATTAAAGCAATTTGATTTTATTTAAATATGACTTAATACCTATTTTATCCATTTTTAACCCTAACACTCTTTTTTATTATTATTTTATTTATTTATTTTTGCCTGTAGCATTTTAACTAAATAATTCAGCTCGTGGTCAACTAGTTTTCGTCTTTTTCACTATATTATACCATTCTGAATGCACGTAGCTAGCATATTTCTCAACAAAACAACCACTCACCGCTTAATCTTCTTCTCAATTTCACTCGCATTCGCACCCTTTGCGTTCCTCATCCGCACCTGCGCCATCGCGACTTAAAAAATATGTTACAAGTGTATAAAAAACACGCCATGGGCCAGAGTTTGCTTCGTTTTCACATCATTCAAAGCGCCAACAACACCACCTGCGAACGAGCACTTCCTGGTAGTTCCGCGTCCGCTCTCCTGATTGGTGGAGCCCAAGCGAGAGCCGCGCAGTGATTGGTGTGCGTCAGAGCTCAGCGGAGTTCAACCAGAAGCGCATGTAAACAAAGAGGCGGATGCACTTTGAACGAGTTATTTTAATGTTTTTCACGACGTGGCGCTAACGTATGAAGCTGAGAATCAAAATATTTGCATAATTTACGCCTGCAGGCAATACAAGAGCTGTCCACACTATATCAGCTAGTTTTTTTCAAGCTGTCGTGCAAGATGTGTTCACCGTGGCCAGCAGGAAAGAAACTTGTCCACCTCGATCTGAAAGGAGCACCTCCTAGAATAGAATATCTTCTCAAGGTAACATTTATTTTTGATTATGTTGCAAAGCATGTGACTGGCTGTATAATTTACTTTATGCAAGTCACGATCATTTAGTTACAACATAATAAACACTAGCGAGCAAATAGTTTACTATTTTGAGGTTGTAACCATGTTAAATGATTGTTACCTCCTGAAAACATATACAAATCTATTTTTTTAGGCTGTTTGCATCTCCAAAACTCAAATTGCTCCGTTCCATGTTGTGATGTCATGAATTGGCAGTTTTAAATGCGTTTTAGTCACATAATTGTAGCTAAACAATTTAAAATCAATAAAATAATTGTTGTTTAATTGAGATTGCCACCCATATTTATATTATTTTACCTAATGACACCACAAATCAAGCAGTGTGTTTTTAGTTTATGAGCAAGAACATAGTCTAAGTTAAAGTCTATTTTATCATAACTCTCTTTAATACTTTGCCCTGTTTTTCTTTCTTAAATGAGCTTATGTTGTCATACTTTCGGCGATAATTGTAAATAAAAGCTAAGGGATTCTTGCCAGAGATATATTTAATATCCATATCAGTGTTGCTTTTGCTATTTAAAAATGAAATTGTGTTTTCATTGATTCCCTCGTGATTTATTTGCATTCGTGTAGCTGGCCAAACTAAAGTGAAAAGCTAGCAGCTGTTTGGCAAGCTTTGTAATAACCGCGTATTTAATTGTTCAGTTGATAGAGCTGTTTGCCGAGCTGGGAGCTGACGGCCTGCTGGTGGAGTATGAAGACATGTTTCCTTACGAGGGAGAGCTGAAGGTGCTGCGGTCCTCCACACAGTCTGCATACAGGTGAGTTGTTCTCTTTTATCGCACCCAGATTCATGACCAAAATGTTATGTATGTTCCAAGCTCTCCCAGTGGCATTTGTGTGTGAATAATCAGAGGCAGACTTACTAGAAGGCAACAGGTCGCACTTGCTTTGGCCCACCTAAAGTCGGCTGCACACTAGAGGAGTTTAAGATCTTCTGGAATTTTAGATGCATCAACAAAAGAACAGGAGACTAAAGGGCAACGATCATTTGTCTGACAGTTAGTGGCATCATGTGGCAGGAAGAACATAGACGACACAGACTTGTGGAGCGCAACAGTTCTATAGTCTAGTAAAGTTGCTTCGCACATAATTTAAAGAGCTTTGGAGATGACGTGTGTAATGCTCATAAAAAAGGATTCCACACTTTGACTACGAGCACAAAGTGTGACATTTATTTACAGAAGATGAGGAAATGTTTCTTCTTTATTTTGACATTTTGCTGTGTGTTGTTGGTTCTCACGCTCGTGCAGCTGGTGAACTTCACCATGATGCTCCTGACAAATAGTCGTAACAGTGTCGCAGTGATGCACAGACAAAAGGAGAGAGACCACTCTTACGAAAATCCTTACTCTGGCCACGAACTCGTAGAAGGGCACATCAGGCTTAAAACTCCTGTAGTGTGCAGAAGCCAGTCAGATGCCCTGCCCAAACACCCCTGCCCTGCTTAAAAACTACAATTGAACTAATGCAAGATAGATACACTCAGGGCCTCATTTATCAAGCCAGGTGCTACGTAGTGAGTGCAAATGGAGAAATTAGCATCTGTTATTTGTGAGGGGTTTGCACTCAGTTTGCTTTTGAAAAAAATACCAGCTCAAATTTTCCAGATATAGTCTGTGTAAGACACAAATGATAGCCGTGTCAGGTGTTTACAACCCAATTATATCAGGCCCACAGCCCACCTTCCATCCAATTAGCTTTGTGCACGGAACTTCAGTTGGCTTGTTTTTGTTCAAAATCGCTAACTTCTGTACTTATGAGTATTTGCTGTTAGCATTAAGATAAGATATCCTTTATTTGTCCCACAATGAGGAAATTCCAGTGTTGCAACGCACATTTTAAGAACAGCAGGTAAAATAGGAAACATGCAGTCAAACAAGATAGTTTAAAGTAGAGTAAAAGTATATATAAAGTTACAATAGTTAAAATAGTTAAAAAACTCTTATTTACAATAAATGTTTGCTATGGCACAGTGCAGGATATGACAGGATAAATAGATAAAGTTGCATCAGTATACAAGTATAGTATATAGTAGTATGTAGTTAGCTATTAGACATAAACACATGTCTTTATAAACACACAAGTGTCAGTGAAGTATTCTCTTGATTTGTAAAGCCTGTGACATAGAGACATTCACTATGTTCCCTAGCCAGGCTAGCGCCACCTAGTGCCTCCGCTCCATTTCCTTTCACTCCAGCAACTAGGGGTGAAATGAAACCGCCTGATGCATCAGGCTAACTGTTCACTGCCTGATCTGATGAATTGAACAGGAAATACTCATTAGTACAGAAGGTAGCTACTTTGAAAATAAACAAGCCAACTCAAGTTCTGTGCAATTAAAAGGGTTTTTAATAGTTTGAGTCTGGACTAATCTTTGCGTGTGGTCTTTTCTAGTTCTAGTTTTAGTTCAGTTTTGTGTTTTTATTTTATTTTTCCACCAAAATTATTTCTAGTGTGTTTTAAGACTTTTACAATAGCATACTTTTTAGCCAAATGAAGATTGAAATACAGTACAATGATAAAAGGCTTATAATTGAAGATTTAACATTTGTGTTTTATTGCTAAAAATCAGTAATAGTTTAGATTTTGTCAATGTTTTATTTTAACAATTCAGTGGTCTTTGCTTACCGTATGTAAGCTATTAGTAAGTAGCAGTCGATCTGATTAAAATGTATTCAAACTTCTACAATAAATTACAATGAAATTCTCTTTACTATACATTACAAGCGCACAAGAGAGCTTAGAAGAAAATCCATTCCAGTGCATAGTTTCAGTAGCATCCGATCGACCTGACCTCAGGAGGACGCTTGTGTCACAGAGCAGCTGCTGTAACAGAAGGGTTTTGATCACTAGCCGTAGACTGAATGCATAATGACGCCGGTATTGTGAAACTTGTCGAGTGTTTGTGTATAATTTATTCACACAAACGTTTCCTCTGTGCTTTCCTGACAGTCCCGAGGAGGTGACGGCCATCCAGGAAACAGCCGAAGCTAAAGGTCTGGAGGTCATCCCGCTCATCCAGACGTTCGGACACATGGAGGTCAGCGTTTAGGGTTCACTCACTTTCTGCAAACTGGAATGTATAATAAAGTTAAAGTAAAACATGATTATATTCAAGATTTCTCTAAATATTGTGCTTGTTTTCACCCAGTTTGTCTGTTTTTTTGAGGTTTATTACAGGGTTCCCTCACCTTTCGCTGTCAATTTATCTATTTTTTTTTTACAGTGTATAGTGCGTAGTTCTGGTCTAGGTCTACGCTTTGTTACTGCATAGCGCACTTTGCACTAAAACACACTGTTTGGGGAACTTACAGCAGCTTGAATCACGCAGGAGGAGCTGACCTGACGCAGCATTAGCCTGAACCAACCAAAAACTTAACCAGGACTAACCCAGGACTTTACTGAATCAGGTCTAAAGCCATAGGATATTTCTGTGTTTTACCGTCAATAGCTTTTATATTTATTTAGTCTATTTACTTAAAACATGTCAGCGGTATGAACACCTTATAGCTTTAAGAATAACTAAAACTAAAAACAGCAGCGTAATCAGACCTGTCTGCACAAAGAGCTCACTGACACAGCGGTGATTGAGCACAAAGCAACAACGCAGAAACAATCTGTGTCCAAAACACTACACCTTCACTTATTAAAAACTACCACAACAAACCCACGTCTGAGCTGCAGCTAAGCACACTTACCTCACTGAGAATAACATTCATGTCACGCTTTGGCACCTGCTCTCTCTGAAGAAATAAATCCACTAAACCAGTGGTTCTCAACCTGGGGGGTGCCTGAGATTCCAGGGGGTCCCCAGAGCTTTGTCTGGTCAGAGGGTCAAGTTCTAAAAGTTGTTATAAGTGAAACTTTATTAGTAAAAAACACAAATCTAAGCATCAAAACACCACAATAGTTGTTTATTTGATTGAAATGAATGTTTTTGATTCTAATTTTCATCATATAGTAACATTTAGAGGCCACCGGTTTAAACAGGGGGGGCTCGACAAGTCTCCCATTCAGTCAGGAGGGGCTTTGAGGAAAAAAAGTTCAGGAACCACTGCACTAATTGAACGCTGTTCATCATGTTTCTTGGCAGAGCTTAGTCCACTCAGTGTCTGATCCAAAAACATTCCGGCCGCAATTTTTCCCTCTGTCCTAGCACAGATCTTAGTTATTCCTCTGTTGGCCACTAGTGACGCTGTCGGTGTAGAAGGTGTGACTCCAGCCAGATGTGAGGGTATAATTTCATTGAGTGAACCTGAGATGTGACACGTCTTTGACAAGTGAGCAGTGCATTAAGATCACAGGCAAATTAACTGTAGCAGCAGCTTCAGCTTGGAAAAAAGTCTAACTTCTTTTACTCTTTTCTTTTACATAAAGCCTGTTGACTTATTATAAAAGATAATCAGATGTGAGAGTGAACATGGGGCAGTGTCAGTGTGAATGCAGCTCTCCCCACGACAGAGATACATGAGATTCACCAGGAGAGCGCGGTGCTGTGTGAGGTCAGGTCCCTTCTGCACTTGGATCATCGTAGCCACGCCAACTCATAACATAACGTTTTTGCTCAAAGGGTTCCAGCAAACATGATCCTCCAGCAGCCGCTTTAACCCACCTGCGGTCACGCACGTTTGACCACTAGAGTAATGTGTACGAAGGTTTGGACTGTTGTTCGTTTAAACGAAAGAAAAATGTGAATGTCTATTTGAGAAAAGTGTAACGTGTGTGGTAATGGCTTTAGACACTGAAATTACTCTAAAAAAAATAAATGACACCTTTTGCTGGTTATTTCCAGAAGGTTTTGTTCACAGCATTCCATATGTAACCAATCAGATGAAGGGCAGCTAAAATGAACAGTTTAAATGCAGTGTTTTGTTGTAATTAAAAAAGTAATGACCATAGCTTGTGTCCTTGCTGCAGTTTGTCCTGAAGCACGAGTCTTTCCGGGACATGAGAGAAGTGCAGCACTGCCTGGGCACTCTGAGTCCACACGGAGACAGACCTCTGCAGCTGCTCATGCTCATGCTCCAGCAGGTCATCCACAAGCATCCGGGGCTCACCACTCTGCACATCGGAGCGGACGAGGTGAGGAGGAGAGAACACATCATTACATCTCATTCAGAATACACACTTTTTAAATGCTGTTTTTTTTTGTTGTCATGAGAAAAATTAATGATTGATGAATGATGATGAATGACATGGCAAAGTACAATGTCTATGGAAGTGGGCGGGGATAGGTGGTAGGAGAAGACAAGGGTTTTCTGAGCATCAGCTGCAGGACAATACAAGATTACTCAAACATGCAGGAATCAATCCAAATATATTTTTGGGTAAACTAATGATGAGAGAACACTGTATGTAACAATGTGCAAAAGTCGGTCAAGTTTATTTTACATAATAGGTCTCCTCTTACTAAAAATTAGCAAATCAATTTTGTAAATGAATTTCCCAATTTGACCATTGACCTTGGCACTTTTTAAGTTACATTTTAAAATAAACTAAATTCGATTGAAGACAATATGTAATTTAAAATGTTTATGTTCAATTTAGATTTGCATTTTATTTTGCAAAATTAGTAAGTATTTAAAAAATTTCAAATATTAGGTGCACACTACAGTAGTTTTGGCCTGATTTTAACCCTAGAGCACTATCGCCGGGTGAATTTCACCTGAGCAAATGTATTTACATGATGTGAGTGTCATGAGTCCCTGGGCAGCTTCACGAGTGTTTTTGACTCTATGAAGGTGTGGGTGTTTCCCCAAAGTCCACTTTTTCCTATAGACTTGTTTTCATGTTATTTTCACCCGGTGATAGTGAAAGAGGGTAATGTACATTTTGGGTGGATTTCACCCGGCGATAGTGTGAGTGTTTAAAATCAAGTGATCCTGCCACAAGTCAAGGGTGACAACATTCAGTCTCACCATATTTACTGTCCCTCGTCAACTCCAGCTGTCATTCTGTCGCAGGATTAGTGTTTCTGACATCTCTGCTAGTGAATAACACAGGTTTGCTTTCGGGTGATTTTCACCCGGCAACAGTGATAGAGGATAATGTACTTTTTTGTTTTTTGCCAAAAGCTACACAATGTAGCTAGCTTTTTATTATGAATTCTATATATATCACAAAGTGGTGATTTCAAAGTGAATTCTTATGGTGAAAACAATATTTTAATCAAGTGGACATTTTTACACAATGAAAAAATGCCACATTTTTGTTCCTCTCTCCTGTAGCTGTTTGTGTGTCCTGTATCAGTATTTTTTTTTTTTATTAGGAATTTTTTGTTCTCAAAATCCAAATTTTTCAGTAATTTTCGAGCATGTTTGTTGGATTTTCCTATATTTTTATTTTCCATTTTGTTACACATACCACAGTTTAAAATAAAAGAAAACCACTGTAATTTATCAAGTGTTGTCATATTTTGAACTATTTTTATGACAAGTACTTTTTTGGGGTATATTATATCAGGTGAAAATCACCCGGCAAAAGTGACGGTGTAACTTTTTATAGCAAAAGTGTTCTAGGGTGAAGCCTGATGTGCTCCTCTACGAGTTCGGGAAAGCCAGAGTAAGAATTTTTGTAAGAGATTTTTTGTCGTTTCTTTTCTTATGTCTGTGCATCACTATAGTTATTTGTCAGGATGCATCATCGTGAGGTTTACATGCTGCACGTGCACATAAAATAAAGAAGGAACATTGCCTCATCATCTGTAAATAAATGTAACGCTTTGTGCACGTAGTAAAAGTGCGGGATTCTTTTTTTGCGATCATTATGCATGTCATCTCCAACACACCTTCTATAGATTATGGCCAACATGGAGTTTGTTAGAACTTTTTCATTTCGGGCCCACATTGCTGTGTGACCTTTACAAACCTGGTTTAATCACTCACATTTCATTGTTTCACTTTTTATAACCGCGCACATGAAAGAAAACACTCTGCTCTTGATCACATGATGACAAATGCACTGTTCTCCGTTCACTCCGCTCCACAAGTATGTGTGGTCTCTGTTCTTCCTGCGACGATGATGCGTTATGAGACAAATAACCGTTGTAAATGTCCTTATGTCTGTGGCCTCTTCTTTTTTTGACGCGTCAAAAAATTGCAAAAGATTCTTAACTCTTGTAGTCTGCAGCCGGCTTAAAGGGGTCCTATTGTGTTTTTTTTTAATATTAAAGGTGCATTGCGTAAGTTAAAATGTTCAATATTACGATATATCAAATTACCGTCCATTGGCACTTGCCTGGATGTGCGCCATGACGTTTTGTAAACTTACCGAGTTTGCCTCTGTAAGCGCAGACAGGCTCATAAAAGTGAGTGGTGCGGGTCGCATTTTCCCGCGCTGGTCCTCCTTCACTGGATTATCGTGATTATTTCTATTTATTTAGCAAAAGCTCTCGGTTTTATACAATGGACGGCTGTTGTAAAGGCTGTTTAATGAAAAATAAAATAAATAATCATTGGTAAATACTGCCATCTAGCTTCCGAACCCCCGTAACACACGGAAGAATTCAAAACAACTAGCCCACCGTAACGGCATGGCATGAAGCCGACTGCAGGACCGAAGAGCACTGTGACATGTTTTTGAGAGAGAGGAATTGTGCTGGAGATCAATAAGACGTTCATCTGGCCATTATTTTCATTAGAAGGTAAGACTCTCAGGCCTGTCCAAGTACATCGCACATTTAGACACAGATTTAGTAGCTTAGCGCTTAGCTGTTTGTCTTGGTAAGGTTTATGTTTTATTAGAGTAATAAATTGCCATTGAGCATTTAGTTTATGACAAATGAGGCCTGTAAAAAGCTTGTTTACAATGTTCTCTCACGCTAAAACAAAGCTTTTCCTCAAACTCTCAATAATCTTTTCTTGTGTAACTTTTGGAGTGTGTAAACTGATCATTCCGTCAAAAAGAACATAAAATAGCCAGCATCTACTTTTTCATACAAAAACCTTTGTCTTCTTAAGTCAGAAAACATTTAGCAGAAAATAACGATGTGTCAAAAGAATCTTTTCAGCCGTAAAATAAGTCTTCAGCTGCTGATAGTAGGGAAGGTGCAGTGCCACAAAACGCCAAAGATGGCGCCCTTGTTCAAAACCTTTGCAACTTACGCCATGCTCCTTTAAGTAAGAAACTAGATCATTGTTCATTGTAAAACACAAAGTTGATCTAAAACAACTTCAAAATAGAAACAGCTCTACTGACTTCCTGTTCAAAACTGCAGAACTGATAAGTCCCGCCTCATTTTAAAATGTAACTGTATAAAGCAACAGATTTTTAAAAACTAGTTTTATCGTTGGAAAGTGGCTATGGGGCAGTATTGAACCATATAAGCTTCACTTTGAGTCTTAATCTTTTGAAATATAACAAGTAAATACAGACAAGTGGGAGGGGATAGGTGGTAGGTGAGAACTAGGATTTCTGAGCACTTGAGCTGCAGCTGAAGAACAAAACAAGATTACTCCAACATGTATGAATCAAATCAAATATAACTTTGAGTAAACTAATGATGAAGGAAGGTCATTATAACAAGATTAAAAACTTAGAAAAAGTGAATTTGACAGAATAGTCCCCTTTAAATCAATTGGCAAGATAAGTTTGCATTGAATAATATGTTGTGACGCAGCACCGCCTGATTGCAATTGCATTTTAACTAGACTTGAATAAAAGCACTTTTTTAGCTATAGCAATCACTTTTTAACTGTTGCTTGAAGAAAGAGTCGTGGCTGATTGACACAAGCTGTAGCAGCAACACTAGCATTCAGGAGAGTGAAAAGACGCGAGAAAAACACTGACTCAAGCCTTAGTACCAGACTTGTGTCCGACCTTTATTATTTATTCATATCAAAGCCTGATTTTTATGTTTTAAAAATATATAAAAACTTAAATATTTATGCAAGTTTGTTTATGCAAGATAAAGAAAAACCCTTCTGTAACAATGAAATATCAGTAAAATGAATCAATGCATTTGTTTTGGCTTAGTCCATTTTACATTTGTGTGAATAAACTACAGCAGAGGTTTTCATTCTATTCCCCTGCAGTGTCTCACCTTTTCAGATTTCGGCGTGTGTGATGCGTGGTGACTCCTCTGTTGCAGGTCTACTTGTTGGGACAGGGGGAGCAGTCTCAGAGGTGGCTCCAGAGTTCTCCCGGTCGTACAGTGGAGCAGCTCTTCCTCAGCCACGTGACCTCCGTGGCCCGGGCCGTGAAGACGACGTGGCCTCACCTCACCGTCCTCGTGTGGGACGATATGATGAGGGACATGAGCCTGGACACGCTCAGGGGTTCGTAAGCCAAGACACAGACAGTTAAATCATCTTTGTGCAGTCATTCAGAAGCAGTGTTGAGAAAAATGTAACGAACTGACATTTAAATTGTAATATTTACCGATGTCGTAAGAGTTTCTACTCCTGTGCGAATAGCCAATGTCTCTAAAAATGTGAAGTTTCCCCCAAATTTTACCTGCTGTAATTCACTAGGCTGTGAGGAGTTTTACCTGACAGAATAAGTCATGTTTGTGGGTTTTTCACTTACAAGGAACTAACTGAGTTTATATTAGTAACTGTAATTTAAAGTGGCAGTCTTTTCTGGAGGTGAAAATCCACCCACACAAATCAATAGAAATAGAACGTTAAAACTATGCATTTGTATTGAGAGGATAGATACATATTCAGTCCATCTTACTCTACTGTTCCTCTTGTTTTTACACTAAGCTGTCAGTCTCCAACAGAAACAAACTCCTCCTAAACTTTAAAACTAGAGTCAGTCAGACATTAGAGGCTAAAACTACAGAGGCTCAGCTTCACAAAGAGTCTAGACAATTGTGTTTGCTCCAAAGTATTCAAAAACAGTTTTGGTTTGAATTTTAGTCAGACGTTTTAACACAAAATGGGCTCTCATTGTGAGGTGTGCTGGAGAGTGTTCTGTCAGGTGCCATCCTGGGGTAGGATATACAAGGTTTACACTAGGAATGGGCCGATATAATTTTTTTTTTTTTTTTTTTTTGAGCCGATACGATAACCAATATTTGGCCGCCTGTTAAAGCTAATAACCAATATTTGCCAATACCGATTTTTTTTTTTTTTTTTTTACAGATCTAAGTAATTTAATTGTCTTTGTAAGTTACTGTGATGGTTACAAATCTATTTTTTGGACATTTGAAGCAAACGTCTGCTCTCTCTGCTACTTCCTGCTGGAAAACCTACATTTGTCATTTCTGTCGACACACCCTGGCACTTTATTTATTTATTACGGACAGTGCACATTGACCAACATTAACTGTATAACAGAATTAGCCAAAAGGCTAGTTTTCATCTGTTGTCCGTTGCCTGGTGGAGTGAAGGCTCCCTGGAAGAAGTACAACAAAGTAAGTGTATACAACAATAAAATAACATACAGTGTATTCAATAACACTTTGGTCATAGTAAGACAACAAGCAGAAAGGCAGCTGTAGGCAAGATTAAAAATTGGAAAAAGCAACAAAACAAAAGTCATAAGCAGGCAGCATAGACAAATGATACAAGCAAAGTGATTAAAAAAGCAAGATTATAAGAAACTGCACAGACAATAGCAATAAAAGGATTGCATTAAAAAGGAACAGGTACAGTATAAAGCAGAACAGTAATTAGTAAAAGAACAGTAGCAAAAGCACATGCAAAGAGTTAACACAAGATGGCAGCGGCAAAGATTTTATTTTTACATTTGACAGTATAAAATATTTTAATTAAAGGGACTATACTCGATTTTTTTTTTTGCAACAATAAAAACTTAAAAACAATTTGCCCCTAGCACTGATATCTGGTTAATGTATCTATTCAGGGGGAAATGAGTCCGCAAAGTCTTGTCTATGTCTAATAAAATCCTGTTTGTGTCTAGCTTTTTCTCTTGTTGTTTTTAGCATTGTGGCTAACTCTTGTTAGCATACAGACTCACCTCGCCGCTAACAGCTGTGAAAAAACATTAAAACACATCATGATGAATAATTCTGAAGCTCAGCATGCTTTAGCTAAGTGAGCAAATCATGTAGACACTAGTAAGAAGTTTAAAATTAATATTTTTGTTTGTTTACATTTTTAAGGATGAAAAATCAGGTACAGTCCATAGACCGTATATATCAGATTATACAGTCTATCTATGGTACAGTCCCTTTAACTTTTCTTTCTCTTATTTGAAAAAAATAACTAACTAATACTAATGAGTAAATAAGCAAGAAAAAATGTTATGTTTAGCTTGAAACTGATATTTGCACAGTAGATGGGAAGTTCCTTAGTTCTGCTTTAAAATCTACAGCAAAACTCACAAGATCACAAACCTACAAACAATGTAGGATGAAAAATATGTTGTGCTGTTATGTAATTTTAAAGACAAATTTTAGCTTAATTGTTTATTTATTTATGATTTGTATTTTTTTAATCCGTTAAAAAATGCAGTTGTGAATCTTTCAGGACAAACTGAGACTGATATATGTGCAGAGACAGTAGAGATCCTCCACTAAATATATTGGCGCCAAGTATCGGCTGTTTTTTTATATCAATCTGATACCGATATCACAAAATATCGCGAATATCGGCCGATATCGATGCTGATACGATTCATCACCCATCCTTAAGTTTACACAGTTACATTAGAGGTAACTACACCACAATGAACATACTGTATGACTAACTAAAATCAGGAATTGCAAGTTGGAAGGATGTTTAGATGTAAATGTACGAGTCAAAAATGTGCTGTATGTTGCGAAAGTTTTGATGTGTTGTTTCTTTTTTCTCCTCTTCAGACTGTGGTCTAGTGGGACTGGTCCAGCCTATGTTGTGGGACTACAAGCCTGACCTGGACGTGACCAGAACAGGTACTAACTATAGGGCTGTGTGTGTGTGTTTAGTCGCCTAATCGATTAATCAGTCAAGGGAATTATTTTATTTAGTTACAGACTCGACCTTATTTCTTTAATTTTTAGGATCCCATTAGCTGTAAGGGTGAGCTAATCTTTTTTTTTTTTTTTTTTTTGCTTGGCACGTGGTACAATATATATATATATATATATATATAAAAAAGTGACTGTTTGGTTCATTTACACATCATGTAAGTGCATCATAACTATCACTCTCACTGCAGCACCTCAGAGCAATAGATTGACAGCTGCTTGTAGTGACACTGTCCACATTCATTCAGCCTCTCCCTCTGCAGAGACAGACACAGAGCAGTGCGCGCGGTGTTTTTAGCGCGGCAAGAGATGCTGCATGCTGACCCTGTTGTTGCCCGGAGCTCAAAATGTGACGTGATTTCTGTTCAAAGCCATGAAGAATCACACTCGTAAAACAGCGGTGTGTCGTCGACGTACCAAACTTTCTGCAGGGCCTTTTCAAACAAAACAACTGTCCATGTTGTGTCTGCAAACGAATCTAATGCTGCGTTCAGACCAGATAACATTTAAGCGTCTAAATTTCCACGTTAAAGCCTATTTTGATGCAAAATATTTTCGAAGGTAACGTCCCAACGGGCACCCAAAATGCCCCGCTGCGCATCGAGGCGTCGAGGAACAAAGACACTTTTTACGCCCTGACACGCTTTGAGTTCCCGCTCATTGGCAAAAGGTGTTTACTTAAGCTTTATTGACTTTTCCTCTAATTTACGGTTTGTCTGTTTTACACCAGAAAAAATAATCAAGTTAGTGTAATATGTTGCATTATTTTGAATGATGTTATTGAAGCAAGTGATTGTAAAATAAAAACTATTTGGCAAATGAATGTAGGACAGAAAAATACCACGTCATGTGATCACGTCTATAGTGGCACACTCAGAGGCATGGACCTTTAAAAGTAGCACCTGAAGCCAAACCCCTGACCTAAGGTAATGTCGCTTAAGAACATTTTGCTCTAGTGTTGAATTACAGGCAAACTAGTGTTGGCATCTAAAAGCCTAAAACTGCACTCTTCTTCAGTCTAAGGCTTTTCTCAGTTCACGTTTTGAAACTTATATAAAAGTAGGATTGTTAAAAGTTGTAAATAAGGTGTTGGGAAGGAGACTCACACTTGTGACCTCTGAAAGGACTGTGTTACGACTAGTTAGAATTTCTCCATCTCTCCAGGTTGTCCTGCCAGAACAAAGAGACAGGAAGGCACTCTAACACTCTTTATTGATCGCTGAGATGATCATGCATTCATGTTCATGTTCATGGTTTCTATAAACAGAGAAGAGAAAAGAATATCAAATCAATTTATTTTTGTATAGCCCAAAATCACAACAACAGTCGTCTCTGAGGACTTCCCAAGTTATTAATTTAGCAAATATGAATAATAGGAAATCAAAATGAAACAATACACATTCAATGAAAATTAAATATGAGCTAGTTGAAACTATATATGTTGATATGTTTATTGACCCTATTTTGTCCCGCCTACTTTTGTAGGACGTGCACTTCCTGTTTAGCTGCATTTAGCCTGTAGATTTCAGTCGATGGGTTTATTTTAACTGTCATTATATTTAATTAAAATTGCCCCACAAGACAGACAAACAAACACTTTAGTTACCTTAACAGAGCCAAGCAGGAAGTGCATTTCCAAGCCAAGTGGGCGGGACAAAATAGGGTCAATATAAACTCTCTATAACTATAACAATCTAGAAACTAATGTTTACATCACGAAAACAATAAATAAACACAGGTTTTCTTAGTACACATGGCACGATTATTCGATTACTAAAATAGTTGACGGTTTACTTCAATAATCAGTTTTTCTTGTTGTGGTTTTTGAATGAACTCAGTCTTTGTAACTTTTGTTATATTACTTGTTTGGACCCCCTCGAAAATGAGATGATACATCTCAAGGGGCTTTCCTAAATAAATTACTAAATTACTCTAATAAATTGAAAAAGTTGCGCCTAAATTGAAAATGTTGCGCCTAAATCCAGTCTTGGTTAAGTCCCTGTGTGTGTGTGTGTGCTTAAACAGTGTCTCTGCTGGAGAAGTACAGTGCAGCGGGCATGGTGGATGTTTGGGCTGCCAGCTGTTTCAAAGGCTCCACCTGTGTCCACACGTGCGTCACTTCGTCTCAGAGACACGTGGACAACACTCTGCAGTGGCTCCGAGTGGCACAGTCTGTGTCTGCGGCTGTCAACCTGAGAGGGATCGCTGTCACCGGCTGGCAAAGGTACTCACGACTACAATACTTACTGTGTGGGAAAGGAGAACCATCACAAACCTAATGCCTTATTTATAGTGAAGCTCACCCTCTAAACTTCACCCACACATTTCAAAAGCAGCAAACTTATTGAAAGGTATTGCAAATGGTTGAAATCCGAATTCCCGAGTTTACATCAGATGACAAGCCCGTGTGAGAATGGAGCAGAGACTAACACAAACTGACAGGGATTTAGTTTTATATCACACATTGAGAGTTCTACCAGAAGAAAACACATTTAAAGCTTTAATGCAGACTAAATGATTTACTTTAATTTTACATTATTATCAACTTTGCAACAAAAAAGACAAATCTCTGTTTATTCAGCATACTTTTTAATGTTTTTGTTTTTCTTTGTTTTTTTATTTTTTTGTATTTTTTTTTTTTATCAGTTATTATTGTTCTTATTATAATAGATTTATTTCTTATCACCGACGTTTGCACATTAAAAACATTTAAAAAGAATGTCTGTTTAAAAAAATATTAATAAATACATAAATAAATAAAGTGCCTTGATATTGTCATCATAGTTCACATGACAGAGTTAATCTGTCTCACAGCTTCAGGATAGAAGCTGTTCCTCAATCTGGAGGTCCTGGCCTGTAGGTGGCGCAGCCTTCTGCCTGATGGAAGCAGTGTAAAAAGTGCATGTGCTGGGTGGGTGGAGTCCTCCATTATGCTGTGGGCTTTCTTCTTGCACCTACTGTTGTAAATGTCTTTCATGCAGGGTAAACTGCAGCCACAGATCTTTTCAGCAGTTTTTACAATCCTCTGCAGCGCTTTTCTCTCCACTACTGTGCAGCTACTAAACCACACAGTCATGTTGGTAGTGAGGATGCTCTCCACCGCACACCTGTAGAAACTGGTAAGCACACCAGTACTCACACCTGCTTTTTTAAGACGTCTGAGGAAATACAGACGCTGATGTGCTTTCCCAGTAGATAGCTGGTTGCTTCAAGTAAATCCATTATTGTACTCCAGGTATTTGAAGCAGGAACAATTCTACCATGTCACATTGATTAAAGGAAATAGCTGCATGCGAAATTACAATATCTGTTTCTTCACGTAATGCACAAGGTTTACTCAATTATGGAAATTCTCTTCATGGCTTCGTATGCTTGATGACCATACACGTGTCATCTGCAACTTTATTTGTTGGATTCATTGAGGAACATCGATGAGCATTATAAAGAGGTAACACCATCCGGGGACTTTCCTAGAGGATGATGTGCATATTAATTTAATTTTGTGAGGTCCATTTCCATACACGTTCGTACCCTGATGAGTTTTCCCATTGCGGAATGCTTATATGTGAAGCTAATCAGGTTCCATGTGCATCTAGTCGTTTACACCAATCACAACCAGATCAACTTGTTCATTTCGCCCATCATTACTTTAAAATAGATTTCAAATCTAGCAACTCTTGTTCAAACCAGTGCTTTTTAAAGTGAGGCTAAACACTCAGTCAGAGACTTACTTCACCCACAACTGAACCTCAAACAGGCTCGCAAAAATGGGAGATACCAGGAGGTCTTTTAAGAGACGCCCAGTGGTGTGAACAGGCATTTATTGACAGCACCAAATATGGACAGCGAGCTTGTGAGTATGTGAGATTTGTGTGGAGCGATCCTGATGTGTGGAGAAGTTCACAGCTCTGAGGCTGTGCACAGGTCAAGTTTCTTACTTGCAAGATTCTTTTTTATTTACTTTGCAGACATACTGTATGTATAAAGCCTTTGCTTTAGCCGACAGAAGCACATGGCTATGATTGCACATGAGTATTTTCTAAATTGAAAAAAAAAATGAACGATGACCGAGATCAACCTGGCATTTGCATCCATATCACACATTTATCTATATGAGCCAAATGACTGGCAGCTAGCGACTGTTTTCTAGCTTGCCTTAGAGCGGTGTTAGAAGGAGTTCATATATCCCACCTGAGCAGCTCGATCAACTCGATGTGACGTCGGCGTGAACTGAAAATGCATAAAATGACATAAAAATTCAAAAACCGAAACAGTAGAAATCAATTTGATCCATACAGTGAAAACGTTGATTCTACGTCTGTTTTCTCTTTAACCATAGGGACACAACCCACTGTAGGGCATTCAAATCAAATCAAAATACATTTATTTCTGTATAGCCCAAAATCACTTGTCTCTGAGCACTTTACAAGATTGTGTATATAGTAAAACAGAAATGTTAAACAATGAGTCATTGGTCAATACTAGTGATGCATCGATCTGATACAACGTCCAAAAATCTGCGCAATCCATTACATTTTCTCGATCGGTATCAGCCCATGATATAGGCCCTTTTACGCTGTGGCTTGGCTAGTTCCGGTCTGATTAGTATGAATGACCAGAAACACGCAGTGTTGTTTCCTGTCAATTCATTCTCCTGGGAAGTAGCTCAATTACGTAAACAATTAAATATTTCACTGACACAAAGCCAGAAAATCATTTGCAACAGTTCAGAGCTTTACATATGAGGTAAATACTTGGTAAAGCCTTGTGTTTATGAAATGTACAGTTCTGTCTCTGAAGCTAATGCTAATGCTAACTGGTATTTCATTTAATTATGAATGTAAAATAACTCTGCAAACGGAACTAGCTTTTTCCAAAAACACTTCCTAGGATGTAATGTATTTTTATCAAATTGTCTGCTTTATAATTGCGCTAATTTACCTGTTAGCATTTAGCATTGCGCCAAAATTACGCACTTTTATAAACACAACAATATTTTCCTCGTATGTGAAGCTCTGAACTTGCTGCCAGTGATTATCAGTTAAAATCCGCTCTCGACTTTAGTTTTTTTTTTTTAATAATTAGTATTAGCGCATCTCGAAGAAATTAATGAGACGAGAAGGAACTATCCACAGGTATCACGCAAACTGGAGCTAGCGTAGCCGCAGCGTGAAAAGGGCCCATCGTTTCAGCTGAAATCGTGGAGTTGTGTGTTTAATGGGACACAGTAAGACTTATTTCCTGTTGCGTTGCAGATACGACCACCTGTCTGTCCTGTGTGAGCTGCTGCCCGTAGCTCTGCCATCTTTAGCTTCCTGCCTCCAAACGCTCACAGACGGACAGTTCGAGAGCGACGCGCAACGCAAAGTCACCTCCAAACTGGGGATCACATCGGTGGAGGTGGAGGCCATGGAAAGGTACGTCTGAAATACATGATACGAGATGAAACCATTACTGCTATATTATTTTCTAAGCCTGATTGTAGGTTTTGCGTTGCAGAATTTCCAAAGACACCAGCGCGTTTCCGGGCAGATTCTTAGCAGAGATCATCGTAGACTTGAATGCATTTCTGAACTCTGAAGAAGTGCTGTATTTTGAGCAAAGCATGTACGTTTTTTTGATGGCGACACACAACACACAGTGAACAGAGGCAAATGTTAAAGTCCATATTACAAAAAAGTAAAAAAGTTCTAATGGTCAAATACCTGTAGTAGGATATGTCTTTGTTTTGAGGAATAATGGGCTTTTTGTTTAGATCAGATTGCAACAAAAACACTTTAAAGATCCCATTTTACACAAAAAATGTTTCCTTTGTGTTTCAGTCATGTTAGAATGTTGTTAGTTGAGTGAATCTGCTTTCTACTTGTCCAAAGCTGAAAATGAAGCCATACTTGCTGTCATGAGCGTGTGGGCAGTTCATGAGACTACAATTTCTGGATCAGCAGTTTTATGAGTATTGCTGCACCTGAGTATAAGTCGCATCCCCAGTCAGACTATGAAAAAAGTGTGACTTATAGAAGGATTTTCGGTCAACGTCACCCACCCCCCCTTCTGCAATGCTCCCTGCAGAAAGAGCCGCTCTCCATGTGCTTAGCTGGGGAAAAACTTCTTTGAATAACACAACGAAACGGACGAGAGCAGCTGTTTGGATCAGGTATGAACCGATCTGACAGACGTCTGTCTCCTGAAGCTTGAATGTAACTTCAGGCAGTCGCAGCGTGAAATAGCAGTAGGGCTGGGCTCTCTGGAAAAAGTATACTCACAATTTTTTTCCTCACATTGATCGAGCTCGATTTTCGATTCGTTTTCGCTGAACCTTTTCATAAACAAATGAAAAATGCCATTCATGAACATAAACAAACAAAAACTTTTAATATGTCCATTTAGTAGGTTTGTTTTGAAAGTGAGAAGAAGGAAATACAATGCAAGATTGGAAACTGCGACTTTTGCACTGTGCATTACTTGCTTATCCATAGAGACCAAATGACTGATGATGTCAAATCAAAGCCACCACTTTTCAATTCAAACACAAACTCGCCACAGGGTTGATGTCAGAAAGAGTTTCTATCCCAGATGCGCTATAAAAACTCCTCCCTCTGACATTGATGCTGTGGCGAGTTGTAAAACGGTGATATGGCTCAGATACAGTAGATAAGTAGGTGAGGCCAGGTGCAAGTGGTCATAGGTTCAAAACTCATGTCAGTATTTCATTTTTTCAAATTTTCAGTTTTGCACGGTAGCCAAGTGCAAGCCAAGTTAGAGCTCTGGCTTCCCAATAAGGAGGTCGTGGGTTCGACTCCCGGGTCGGACCATATCAACATCTCACGATCTCTCTGGGTGGAGTTTGCATGTTCTCCCCGTGTCACCGTGGGTTTTCTCCGGGTACTCCGATTTCCTCCCACCTCCAAAAACATGCATGTTTAGGGCATCACTGTAAATTTCCCTTAGTGAGTGAATGAGAGAGTGAATGTTTGTCTGTCTGACCCTGCGGCAAGTTGGCCACTGTCCAGGGTGTTTCCCCGCCTAAGGCCCAAAGTCACTGGGATAGGCTCCAGTCAGCCGCGACCCCTAACGGGACTAAGCGGTAGAAAATGAATGAATGAATGAAATTTTCAGTTTTAAGAAATACTCACATGAGCTCATGTGCTTATGTAAAAAAAGGTTTCATACATGTGTCTGCAAAGTTAATAAAACAAATCTTGAAGTACAAGTAAGCAACCAGACTTGTGCTATACAGCCGCAGAGCTGTAAACCTCAGCACACATCAGGACCACTCCCACACAAAACTCGCATCACTCACAAGCTCACTCCATATTTGGTGCTGTCAATCAACATATGTTCACACCCACTGGGCGTCTCTTAAAAGACCTCTGGGCATCTCCCTTTTTTGCGAGTCTGTTTGGAGTGCAGTTGTGGGCGAAGTAAGTTTCTTAATCCGTGTTTAGTCTCACTTTAATCATTTGTAAATCTCAGTGTGCTAACATAATCCACATTCTGTAAAACTCTGACAAAGTTTAATAATCATGACCATCAATGAAAAGTTTCGTCAGCTTTACTGCCATTGTTGAGTTAAAGTTGGAGTAATTCACTTTTTTTAGTTGTAAAATACTAAACTTTGTGTTTTCCACAAAAAATGTATGATAAATGCAGCACTTTGTGGAAAAAAATAGACCACTAAGTACTGCCTGAACTGAAGAATAATGAATTGAGGTTCTAATCAGGAACCAATTCCTGCGCTCTGATTGGCTGAGCTTGGGGTGGTCTTTTACAGTTTCACTTTTGTTTGTAAAAAGAAGTTTATAAGCTGTAATTGCAACCAAAATGAACACATGTCGATATTAACCATGTGTGGAAGGATTTATGAGAAGAAATAGTCAGATTTAAAAGCTAAATCGCATTTGTGGTGTGAAAATCAGGACTCTACATTTAAATCTGGAACGGTGTCTTCACTCACAGTTTTCCTTCTTTGCGTTGTGTTTTTGCAGGTTTGTAAGAGGATGGTTCAGTCCACACCAAAGGCAGAGGAAGATGGCCAACCCTCTGATCGTAGCACAGATACAAAACCAGGCAGCAACGTAAGAACTTTAGATTATTTTGAACACAATTCGTATCTAATGCTTGTGAAATCTGATTAGGATATTTCATCATTTCATTTTATTTTTTTTTTTGCATTGACTTTAATTTGTTCGGAAAATGAAATAATCCAACATGTATTTACTATTCATTTTAATTAATTAACATTTTCACTTAGGGTTTTAGTGATTATTTCATGTAATGTATTTATTTATAATATTATTTTTTTATAAATTAGTTTTTAATCATTTGTATGAATAATTACGGAAGTCCAGAGCTGCCAGTGTGGAGTAAACATTTTTTCCAGCTTTTCTCGTTATAACGACTTTATATTTACGTTCAAACGACAATATTCTCGTTATTACGACTTTTTATTTACGTTCAAACGGCTTTTTTTTACGTTCAAACGAGAATATAATGTCGTTATAACGACTTTTATTTACATTAAAACGACAATATATTCTCGTTAAAACGACTTTTAATGAAAAATAGACAGCCCTTCCCATGATGCTCCGTTTATTAATCATTACACAGATTAAACAGGATTCTTCCAGTGTTATTGCGACACATAAGATCTCATGGCTCCTTTTTATAATTACGTGCGCATCGCTTTGATATAAAATACGCCGACTTTCGTCTTTCCTCATTTCTCCGCTGCTCTCTCTCTCTCTCTCCCCCGTCTCTTCTCGATCGTCTCTGATTGGCCAGCGCCTCGTCTTTTTAACTTATCCTGGTCCGGAGCAGGTTATGAGTTTGCCGCATGTTGTCGTTGAGATCTGCCCCGATAGGAAGTGATCCAGTTTCGTAGGACCGCCAGACCAGGTTTAACCCAGGACCTGTTAAACCCCAAATCTAGCTTCGTAGTATGGCTCTGAGCCATCCAGCTTGTGGCGCATCATGGGAAGAGCAGTCTGTTTATCATAAAAAAAAGTCGTTCGAACGAAAATATATTTTCGTTTTAACGTAAATAAAAAGTCGTTCGAACGAGAATATATTCTCGTTTGAACGTAAAAAAAAAGTCGTTTGAACGTAAATAAAAAGTCGCAATAACGAGAATATTGTCGTTTGAACGTAAATATAAAGTCGTTATAACGAGAAAAGCTGGAAAAAATGTTTACTCCACACTGGCAGCTCTGGACTTCCGTAAATAATATTGTATTGAATTGAGTAATGATTTTTATATATATATATAAAATTCAACTTAATTTAGTTATTCATGTATTGACTGTAATATTTTTCTTTTCATTTTATGCTATTTTATTTATTTATAACACATTTTTTTAATGTTTTTTACTTTTACTTTAATGTTTCATTTTTTTTGCCAATATCTGATCCAATACCCAAACTCTTTTTGTCGACACAGCATTTATTTATTTATTTGTTTATTTAATTATAATATTTTTTGTTATCCACCTTATTCCTAGCCCCCATGAGCCTTTGCGTGAATTATGAGCAAAACTTCCGGTAGACACCGGAACGTGTTTGTTTACATTACAAATGTGAACCGATCGCAATTCCTGTTTTTTTCTGGATCGATAACTACATAAAAATGTGGGAACACCAGCTTTCATGTCTTAAACGAGGCGATATAACAATTCCGTTGCCTACTGAAATTAAAGGATGGGAGGATGACCTGAAAAAGTGGCCGAACATCACCTATAGTAGCATTTTTAGCTACTTTCTAAGCTCTGTTGCGGCAGATGGCGAAGCTATGAACAGTCTTAAAAGCTCCGAGGCACACCAGTACCTTCATAGCAATAAGGTTGGTTGGATTTTGTTGAAAGAGGTTGGGCACAATCTAATGTATCTAAAAGCAGACGTTGAGCCAAGTCAAATGAGTTCTGAACTTAACAAAGATTAAGGTTTATATTCTAAGAATATACAGAACAATTAAACAAATGTACACGGATAATTTAAGGCAAACAGCAGGTAGGTCAGTTCACACTATAATCTTTATGTTCATATCTGCCGTGTTGGCACACAGCGCTGATCTATTGTGACGTTATCGCTTCACGTGTGATTGTTTACATGTTACTTTTGGAATAACCAAGGAGATACCATGGAGATGTATAACATATCTTACCTGTTTGTGTAACACTGCTGTCAGGTCTTCACAGTACCCGGCGTCTCTTCTCTGGTGGTCTGGAGTATCCCAACCATAATGTAGGATATGGATCATCCTCCGTGGGTACTTTATCCACAAAATGAAAAGAACATACATATAATGTCTTCGGTGGCTTCTTAAATTTAGGTTTTTCAGCCACATCCTTTTGACTTCCTCCTCTTTTGGTAGACGGTAGAAACTGTACCTTGGAGGGCAGCTACACTCCCGCTTCGTCAGCAGCCCATGTTCCACACAACGCTCTTTAAGCCACACATTTAATTTTGTTTGGTTCTTAGTACAACCACGAGCTGCACAACATGTCCCCGAGCTGCACAATGCCATTTTTGTGAACGTCGGAGAATTAAGTGAGACACGCTTCTAAAGTTTGTTTACACCGCTAAAGCTAATAAAACCGCCAACTCTCAATTGAAAAACAACGCAGTGACACTTCCGGTTACTATACCGGAAGTTGCGCCCATAACCCGTTTTACATCAGCGGCCCCAGGAATTAGGTGGATATATATTCGTTTTAAATTACTTTTCCTATTTTGTCTGGAAGTAGAAATAATCCAACATGGATTTTATTTTATTTTTATTTTTTTTACAAACTTTCACTTTAGTTATTAGCTATGTATGTATGTATTTATTTGTCTTTTTTTAAACCTTTTATTTAAGTATATATATATATTTATTTATTGATAATAAATTCATAATTTATTGAGATTGGTTAAATCCAGCTCAAAAGTATGACCAAAAAAAGTAGTGTGTATTTGAACAACAGCTGCATCAAATAGAGAAACGTATATGTCACAATATATTACGATAATGTAATGATTTTAGCAAAAAAGCAGACTGTCACAAAGATGAGCTCACAGTTTGATTCGCTCCAACATTACCCAGTCCGAACCTCTGAGCTCGTGTGTTTGCTGTGCAGGTACCTGACATTACTGCAGCAGAAGTGTGAGGTCCTCCGAGCAGAGATGAGCCGGTTGTACCCAGACTCCACAGTGCAGGAGTGGGAGGAGGAGCATGTGTGGCCTGTGAGAGCTCCACTGCAGAGGACGCTGGAGGAGATCAGCACCTGCCTCGAAAACACGCTGCCGGGACATGAAGGAACTCACTGAATCCACATGTTTGCACGACACAAACACAGCCTTATGTCCAACACTGTGCTGCTTCTTGTACTGTACAGTTCATCAGTCAAAGGAGAAATACGTTTTATCAACTGCGCAGTTAACATACACACACTGTTAATGAAAGAAAACCTCAGAATGGTCACTGAAATCTCTCGAAACAAACAAAAGGAACAATAAATAAAAAAAATATGTGTATTTAAAAATATATTAAACCGTCAAAATCAGCCATGACTTTTAAATTGTTTATCAACAAAATAATAAAAAAATATATAGTAATGAGACAAGCCTGAACAAATATGATGGTATCCATAACAATTTTTTTACACAGCCTTTTGTGGAAATCACTCCAATATAAATGATTTGTGTAACTCACAGTGAGACTCCAGTTGTTATGCTTTGGACCTGGGATATGCGCAGCTGTGCAGGAGGGGCGAGTAAAATTCAATCAATGTGTCAATTTATTTTGACGCAATTAAATGAAAAAATGATCGCACTGCGTTAACACGTTAATTTTCCCAGCAATTTTAAGTTACTGTATATTGTGGGGGCCCATTTGAGGCATCCTTGTCCCAGGCCCCCAAAATTCTATCAACGGGCCTGGCCCATTGTAAAGTGCTACAAGGGTTTGGAAAAATTCAAATATTAAGAGTTTAAAGACATATTGTGAGCTAACCCTATCCCTGTCTTAATAACTTCATAGTTTATAAAGCTGCAAAGACGAATTTTAAATAAAAATGTAGATGTTAACCTCCTGATTCACTACAGAGCTGATTAGCCCAGAGGACATTTTCACACTTTTAATTTTTTTTTTTTTTTTTCGAAACCCTTATGGCCAATTAACATGGGAGGCCGTACTTATTACCAGGAAGTGGGCGGTTACTGTTGAGCTCCATTACCCATTATGAAACATGCTGTAAGTCTGTGCGGTCTACGGTTGTGATAACCAGTCTAATTTTCAGCGTTTGCATTACAGAAGCTTTATTTAATACCAGCTACTCACCCAAGCAAAAACGAGACAACAGACATTTAAAGCTCCCCTGGAAGTGTTTGACCAGAAACAAAATCATTTGAAGTTTTTTAAGTCTGTTAAAGGCTTTCGCCCTCACCCTGGGTAAATCCTCTGTTATATGAAAAGTTCCAGATCACACATTTGTGCTGGTCCATTTAAAGTTCTGAAGTCTTCCATTGCGCTGTGTTTTTAATTGGAGCAAATCACTTCCTGACCCCAGTTTGGATGTAACATGTGCCCACATACGAGTTTTAACAAGTTAATGTCTGTTGGGATTGTGTTGAAGTTGATCTCAATCTTTTTTTTTTAGAATGTTTATCATGCTTTGTTGTAATAAATACATATTTTGAAACAAGTCTTAAAATCTTTCTATTCTATTTTCATCTGCTTTATCCAGGATCGGTCCCAGACTTCCCTTTGCTTCAGACTTTCAGTTTTTGGGATATATAGATTTACATAGACTAAACAGGTCTTCAGAACCCACTTTTTTTTTTTTTGCTAGAAATCCACATCTTCTGTAGTTTAATAATCTGGCTGATGTTCGCGACATTCACAAAGACAAAACCACACTTATGAACAACTCTGTCTGTTGGCTGTCCGAAGAGGTGCACCCTTGTCCTGGTGCTTTTCTCTTCTCTCTGTTTGTTCTGACAGTGGCTGACACGTTTTCGTATTGTTTTGGATCGAGGCCAATTGTATTCACACCATAAGTGATCCGCACCAGCGTCCGTGTGCAACCGGCCCGAGACCGACCCGTCGCTTGTCTTTATTCACACCAGGAAAATTACCTCTGGACCATTTTAATCAGACCTAATTAAAATTGTCCAGTTCAACTATCTAGGTCTTGGCACACGGTTAATGTGCTCCCCATTTTTATTCAATGTACACTACTCACAAAAAGTTAAGGATATTCACCTTTGGGTTAAAATGCATTCAAATCTCTACAGGTGAACTTAATGTGACCTTCTCTAAGCTTTGAATGCACATATCCAACTGTTAAAAGTTTTAGTAATTTTGCACAAGTTGTTGTTCTCTAACAAGGAGCTTAACAACAAAAATCACCGCAGGTGTGTGATCCTTGAATTAACCAATAAATGTTTTGGTTCAAGTAGAGTTGGTGTTTAAACAGTCGTCCTCATCATGCTGTTCACATTTTGACATCATGAGACCAAGACGACACCTAACAGTGGGTCAACAGTCCTGACCATTGCGATGCTTCAAACAGGACGTTCTCAGATGGAAGTGGCCACTGAGCTTGGAGTGTCGAAGAGCCACAGAAAGGCGTAGAAGTGGATGTTCTTTGGCCACATCCCGTGTTGATGATCACTACATTGTGAAAACTGCCCTGAGAAACCGGATGATGAATGCCATTCATCTCCAGGCACGTTTAGGAGAGGTGAGAGGCACCCAAGTGTCACGTCAGACCATTCAAAATTGTTTACATCAGCATGATCGTGCTAGACAACCTGCACGGGTACCACAGGCACAGGCATCATTGTCTTGTATGGGCAGGGAGCATTTACACTGGACGAGGGATCAGTGGGCCTCAGTGCTGTTCTCTGATGAAGTCGAGTCACACTGAGCAGAAATTATGGCCAAAAACGATGTTGGAGACGTCAGGGAGAGCGCTATGCATCAGCCACTGTTGTCACCAGGCGAGCTTTTGGTGGTGGTGGCGTTACAGTGTGGGCAGGGGTGTCCAGTTGGCACAGAACTGCCCTACACTTTGTGACAAGCCCATACTACCTGAATAACATCATTAATTCAGTGATTGTGCCCCTACATGAACAACACAGGCCTAATTTCATCTTCATGGACGACAATGCTCCTGCTCATTGAGGTCGCATCATCAGGGAACGGCTGTTGGAGAGTGGTGTACCTCAAATGGAATGGCCTGCACTTTCTCCAGACCTGAATCCCATTAAAAACTCGTGGGATCAGCGGAGTCACCGTGTAGAGGGTCAGAACTCTACACCCCAGAACCTCAGTGACCTGGGGGCTGCCCTTCAAGAAGAGTGGAATGCCATGCATCAGCAGACAGTAAGTTGTCTTGTGAACAGCATGAGACATCGTGGTCAAGCTGTAATTGATGCTCAAGGGCACATGACCAGATATTGAGACATGTAAATTTTTCGTTGTGGTGTAACTATCATTATTGTTACCTTTGTTTCAATAAAAGTTTTGAAATGAGTAAATCACCAGTGCATTCTTCTGCTTAAATGTCTCACTTTCATGATATAATATCACCATAGATGAACTGTTTGCATTTTCCATAAATTTCACCTGAAAGCCATATATCCCTAACTTTTTGTGAGTAGTGTATATGTAGATGAACTGTCAACAGAGTTAAAATGTGTAAACCAGATTGTGTTTTTGGGACTAGAATCATTAACAATCTCATGTATTCTGATGATCTTGTCATCTTTAGCCCTTACAGGGCAGGGATGCAAGAACTCTTCAGTCTGCTTAGACTATGGCAAGGAATTTGACATTAGGTATAATCCCACAAAAAGCTTCTTAGTGGAGAGTAAAAATGTTGACAAAAATGTTGATTTCCCTGTCTTCAAGCTTTGTGAACAGCCTCTGGTCCAAACTAAAGAGGTCAAACACCTCTGCTCTGAGAAAGCACAGGGCAGAAAGACTCTCTAAATGTACTGTAATGTATTTGTACTTTTTGAATTTTATTTTTTTTTTTTTTCAATATGGACTGCCTTGTGTCTGAAAAAAAGATGATCCAATATCTGCATGTGTTAATTTTGGCGGCAATTACGAGTGAAACTGGATTGGACCACGCAAGCGCATCCAATCAGAACTCTGCTTTTGGCTATCTATGATAATTAAAATACTTTTTTACTTTTACTTTTTTACTACTATGTTTGATTTTGTCACAAAGTGCAGCATTTACAGCACAGTTTTTGGTAGAAAAGACCATGTTTATCCATTTGTAACTAAAAAAGTTCGATACCCCAGCTTTAAACTTTGCTACAGTTGAATTAACATAAGTCTAGAAGAAAGATGTTGTAATTCCTCCAGCCACACTTTTTTCAATATTTACTGAAAACATGCCAACAAAACATGATTAAAAACTTATTTATGCATAACCCAGAAACAATAAAACATTCCAACAATCTATCTTTCAGTCTTTGGTTATAAAGCAACACAAAACAGTCATCGTAGGCATTTCACACGACTCAAATCCTTTACGCTTAATGATTGCTTTGAGTTCTTTTGTTTAGAAAATGGTGATTATTGTTGTCGTTGCAGACATTTGAAGACTTTCTAATGTTAGTTCTGAATGATATAAACATGTATTAGAAGCAAGCAGAAAGGCACAAAAACCAGAGTTTTGGAATGTTGAGAAAGTCTGAATAAAATACAACATTGAGTAAACACAGTTACGTTAAAATCTAAATAAAGTTGATTTGCGTAACACGTCCCTTCAGTATTTTGCGATTGTTGAATAGAGATTGAACAGTCATCCCAAGTTGCGCTGCCCTGAACAGAATAAAAAAGTTCAAAATGGCGTCAGACGGTTGTTATAGTTCGTGCTCTGAATCGCTGCTGTCCTCCTCTTCCTCCTCCTCTTCTCCGTACTCTTCCTTCCTTCTGTTGCGACCGTCTGCGAAGTTCGTCCAGGCCCACGAATTTCTTGAGTAAAGCTGCTACTGCCTCTACGTCACTGTCACAACACAAAAGAATGGCATATCAAAAAAAGCAACAAATAGTAGTTTAATCTGTCTGCCTCTTTCGGGTGATGTCGTTAGGGTGTAATAGTACGATATGCCTTTATTTGTACTAAAACGATACATTATCCAAAACAAAAGTCACAGGAGAGATGCTGGCGTCAGGTTATAGCATGAATGATCAATTACATCTGTAGTCCCTGAGCAGGTTGATCTTAAGCTACGGTCACACAGACTCGTAAGACCTGCTACGACCTTTCCGCGAACGATTATTTGCTCATTTCCTACGTCAATCTTGAGGCGTTGTTACGAAATATCAGTGCTCGCAGCTCGTTCGTAAGTTTGTAGTCAGATTGATGGTCTTGGCAAACATTTTCTACGACGAGTCTACTTTAGAATACAGGTTATGATGCGGTTTGTCTGTGCGGGAAAGTGAAAGTGGAACAGAGACACAGCTCTACAGTCCAAACGTAGCGAGGTAGTTTAGTTTAGTTCATTAGTTTATTAGTTTACAATCATTATCCTATACAAAAGAGGAGAGATGCTTGTGCCAGTTTTAGCAAAGTTGCTCATTTCCACCTGGAGTCCCTGGACGGTTGTTTTAAAGATGGCGTACATGCCAATAAAATACATATTTACGTCGAAAGTAGTTAGTTCATTCTCTCTCTCATCCGGAGGTATCTGTGCGCAAGACCACGGACCTAGAGCGCGCGCATAGAAAACGCAGATTGCTCAACTCAAACACAAGTAGGACCTGAAGCGCGCAGGTTTGCCTGGAGTTGGACATAAACTCACTATAATAAAGCTCGCTGGCAGTGGAATATTTGTTGTGGAGTGCTCCAAACTTTCTTTTTTTGAGCACACAAATGTCAGTGGATTATAATCTTCAACACCCGGAGACACTTTGGAAGATTTGCTTTGGGTGTGTCCTCTGCCGTGCGCAGGTAAGAAACACAGGACACTGTTTTGTTGTTTTTACGCTGGCTTAACTTGTGAGAATAAAAGGTGTTTTGAGTGCTGGGTTTATGGTTTATGAAAGACTTAATAACAACTTGATAAAGATTAAGTTGGATGTAGGGAGATCGCGCAGCTCCCGTGCGATACAAAATAGATATAGGATTATCGTAAAGACGCATTAGGGAAGCTTTAGCACACAAAAAGAATGTCGTACGGATTCATTTCCCAAAGAATGCCACAAGTTGTTGGTGAAAGCTTAAAGTTTACCATAAGAAGACTGTAAGAAAACAGATCTCCTACGATGTCATACGAAGCAGCTATCGTACAACCTGTGAGATTTGTACAAACTATTTACTCGTTTGGGTCGATGTGACCATAGATTAAAATAAGATTAGAAAAATAGATATTTCATTGGGTGCATGTAGTTGCCTGTTCTGTAGATGCAATGGAAGCAGATGGCACGCCTGACTTTGGTTTGAACAGACCACAGGTGTGTGGGCTTGACTGTAGACTACCCCTAACCCCTGTGCATACCTGCGTCCTCCCAGCGTGGCGCTCTGGGTCAGAGGGAAGGAGAAGCCTGTAGCTAGCCTTAGCATTAGCAGGTAGCCTTTGCCCAAATAGCGCACTCTTTCTTCTTGGACGCAGATGTCTTGCAGGTGGTCCATGTCCAACACCACTGAAGGGAAAAAAAAGAGGCAACAATGATACGTTCAGTATGTCTGTGTTATTGCATTTTAGTTTTCCTAATCAAATTCTAATGCTGCTTTTAAGCTTTTTAACTGAAAGAGTGCAGAGAGTTTTTGTGAATGGACGGCTGTCTGACCCTGTGACCTCTAGTACGGGCTCACCACAGGGCTGTGTATTGTCGTCGCTTCTGTTCATCATGTACACTGACACCTGCAGATCCACTCAAGAGGACGGGTACCTGATCAAGTTTTCGGATGACACAGCTCTGCTCTCACTGCTTCAAGCTCCTGAAAGTGGTCATGGAAAAGCTCTGTCTGACTTTGTAGAGTGGTGTGACAGCAGCAGATCTTAATGTTGGCAAAACTAAAGAACTGATAATTGACTTCCGAAGAAACCGCCCAGAACACAAAACCAGCAACATCCATGGCGACGAAGTTGAGATTGTCAATTCGTACAAATATCTTGGCACTGTGTTTGACTCTGATTTAAAATTTGATATCAACACAGATGCTATCATAAAGAAATGCCATCAACAAATATATCTTTTAAGGAAGCTAAACTCTTTTATGGTGTCTAAGCCTATTCCTTGTAACTTTTATCGTTCCTTTATTGAAAATTGTTTAACCTTTTCTTTTATCTGCTGGTTTTATAATCTGTCAGTTAAGGAGAAGAAAAGCCTGAACAGCATTGTGAAGATCTGCTCTAAAATTATTGGTGTGCAGATGTCATGTTTAGATGTTTTGTGGAGTAGACAAGTTGTGCGCAAAGCCAATGTATACTAGGCCACCATGATCATGTCCTGAAGAAGGAGTTCACCTTATTGCCCTCTGGGAGGCGCTTTCTTGCTCCCAGTAGGAAAACAAATAGGTACTCACACTCCTTTATTCCAGCAGCTATCAAACTTCTAAATGCAGAGGACAGTAGCATGGAATAAGTTGTTTCTCATGTTTGTTTTAAATGCATCTTAGCTCTGCAGTTATTTGACACTGACAGATGTAACACAATGTCCATGTCTGATGAATGTGACTGAATGTGTGTTCTTTTATTTTCTAAACAACAGTTACTACAAACTGAATTGCCCTACGGGGACGAATAAAGTTTTCTGATTCTGATTCTGTCTCTGTTTTCTATTTATAGTGAACTGTTTTTATAACTTTTTTGCAAATATGTAGAGAAGATGTGAAGCTGTTTTTGTTTCTATGAGCAATGAATAAAGAGATACTACTAAGTTACTGTAAAATTGTAATACATTACATATTACAATTATTAATTAGAGGGATCCTATAACACTCACACTTGAGTAGTGGTAATTTATAATAATGTGATATCAGAAAAGTTTTCCTCATATTTGATTAACTCTTGAATCAAGTCACTGCCGCCACAAACATTTTCTGTCAAAGTTGTCTTGATCTTGAAGAGTCGTTTTTATTGAAAAATAATGTGATTATTTATGTAACTTGAATAACTGAGATTGTAGTCAGTGATATTGAAAATGTCTTTACACTGCTGTCACCAGATGAGTTTCAGATCTTTTAGACACAGACACAATGACATTTGATGACACACGTGCAACCGACTTCTAGCTTTCCAAATCGCAGCGTGTTCATGCAGCCACAGTATCTGTGACTCTCATGTAGAAAGCATATGAATGACCTGCCGTCGACTGGATAGTGCACTGGACTCTGATGTAAAGAATCCGCGGGAGCGTGAGTTCGACTCCGGGCATTTACAATTAATTATTACATTAATATTTGTAGCAGATATTCAAATTTAATTTGTTAATAATCCTACTTTCTTTATAAGCATTATATTATCGTTTTAAATGCAAAACAAACACTCGTCTTTATTTAATGATGCATAAGTGCAGAAAAAAAAAAAATTTAAATTTGACTCAAGTGTGATTTGCACCTGGGATTCACGAGTCCCAGCCCAACTCTTTAAAAGTGCACCACCAGGACACACTGTGAAGATTGGTGACGTGACAGTATATAATTCTGGTTCAGATGAATCAATAGGTTCTTTTTATCATAGACATCGCTTTCATTTTGCTGTGAACATAAAGTGTATTTGTTGTATTTTATGTACAAAATAGCCTCTTGTTTTCGCCAGAATCGAGGAATTTTATGAATTATAGACATGCAAACAAGAGGAATCCCTGGACTAAACTACGAGTTATTCTTTCCTTTGTGGTAAGTCCCAGTCACACATGTTCTGTGTTTTTAATGTGTGTGCAGCTTTTAGTTAGAATAAGTTAATAACTGAGAAGCCTGATCTTGGACGCCTTCCCTCCCTTAAACGTTCACGGCGGCTGCAGTGGACGCTTCGCACCGCTCTGGTCGTACAAAAACGCACCTAATCCTAGATATAGCATTCAAAGTGTCCGCGTGGTCGTGTGTGAGCACCTTTACAGCGCTGACTCAGAGCTGTGACTTTTGGGACCACACGCCTTTTGGTCCATTCTCGGTCCCCTCCCACTTGGGTCAATTTGAAGAAAACATGACATGAGTTTCCATTTCTATGCTGATGACAGTCAAATTATTTACCTCTGAAGAATGGTCATTGTACGGAGCAGCTACTAAAGTGCATTGGTGAGGTCGGGGCTTGGATGTCATTGAATTTTCTTCATTTCAATGACAAAAAGACAGAAATGTTATTTTTTGGCCCCAATGACCAACCAATATGTGAAACTAACAGCAACAAGTCTCGGAGTAAAGTTTGACACTGCTTTGAATCTTGACAGTCAAATAAGTGCTGTGGTCAAGTCCAGATTACTGCAATGCACTTTATGTGGGGCTCAGTCAGACATCACTGGGTCGACTGCAAATTGTTCAGAATGCCGCTGCTCGGCTTTTAACTGGCACTAAAAAACAAGAGCACATCACTCCAATTTTCAAATCTTTGCACCGGTTGCCAGTCTCTTCACGCATCGATTTTAGAATACTTTTATTTGTTTTTAAATGTCTTTATGGTCTTGCCCCTCGGTATCTGTCTGACCTGCTGCAGCTGCATGTTCCTGCTCATTCCCTCAGGTCAGCAGATCAGTGTTTACGTGTTCCCAAAACTAAAAGAAAAAAACAGGGGGGGACTGATCTTTTCTGTTCCAAAGCTCTGGAATGAGCTTCCTTTAAACCTCAGGCAAAACAGAGTCTGATTTGAAGTCTTCTTTAAAACGCATCTTTTTACTTTGGCTTTTAACGCAGTTTGAAATGTTAACTTTGGTTGTTTTTTATCTATGTTCTTGTTTTATTGTTTAACCCTCTGACACCCAGATATTTTAGGTCACACCTGTACCCATTGTGTCACAAACGGTCCCCGACACACAAATGGGCTATAAAATAATACTTACTTTTAATTTTTTTCTACTTTCAATGGCTCATTTTTTTCCGTTAGCTTGTCCTCTGTCCAGACATATAAAAACTAAATATTGATTAGTTATAGGCCAATTTAGGTCCAAAAGTCTAATTTAAGTCAAAAGATGAATGTTGTTTTTTATTAGACATTTTTTCACTCTTTTTTTCAACATGTTCATTTTCACATTTTTACTCATCTGTGTGTCCTCAAACACTTCAGGCCTCTCCCCTGACTCGTCACCAACACATCCAGACCATTTAAGCCCTGATCATACATTTCTATATTAACATGGGCCATGTATAGAACAGGAGTGCTTTACAAAAACGTCCTTATAAAATACCCTAGGGGCCCCTGGGGGTCCAGGGGTCTCAACTCACGAAAAATGTCAAATTATTCAATTTTCAACCCAGAAGCTTAGGTTGAGATGGTATTTCATGATCTCACATTATTTAATGTCTGTATTACACCAGGCTGAAAAAGTGAGTTTATAATGGAAGTCAATGGGGCACAAACGGTTCTTTTAGGGCTACGTGTAGGCAAAAAATGTAGCCAAGAAGTGGGCGGGGCTAGGTGAGGTCTGAAGGTGGCATTTTTTAATTTGATCAAAAATAACATTACCTGGAAAGTTTCATGGCTCTAACCCCAAGGCAACCTACACAAACGGTCCCCATAGGTGTCAGAGGGTTATAACGCCAAATGAACATTTATATAACACTTATGAGTAAACGGCCACAAATACAGTGTTATTTCGCTAAACACGCATAAACCTAACAGAAAACAGTTGGCGTTGAGAGCTTACCTTTCTCTTGGCCCTTCCTCCATAACGTGAGCACGTATGCGTACAAGCTGAACGTCCTGAGCTCGATCATGTTCTTGGTTTTGTCGAACACTGCCTCCTCCCATTCCTCCATGTTCTGCACGGCCACGAACAGACAGCCGCTGATGTAGAAGATCCTCCACAGGATACTGTCTGTAAGTCACAAACAAAGACTGACAAAAGAGCGCAAAATACACAAAGCGAAGGAAAAACTGATCAACATACCGGAGCTGTAGTAGGCTGCCGCTAACCCGATTGATGCTATGCCTGAAAAACACAATATAACGCGGTTGATTGGAAGAAAACTGAGAATATTTACAAGTTTCCATTGATTTTGACAGTGTTTGATAAACTTTAGCAGAATGTTTGAGGATTTGGATTGTTTTAGCACACTGGGATTTTTAAATTATCACGGAAAGAAGAAAACCAGAGCATTTCGTCAGGTTGACAAAACTTCTTAGTCAGTTCCAGCAGCTAAACGAACCAGAGATGAGTCAAGACTTACATAATGCATCTTTAATTGCTGTAACTTTTACCCCAAAATAGACTTGAAAAGAAGTCTATTTTTGAAGTTTTTGTCATTTAGAAGTTTGTTTTGGAGAGTCGTAAGCAGTGTTGGGGGGAAAAGTATAGAAAAAGTAATTCGTTGCAAATTACTTATTTTTAAAAATGTACCGTAATTAGTTACACTACTAAGTTACTGCCCCAAGAAAGTAACATGGTTGCATTACTTTGGGATTACTTTGTCTGTATTATTGCAAACATCGATACAATTTTATATTTTATTTGTGGCATTTAAATAGAGGTAAACAACAATATTAGGCTCATTTTAAGTAAAATCAACATTAAAAAGATTCTGTGCCATGTTCCATCTGCTGATCTGTGTCTCTGAGGAGTTTTACACAATACACACAATAAGTCACGTTTGTAGTGTTCTTTTTTTTTTTACTTAAAATTTAGTTCTTAACTGTAATTTAATTACAAGTATTTTCACAGTAAATACTAAGTACTTAAAAATGTAATCTAATTACAGAAACTGGATTACATTAAAGGACAACTGTTCAATGTAAATACTGCATGTAAATATGTATGAATGTTTAAGGACTGGAGGGCACTCTGCAAACTCCAGTGTCTTGGTCATCTCTGTGCAGCAGGAGAGGACCAACACGTGATACGAACTGGTCTATACTAATTTAACTTATTTAATAGATTTAAAACTGCAGCACTTTAAAATTACTTAAAGCACCTTAACCACATTTGCACCTTAGAAAATTGGCACTTTGTACCCTGAGTGAGTGTGGCCTTTATGACTTGCTGTCTTGTTGTGTGGTCTTGTATTGTCGATTGTAAATTAGCTATTCGCTAACTTCGGAACATTTACACATGTATTTTATGTACTGGTGTTCATTAATGTGCATTGTCCCTTTCAAACAAATAAATAAATAAATACATTTTTTGTGTTGTTCTTGTCTATCAAACCTGCTCCCGAGCACCTCCACTTTGGAATCCCATGCATCACAACCGATAAAAACAGTGCTGTAAATCACAGTAACTGTCATGTTTTTCCCCCATTAAATATTAAGTTTGAGTTCTATTTACAGACTGCAAAGAAAATTACACAAGGAACACAAACAAATGGATTTTCCCGATGTGCTAATGCTGCAGAGTTTAAAACAGAGCAGACCAATCTCAGAGATCTGTCTATGACCTCAACAGATCATCCAGAGACATTCAGAACAGTGTTTTGGGTTGAATAAAACATTTATCACAGTCAAAACTTCAACTGTGTTTTTGATGAAGAAGAAAATTTAGAATAAATCAAAAACTCAACAACCAACAACAAAAAAAAAATAATAATAATAATTTAGCATCATGTGTTCTTTAACTGAGTTACCACCACCTAACACTGGTTTTAAGTATTAACTTTTGTTGTAAAAAGACTGTGACCAAACCAACACAATTTAGGTTTTAAATGTGACTATTTTCTATCCTAAATCCTTCACCACATGGGTTAATAATATCAACATGTATTCATTATGGTTGCAATTTGGTCTATTAACATCTTTTAACAAACAACAAAGTAAAACTGGAGAGTTCCACCCAAGCTCAGTCAATCAAAGAGAAGCTTTTGGTTCCTGATGAAAACTAAAATTCTTTATTATTCAATTCAGACAGTATTAAGTGGTCTAATTTTTTTCACAAAGTGCTGTATTTATCATAAAATTGGTCTCGATAGTGCGGTCTTGACTACTACACTAACTTTAACCACATACAGTTACTCTAAAACAGTTTTCTGAATATATAGTATTTACTTACACCGAATATAAAATTACTCGGACATCCATGACTCAATCCAAACACAGCTTCAACCAAAGTAATGATAAGAAATACTATTAGAACACGATTACAAACTCAAAAAAGTGGAGTAGTTTACATCATTTAAACACAGCCATTGAACTAATGTATGACAAACGCATTATGTTATCTTCTATTATTAATGAAGGCTACTGTATGGTGCACTTACCAACCAGAAGAGACCAAGAGCGAATCCCTGGAGACCTTTTGAGATGGAGCAGGGTGGGGCTGTGTTCCTCCACTGTCATGTAGCCCATCTGAAAAAAAAAAACACAATTCACACAATAAATATCAATCATTACATCTAATCTACTTTAAAATCTATACACCGTTAACTTTCGACGTGTAAAAGACCAGGATGTACAGCAGAATTGAACAGGATCAAATGAGGATGCTGCTGCTGTACCATGTGATAGGATGTAAACAAGACCACGCTGGATTATCGAGAAGAAAAAAACTAAAAGAAGTCAAATGTATTAACTTACCTTTAATTTTTTACGAGGCAAATGTAGAAAAGAGACGCGATGACCGACCAAAGAGCATGTGGTAAAATATAAGGAAGCACTTCTGCCTTTTTCCTGCACGATTTGGCAACAGGCGAGAACAACTGTCATGAATGGGCGCCGTTTCCTTCCGCGTTCAGAGCGCGCTGATTGGCTGGATTCAACCCCCCGCACGGCCTTCAAAATAAAAGTCTACAACACTCCACGTTGTTTGTTTTGTTTTTTATACAATAACTAATGAACGAACGAACTAACTAACTAAAAATAAACAAATAAAATAAATACATACATACTTTTAAGACTTAATTCTGTACCAGTGGTTGTAAAAATTACTACAGAGAGATATTGTATGAGTTTGGATTATCCAGGATCAGTGAATAAGCATTTGATCATTTTTTCTGACCAAAACATACAAAATGCAAATTGAGCTTATCATTTATACGTAGGTGCTACGATCTGGACATGATACAGTCTTCATGTTTGACAAATAAATTGTCATCACATAGCAGACATTTTAAACATACACCATTTGCACCGGCAGACTGCACTATTATTCTGATTACAGTATATTTTTATTGCCAAGTTTTTATTAGATATTTTACTTAGTATACTTATTTTTCATGTTCTTATACCTTGTGTATATATTTCTAAACATTCCATTATTCTATTAGTATCAACAGTGTTATATGTTGCACATTAGCATTAAAGCAAGTTCTTAGTTTTTGAATTTTGTTTTGTTCGCTGACAATGGCAATAAAACTTTTTCTGATTCTGATTCTGGAATCACTGAAGCTCCTGACTATTTCAAAGCACAATAAACAACAATAAAAACATTAAAATAGCCTTTATTTATTACAATCCAATAGTATCATTTTAATCATTGTAAATTAATTCGTTCATTATTCAGTTAATTCGGTCTAACATCAGATCTCTAATTGGGAATTCAGTCAAATAATAATAATGTAACCGACCGTGCGAGTCAGTGTTTAGTATGTTACAATAATAATGCATTGGATTTATACAGTGCTTTTCATGACACCCAAAATGCTTCACATTCTGCATTATTCATTCCACACTCGATGGTGGTAAGCTAGTATTGTAGCCACAGCTGCCCTGGCAGACTGACAAAAGTGAGGCTGCTATTTTGCGCAATCTGTGTCTCTGACCACAACCAACCATACAAGGCAATGTGGGTGAAGTGTCTTGCCTAAGGACACAACAACGAGCTTCTCCTCTGTTTGCCTCACTGTGGCTCCTGAGGTTCCTCCAGAGGTCTCCCATCCAGGTACTTCCCAGGCCCAATGTGCTTAGTTTTTGAGATCTGACAGGATCAGGCTTTGGCAAGCTGGTATGGCCACTTTTCAGGGTCAAACTACACTGCTACCACTTCTACACTCCATTCATTATAATATAATCTATAATATAATAGGTTTAGTTCACATGACATCACAACCAATAACATAACAAAGAGCAGCTGAAATGCATATTGTTAAAATACAGTTTTTGTTGTAATACAAAAGGTGAATGGGTTTAGTCACCTGTTTTAATCACCAGATTTTTTAAATTTGTGAAATAATCTTTAGATATTTCACGGCCGAGTACAATGTCATTAATAGAAACAAACAACTGTTTGTGTGTTGCCCTCCATCACATAATGTAATGTAATATATTATATACTTCCATGTATATTATACATATTTATGCAAATCTATTTATACTTACAAATATATAACAATACATTTCCCACGCATGGGGAAAAAAATACAACAACAATCAATTTTGAATGTTTATATAGCTTTTAAAATGAAAAATATCTATTTTATTTGAACATCCTCCACTTCCGGTGCAGCTAACTTCATGCGCATGCGTGAACACACAACCGGCGTATCGTACACAACTCTGGACAATGGATCGTCGCATTTCTCTCTTCCAGATGTGATCTTTCCCGAATAACCGAAGCAGAAATGTTGTGTAAACTCGTGGCCTTGCGCTGGAGGTGACGACGACCGTACAGCGACATCTTCTGCGTCAAAATCTCTCCAAACTCGTCTCCTTTCTGCCCTTTACTCCGCCGTGTTATGTCACTTCGGTTTTGGTTTGATGCCATTGTCCGCTCACAGTAAACACAACTGTGCTTTTACGAGGTAAGTGAGAAAAACAACGTTAAATATAATAAATGTATAATTTTCCCACTGCGGAAGCTATTGTGGCTTGCCATAATCTAAAATTCTTTCTCTGTAGTCAAAAAATAAGTTGAACATTTATTAAAGCTATAAATCATACACACTGACTTGTCAAAACAGACTCAATAGAATTAATCAAAGCACTAACTTTTTAATAATAATATAATTAGACAAATAATCTAACTGTATGTAGAGGTGGGCAATAAATATTTAATAATAATCGTCAATGTCATTCTTGTTGTAAAAAAAAAATGTTTCAATGCTTAAAAGTAAAAAGCGAATTATCAATAAAAAATATTTAAATTGTTTTATAAAACTAGAAAATAACCATACAAGAGGAGATTGCTGCGCTTGTAATGAAAAAATGACCATTTCTGATACCATACGAAATAAAGAAACTCTCGAATAAGTGAAAATTATGTACATGTGGGTTTATTTTTACGGTCTTGCAAAAAAGATTTGTCAACAACACTGTAAATTTTGTTCACATTTTAAGCGTAGCAGCCTTATTCTTTCCGATTTTAAGTTGAATCTCATTTTTAGTCAAAAAACACTACCAAATTTTAAGACAACCCAGAATACCGTCCAAATATATAGTTATCAATACATGCCAAAAAATTATCGGATTGCATTTTTTCTTTCAATATCGCCCAGCCCGAATTGTAAATTGTGTTTTTTTAACCTTTTTCACACATTGCCAAAATAAAAATACTAATAACAAATTCTAGATGTGATTATTGACTATTATATCCCAATGACAATATTTGGACAATATTCTGTAAATACAAGCCATATTTGGTAAAACATATTTTCAATTTTAAGGTTAATCTTTATATTTGTTAAATTACTCACACAAGTGCAGCCTTGTCCACTTATGCGTACTTGGGGCTGGGCGATATTGACAAAAATTAATACCTCGATATTTTTTTGCCATATCTCGATGACAATATTTGAATGATATTCTGTCAGTCCCACAAAAACCTGTTCAAACCGGTCTTCAGATTTGTTACTGTTTATCATATCTCTTATATATGCTCCAATAGAGCATGTGAATGTAATTCCTAGTTCAGAAGCATTTTTTTGTTCATAATTACGTCAGTGTGTACTTTAGGGATGCACCGATCCGATACTGGGATCGAATATCGGTACCGATCCAGGAAATTTTGCTGGATCAAGTATCGGCTTCATGATATCGGTTCAGCCGATATCCTAGTTGTGTTTAATTGGACATAATGAGTCTGATTTATGTCTGATGTTGATCCAGAATGTCTCATAATGTTTGACATTTTATTCTTTCTCTCTCTCTCTTTCTTCTCTTTTTCTTTCTCTCTCTTCTCACTCTCTCCCTCTCTTCTCTCTATTTCTCTTTCTTCTCTCTTTCTCTCTTTCTCTCCTCACGCTCTCTTTCTTTTCTTCTCTCTCTCTCTTTCTCTCTTCTCTCTCTCTCTTTCTCTTCTCTCTCTTTCTTCTCTCTCTGTCTCTCTCTCTCCTCGTGCTCTCTTTCTTTTCTTCTCTCTTTCTCTTTCCTCTTTCTTCTCTCTCTCTTTTTCTTCTCTCTTTCTCTCCTCACGCTCTCTTTCTTTTCTTCTCTCTTTCTCTTTCCTCTCTTTCTTCTCTCCCTCTCTTTCTTCTCTCTTTCTCTTTCTCTCCTCACGCTCCCTTTCTTTTCTTCTCTTTCTCTCTCTCTCCTCTCTCTCTCTCTTTCTCTCCTCTCTTTCTCTCTCTTCTTCTTAAGTTGTTCAGTTTTGACTTGCAGTAAAAATAACTATCAAAAGTCTTTTGTTTTGAAAAGGAAAAAGAGCTATTTCAGTCCTTACACAAGTATCGGCCGATATCGGGTATCGACAGATGCTTAATTCTAAAGTATCGGGATCGGTATCGGAACTGAAAAAGCTGGATCGGTGCATCACTAGTGTACTTTTCTTATTTTATGTAAAACAAGATATTTTATATAGTCAAAACCATAACTATAAAAATTGGTAGCTCAAATGACAGTAAAAATACATTACTGTATTTTCAGGCACAATATTCCCGCTTGTCTGTAACATATTTTAAGATTGTCATTTTTCTGTTTTTAGATTAAGTGTATCAGGACAAATATTTGTCAAATTAATTACCAAAAGTGCTGCAATCTCCCACAATGTCCTCATTCTTTGTGAGGCCATGCAAAATGATACAGCAAAAAAAAACACTGCTGTTGTCTGTTAGTAAATAGCTACACCAACATCATTATATACAGTATATTTATTTTTTTGGGCAGAAAATTTAGCTGATTTTGTAGGCATGTTTTTTCATGCACTGATACACTCAATTTTTAATTTTTGGGCATATCAAAAATAAAAACAGTAATACATCGAATATTAATTGATATCTTAAAAACAGCATTCACAATGTTATCTAAAATTCGATATACGTATTGCCCAGCTCTACTTATACTCTAATTTTTTGTAATAAAATGCACATTCTGTTACTTTGTGAACAAGTGCTAATAAAACATGCCACGAGTTTCATCACCATTTAGTTAGTTTTTATCGCTATTTAACTGTTTTTGAAGCATTTTTTGTACTACAATATATAAAAAAAATACTAAATTTTTGCTACATCCGAGCAAAAACTTTCACGATATCATCTAAAATTACTGGCGTTGGCTAATTTAACAGACAAACCCACAGTGTTTACTTGTAGACGCTGGAGTATGACTGTCTGTGAACTAATGACTCTTTTTTTAGCTCAATATACCAACAAAATATTGGCTTTTTGTTTGTTTTGGACACCAGCTGATTCAGATTAGTTTAAAATCTGCTGATGCGCTGCTAAACCGGTTCCCCATTCCTGCAGAGATGACTTAAGTTTATCACCCTCAATTAACTGTAAACAAAAACACAATGGTAATCGAAGAAATATAAATAGAGTGAACATTTTACTGGGTTTTCCACGTGGTATTGAAAAGCATAAAACAATAGATTTTGTGAATAAGGACTTAAAATGTATTGGAAAGCTTTGAAAAAAACACAAAATAATCCAGCCCAATAAATATACATTAAGGTTGCAACAATTAGTTGGGCGATTTTTATTAATATTATTTTTTTTTATTAATCGATTAGTTGTTCAGAACACAAAAGTCACGAGATAACAAGATTTTTTTTTTAAGTTTGATCCAGACAAAGTAAGGTAAGGTAAGGTAAGGTTTATTAAGGACAATGTACAATTACATTAAAGTTGGGGTAGATAACTTTTTTAGTTGTAATTTTATAAACTTTGTGCTTTCCACTCAAAAGTTAATGATAAATGCAGCACTGTGTGAAAAAATTAGACCACTTAGTACTGGCTGAATTGAATAATACAGAATTTTAGTTCTTTATAGGAACCAAATGCAGCTCTCTGATTGGCTGAGCTGGGGTGGTCCTCTCTAGTTTCACTTTGTTGTTTGTTAAAATAAGTTTATAAGCCACAATTGTATCCCAAAATGAATACATGTCCATAATAACTATGTGTTAAAGGATTAAGGAGAGGAAAGTGTCAGATTTAAAACCTAAATCATGTTTGCAGTGTGAAAATCAACTACCCCACCTTTAAGCACAAGTATTGTCCACATGGATGGTTTAGAGGTGTAGTGTGATGAAAAAAACTCTTTTGTCAGTTCAGACAAACACTGGGAAAAATGAGCTAAAATGGTCTTAAATTAGATCATGAGATCTTAACTTGGGATGCACCAATCCGATGCTGGGATCGAATATCGGTGCCGATCCAGGTAATTTTGCTGGATCGAGTATCGGCTCCATGATATCGGTTCAGCCGATATCCGAGTTATGACTTTAATTGAACATAATAATATTTGACATTTTATTCTCTCTCTCTTCTCATTCTCTTCTGTTTCTTTCTTTCTTCTCTCTCTCTCTTTCTCTCTCTCTTTCTTTTCTCTCTCTCTCTCTCTCTTTTTCTCTTTCTCTCTTTCTTCTCTCTTTTCTTTTTCTCTCTTTCATCTCTTCTCTTTTTTCTTCTTTCTTTCTCTCTCTCTCTTCTCTCTCTTTTCTCTTTCTTTCTCTCTCTCTTTTTCTTTCTCTCTCTTTCTTTTCTCTTTCTCTATTCTCTCTCTTTCTTCTCTCTTTCTTTCTTTCTTTCTTTCTTTCTTCTTAAGTTGTTTAGTTGTGACTTGCACTATAAATAACTTGAATATGATCAACATTCTTGTGTTTTTGACACAGTCTTATTTAAGAGTGTTTTTTTTTTTCTAGTAAAAGCAGTAAATTTACACATCCTCTATGTCATTGCTGGAGTTATAAAATTTATTTTTTTTTATGTTTGGGAATCTTTTTTTTTTTAAAACAGGCGGTTAACGATTACTCTATTACCTAATTAGTTGACCATTAATTCAGTAATCATTTAGTTGCGATAGATCGATTGACAAGGCAAGAATTCTTTTGGTCGACCATAGATCTAATTTTAAAAAGCCACTGAAAAAGAAGCAGTACCACTAGGGCTGGGCGATATTGGCAAAAATAAATATTTCGATAATTTTTTGGCGAATCTTGATATTTGGACGATATTCTGTCAGTTCAACATAAATGTGCTAAAACCTGTTCAAATTAGCTTTACTAGAAAACTGAAAACCTTAAATATTCTAACAAGTTTAAAATTGATTGAATGTTGCAGAGCAGGGGTCCCCAACCACCGGTCCGGGGCCCAAAACCGATCCGCGAGCCATCTGCTACCAGGCCCCCAGAGGATCTTTTAAGATGTATTTTAATTTTTATTTGATAGTTTATCACTACTTCCTTGTGCTTTACTATGAAAATACTGTGCCATTTAACTAAATAAACTGGAAATTAAAGCAATAAAAGCTAAAAATATGCACAATAAGCATTTTGTGTTGTTGTTATTGGCGCTACCCAACCTCAAGCGGTCCCTGGAATAGAAAATTGTGACTGTACCGGTCCTTGCAAGAAAAAAGGTTGGGGACCACTGGTGTAGAGTTTATCATGATTCGAGCGGGTTTGTCTGTCTTAAATAAAGTATTTCAAGAACACAAGATTTGTTTCATAATTTCAAATCAGTGAGTATTTTTCAAACCATCAAAATCTACTCCAACATGTAAAATACTACTAATTAGACATACATTGTCCATTGTTTTCTCATTTAGTCATGTTTTCTAGTCTGTATTTTTCCTGTTTTATGAATTGCTTAATTCTGATACAGTTTAAATTTAAAAATCGCCCAGCTCTAAGTACCACCAGTTACGACTTAAGAATAGGTTTAAATTTGTATGTTTGTGGTCCTAAAAAGTCTATAAATGTAACCTCTCAATCCATCCAGGAAATCTTGTTTAACATTGTTACAAACTAAGTGGATCTCCTATTGGATTTTTTTTTCTCCTAAGAATCATTGTTAGTAAGCAATAGTTATAATTGTAATAAAATCGCCCAAAGTATCACATTTTTACACTTTAATTCCATTTCCCATCTTACTCCTCTCTCCTTAATCCCGTCTGCGTCACATCACGTCCATGATTGCTGTTTTTGCTTCTGTGTTGATATAATTAACAAAAGCCATTAAAATCTATAGAAGCGCCGGATGCCGGGCTGGTTTGTGTCCACTGAAAGACGGCTGTACGTGTGATAAGACGAGATAAGGGACGGTAGTGTGAGCGTGAGGGCAGAACCGTGTTAGAATGACTCCTGAGGACAAACGCAATGAGTAAATGGAGGATTTATGTGTCACTTTTACAGACAGCGGGGCGAAGATGGCCGAGGTGAATTTGGGTAAACGGAAGGAGAAGTGTGAGAACTGCACCAAACAGGTATTTTTCTCGGTCGGAATTGAAATATTTGTGTTTGAATGTATACTTTGTGTTTTTTTTATGGTTTTGTCTTCTGTTTTAGTGTAACAAAAGGCAGGCGGACGATGGCGGCAACTCTCATCACAACAATACAGAAGCAGCTGAACAGGTAAGTTATAGGTTGCGTTCACTTTCTAGAATGTGATGATCTTCTAAGGCCAAATGGTGAAAAAGAGCACTATAGTGAATGAATGTTGAGTTAAAACATAGTACAAGACTCTTCCCATGACATACAGTATTTGATTACCAATTAATTTTCTTTGCCTCATAATAAAATAGAAAATGTAAAAATGATGGAAAAGGCAGAAAAACTCCAAGGCACTCTTGATTAAAAAGCCTTTATTAAAACATAGCACAACATACACAGCACATGTTGGTGCAACTAACATACTAGTTACCATCGAGTTTCTGCTCAGATGAGGCTTCATCGGGTGCATATGTACGTGTCGGTGTGTTTTTTTCTTTGCCTCATAATATTTAATTAATCTTTGAATCAACCATGGAATGTGCTGCAGTTTCAGTGTCAAAAGTGTTTTTATACTTGAGTGTCATCATAGGAATACCACTGCAGTTATTTAACTGTGCAAGTATCTACTCAGATTGCAACTATAGAGTTACATTTCAGTACTAATATATTGCAGCTACTTTTTTAATGAGTTGCTCCCAACATTGGGGATTTCTGTTTGTGACTAGACCCATTCACTTTTTGTATTACATCCAAATTTGCATTAAGACATTCATTTTAGCTGCCAAGCATCTGTGTCAACTTATTTGTCTAATAGGTTGTGACTCACACGCTAATCCCACTACATCGGGCTCCGTTCCGCTAGTTCTGACCGCCGGAGCAGCTGCGCAGAGCTGTTGTCAATGAGAGCCGTTCCACATCCAGCTCCGTGTCTCCTCCACCGTACGACCAAAATACAGATCAAGGCTATTTTCTTCTCTACCTGAGTCCGGCCAAGTCAAGCTCCACAGATCAGAACGGGCCAAACAGGAAAAAGAAAGTGAACTATGTCCAGCTTTACAAAGTATAATCACTCCGCACTGACTTTATTTTGATCAAATAACGAAAAGTTCATAGTTTTACAAAAAGTTTCTTTGATGTTCGGACACAGCAGACTGTTAACTAGGCTAGTTAATATGCCGCTGACACACTGACAGAAAACATGCTATTGAGTTTGTTCTCATAACAGTTTAAAGCCAATTTCACCTCAGCAGAGGAGCAAAACATAAGAGCTCTCGATATAGTTATTTGATCTTCAACGAGGACTTTTCTTTCACAAACTCATGTTTGGACGCCTGCTCCTCTTGGCTACGCAGCCCAGTGGAGCAGACTGAAGCAGAGGCAATAGGCGAGGGGTCTTCGACAGCTGTCGGAGGTGGACTGTAGCGGAGCAGAGCTGCATGTAGTGGGATCAGCGCGTCAGTTTCGTCCCAGCCTTGTTCATCTATTCCCTCACATAGCTTGTGTTCATCGGGGAGAAGATTTGTCCCACTCATCTTCATTTGTCTCCTCACAGCACTTGTGTCCTTCAGGTTGCAGACTCCTCCTAGACATGTTCCTTTTCTCCTCACAGCTTTTGGATCCTTCAGGTTGCAGACTCATCCCAGTCGTTTTCACATGTTCCCTGACACAGCTGGAGTACCTCAGGGAGCAGACTTGTCCCAGCCATGTTCTCTTGTCCCCTCACAGTTTTTGTGTTCCTCAGGTTTCAGACTCGCCCCAGCTCCTGCTTAGTGCGTGTCTGTCGTGTGACGGTTGTCTTTCTGAGGAGGAGACGCTCATGATCTCACAGCAGAACCTGGACCGCCTGCACCATGTCTTAGCTCTGAATAAGGTACTCTTTCTTTTACCTTACTTTTTATTCGCTTCTTTTTGTCAATTCATCAATCAGTATTACCTAATTTATCACAAGCCTCAATTCTCTTTTTATTAGATGTTTATGTTGTTTCTATTAAAATGTTTTTTATCTCAACAATACAGAGAATCGAGAGAAATATGCTCCATTACTTTTCATTCCAATCTGGTAAAAACTGCTCAAATTAAGATTAATAATTTGAATTTCATTAATTCATTTTCTACCGCTTAATCCCGTAGGGGTCGCAGGTGACTGGAGCCTATCCCAGTGACTTTGGGCCTTAGGCGGGGAAACACCCTGGACAGTGGCCAACTTGCCGCAGGGTTAGACAGACAACCATTCACTCTCTCATTCACTCTCTAAGGAAATTTACAATGATGCCCAATTAACCTAAACATACATGTTTTTGGAGTACCCGGAGAAAACCCACGGTGACACGGGGAGAACATGCAAACTCCACCCAGAGAGATCGTGAGATGTTGATTGGTCCGACCGGGAGTCGAACCCACGACCTCCTTATTGGAAGCCAGAGCTCTAACCACTTGGCTACCGTGCACCCTAATAATAATTTGAATTTTTGTTCTTCTAATCAAGTCCATAGAACTTTTTTTACTGTAGTGTCTGGATTGCATCAAATATATGGTTGAAATAATTCTAAGAAAGGGTCAAATGTATCGTGTGCGTGTGTTTTTCAGAAATGTGACTCATCCAAACATAAGGTCCTGGTGGCTTCGGTCTGTCCACAGTCTTTGCCCTTCTTTGCCGTCAAGTTTGGAGTGGACATCAGCGAGGCGGCCCACAAGCTGTGTGCATTTTAAAAAGTCTAGGTGAGATCATTTTACTTATTTAGATCTTAGAAGTTAATCGAGGTTGTGAGTGTGTGTGTGTGTGACCTTAGTATTGAATAATTAACACTCCATGAGAACTTAATGGAGAGTAAAAAAAAAAGTTTTGGTTGAGATTCAGGTGGAGCTGTCCTAATGGGGATATCAGTAGTCAAATACCATACATTTCTTGTGGGTAAAACCTTCAGGATCAGGTGATATTTACGTTGCCTAAAGGATCTTTCACACCAACACAACACCCAGTCGCTGTCGGCAGGGTGAAGCAAGAAGAACATTCACACAAACACGATCCAAACGGCCACCAGTCGCCGTACAATGAACATTTTTGTCAATACTTGACAAAAATGACGAAACATAAGTTGCACGCAAGTAGTTGTCAAACACTGACGGAAAACAGATGTTTCTAATCTTACCTCACGGATTAAGCTCAATTTCTTTTCCAGACTTCGTACTGCAATCTCTGCAACTCCTCCATCTTTGTTTTCCTCAGACCAAATACTAGCCATTCTCCTTCGTACTTAAGTCTCGTTTTTGTAAGTGTCATTTTTGGTTTCCGCACAATTTTCCTGCGCACTGATTCGCTGGTTCTCCTGTATCCACGGGCCAATCAAACAACTGCATATGCCGCAACTGGCGACGCAGACTCTACAAGAAAGTCTTCAAAACTCCGCCTCCACGACCTGCTCCGCGCTCCTTTGACCTCCGACAACCACATTCACACCAAACACACGGAGCCACTTGTCGGCAAAAGTTGCCAGACCACTTCAGACTGGCGACTTTCGACTTGGTATGAAAGACCCTTTATGTTTTAACGTTTGCTCAGACCGTTGCAGTTCAGACTGGACTCGAGTTCTCTGCTCTCTCAAACACTGGACCAACTTGGAGACTGCACTGTCTGACTCGTTTAATTTCTGTGATGCAAAAGTGCGTTTTATGACAGTGCAGTCTCCTGTCTGCAGTTTTACACTTGACGCAAAAGTGACTCCCGCTCACAACAATGAATCTTTATGCTGGAGACAGCATTATTATGAACAATACTTAGAGCCCGATCTTGCCCTTTGTCCTAGCCGGTCTTAAAGGGGCTGTACTCGATTTTTTTGCAACAAGATAACTTAAAAGCAATTTCCCCCTAGCACTGATGCCTTGTTAATGTATCTATTCAGGTGGAAATTAGTCCCCAAGTCCTGTCTATGTCTAATAAAATCCCGTTTGTGTGCAGCTTTTTCTGTTTTTGTTTTTAGCATTGTGGCTAACTGTTGTTAGCATAGTGACTCACCTCGCTGTTAAAAGCTGTGAAAAAACATTAAAACTCATCATGATGAACAATTCTGAAGCTCAGAATGCATTAGCTACGTGAGGAAATCATGTAGCCTGAAGGAAAAAGGTTAAAATTAATTATTTCTGTTTGTTTACATTTTTAGGATGCAAAAATCAGGTACAGTCCCTTTAAGGGTCTTTCACACCAAGCCGAGGGTCACCTATCTGAACCAGTTTGGCAACTTTTGCCGACAGGCGGCTCACGTGTGTTTGGTGTAAATGGGTTTGTCGGGGGTCAGAGGAGCGCGGAGCAAGTCGTGGAGGCGGGTTTTTGAAGACTTGCAGGTAAAGTCGGTGTCGCCAGTTGCCGCAAATGCAGCTGTTTGATTGGCCCGTGGTCACAGGAGAACCAGTGAATCAGTGCGCGGGAATATAGTGCGGAAAACCGAAAATAATGCTTACGGAAAAACAGTATTTAGCCGAGCATGGATTGTTGTTATTTACACGGGGTCAAACGGGACGTAACTACGAAGGAGAATGGCTACTATTTGGATCGAGGAAAACACGGGGGAGTTACGGGGACCGCAGTACGAAGGCTGGACTGTGGAGGGAAATACGAGGAGCTTAATCCGTGAGGTAAGACTAAACATCTGTTTGCCGTCAAAGTTGACAACTACTACTCGCGTGCAACTTATGTTTTGTCATTTTCGTCGAGCGTTACATCACGCACATGCTCACTCGGCATTTGTTTGGCGACTGTTGGCTGTTTGAGTCGTGTTTGTCTGAATGTTCTTTCACATGGGTGCGCCCCATAGAGAGGTGAACAGACAGTGCGTCGCTCCTCCCTACCGACAGCGACTGGGGGTTGTGTTGGTGTGAAATACCCTTTAGTGGATGGTCTTAATTATTCCTCTGTTGGCCACTAGTGGCTCTCTCCAAGCTCTATACACTGTCAGTATAGAAGGTGTGGCTCCAGCCAGATGTGAGGGTGCAGTTTTTTTCATTGAATCTGACACATGCTCACGCCTGTGACAAGTGAGCCAGCTGCTTTAGGATCACAGGCAAAAGAGAACTGTAGCAGCAGCTTCAGTTTGGAAAAACTGAAGCCAAAAACTGAAGAAAAAGGCCAAAGAGGCCAACATGTATTTTTTAAACCATTTTTTACATGTCAACGCGTTAAAAAAATGTTGGCCTCTTTGGCCTTTCCATAGCATTCACCACTGACCCATGTTCACTCTCACATCTGATTATCTTTTTTATTAAGTCAACAGGCTTTATGTAAAAGAAAAGACACATTTTTGAAAAGTTGTTAAAGTCTGTCAAGTAAATAGACTTTCACCAAATAGATTTCTATTATTACAGTGTTTTTCCAAACTGAAGCTGCTGCTACAGTTCTATTTTGCCTGTGATCCTAAAGCAGCTGCTCACTTGTCACAGACGTGAGCATGTGTCAGGTTCAATGAAAAAACTGCACCCTCACATCTGGCTGGAGCCACACCTTCTATACTGACAGTGTATAGAGCTTGGAGAGAGCCACTAGTGGCCAACAGAGGAATAATTAAGACCATCCGCTAAAACCGGCTAGGACAAAGGGCAAGATCGAGCTGTTAGTTTTAAATAAGCGTATTAGGCTTCGTTAGACAAAGTTTTGGTCTGATTTAGTGATGATTAGTTCTCTTAACCATGGTCGCTAAAAAGCTCAGAGCTCTCACATCAGTAACATCACAGAGGAAAACTTTATTGGGAGGAATGAATGAGGAAGTAGGTATTACACAGAGGTGGAATGACGCGTTGCTCTTGGAGTTTGGACAAAATCAACTCTTGATATAGCGACACTTGAGATGTGTAGTAGATCTGCTTCAGGTGAGAAATCCAAGCCTCGGTCACACTGTTGGACGTCAGATGAACACAGATGTTTCAGTGTCACATAAGAGCTCATTTAGCCTGTTTACTCCGGGTCACTTTCTGACGTGTGTCTTGTAATTAAAGCCTCACGTCTGCGGCCTCCGTGTGAAGATAGAAAATATTTATGAGGAAAGTGTCATTTTTGGATTTTAATGATACTACGGTTTATGTTATAAAAAGTGTGTCTGTATAGTTCAGTTAAGGATTGAGCTAGGTGTGGTTATGTTTGGACTGATCCTGAGCACTTTGGAACAATATTGAAATGTACACTATTGTTCAAAAGTTTGGGATCACCAAGACAATTTTGAATTTCTATAAATGGATTCAATTTCATTTCTAAGATCAAGAATAGACTGTCGAGTTTCACATGAAAGTTCTCTTTTTCTGGCCATTTTGAGCTTTTAATCGAGTCACAAATGTGATGCTCAGGATACTCAACTTGCTCAAAGGAAAGTTTTCTAGCTGCTCTAACCAGCTTAACCCCTTGACGTCAGGTGTGCCGAATATGGCACGTACCGTTTAAACTCAAATTGCGGCCACTGTGTGAGGTGCACACATCTATTCTCGGGTTCTGCATGTTCCTTCAGCCCTTGTGAATAAATTGTGACCGCTTTATTTTGGTGACCTCCTACTGCTAAATGCTGCATCCTGTTGACGTGAGAGGACGCTACTTCAGCAGCAACTTGTCCCTGGAGGCTTCTACTCAGCGTTGGTCCGGCGAAATAAAGGTGAGTTTCGACACCAAAAAATATGTAGTTGCTAACGCTGTGCCTGTCTATGTGCTGTGTCAATATGAAGTCAATATGACAAATACTTTTGCCGTAATCGGAGATTTTCGGTTTGTCCCGTATAGGGGACACTGGGCCATAAAAGCCCTTGTTTTGACCATTTTACGCTGTTTTTGGTCTTTTACAGATGTCTAGGGACTTTCCTTAGCAGTTGTAGGGTTAGTTATCGTCAAATTGTTGTGTTACACGTGTTTTTAAGTCACTACCCTGTGCTTCGATTCTATCACAGACCTGCCGCCATTGTTAGCAGTGTTTGTGTTGGTTAGCATGAGAATGGTTTGGTGGATGTGCCTAGCTAGCTAGCTTCAGACGTGGTGCGCCTGCTTTCTGATCCGTTCAGGCTCACGTTTTCTTTGCAACACAAACTTTAATAACTGTGACGTTGCACGCATCTACAGCTTGTTGTACTCGCTTTGTGGATCTATGAAGACCCAGGCTACGGATGTTGTTGTTGTGTGGTGCGTAAACTATGCTAACCTGGGACAACTCTGTTTAGCTTTTGTGATAAATCCCGGAATTTTTCGGGCTCGGTTCTGATTCATTCTGAACTCAGCCTTGTTTTAAATGTGTGATGTGTTGCTTTATTTATGAATTAATCGTGCAAAACCTCGAGTTGCATCGTTATTGACTGGATAAGCGCATGGATTGTGTTGTGTAGCTACGTGCAGTAGCTTGGGTGGCCAGTTAATGGTCGTGCGTTTCTGTCCATCTGTCATGTTGTTTTGTTAGCAACACAAACAGTTTGACATGTGGTGTAAGCACCATCACTCCATGCATTAGTGATTAAACAGTAAAAATTATATTGCCAATGCTATATTATTACATTGAATAACTGTTGTGTAGGCTTAATGTTTATTTTTTATTTTATTTCTGAGGTACCACCAGTGTGACAGCTGCTGTGAGGAGGACATCACTGCTGCTGCTGTGGGTGGATTGCCTCACCAATGTCGTGGGTATGTCTCTATCTCCATATTTAGATATAAATCATTTGGTAAAGCTACATTATGTAAGATTTATGGTGACAGGTGTATCACCTGCATGACTTTATCTCACTCTGTGTCTGCTACCACAGTGCGATGATCCTGCCATTACAATGAGGAGGACGGTCTGCACCTGACGATACAGTGAGGACAGCGCTCTGCACCTGACAATACAGTGAACAACGCTCTGGACCTGATGTTACAATGAGGACAACGCTCTGCACCTGTCATTACACTGAGAAGGATGCTCTGCACCTGTCAGTTTAGTGAGGAAGGCGCTTTTCACCTGTCGTTATCATGAGGAGGGCGTTAATTACAGTAGAACAAAGATGTGACACTGAATACAGTCAAAAACTCCAAATCTATAAGAGAAAGATGAGGTGTGCTTCCTTATTCAAACAGTCAGACTGTGCTATCACTATTATAGACATTTTTGATGATGAAACTTTGTGAATTGACAACAAAGTAACTTGAACCATCCTAAACTGTCTCCAAAATGGCAGTATTTTGTTGGCACTATGTTGCACATGAGTGTTTTTTGATTTACCCAGGCTTAGAGAGCAGTGGTGCAGTGTATGCTGTATACCAGTAGTTGTAATTGCACAAGACAACGAGCCAACAGGTCACCAACAACATTGATTAGTTTTTCAAAATAATTGTTTTGACAGATGGGCTTCTTTCCAAATTACAGTGTATCTCAAATAATACTATTTTGATTGCTGACAAACAAATAGTGCCAATATATGCTATATAGCTATATATTATATACACAGCACTATGCAATATATACCATATTATATATGTTTTTTGTTTTTTTTCTAAGGGTATTTTATTTAATTTTAACTTTGACAATATGTTTCCATGAATAAATCTGGTCAATAAAGTGTCTTAGCCCAGGTAGTGGTAGAGTTGCCCTATTGTATTCACATTTTCAGGCATATTTTAGGTCTGTCCTGGAAACCTAATTTATAGGGATGGGACGAGATCTCGTGCCGCGAGATCTCGCGAGATCAAACTGTCACGATATTGTGCGCACACGTACTGAACTGTCTCGTGAGATTTTTTCCATGGTCATGAAATTAAGTTTTGTATCTTTGAGCAGCTGTAGTAAATATTCTCCTCCACACACAGACTTGTAGCAGACTTATTCAGACAGAAATTGTCTAAACTCTGTCTCAGTTTTTATTTCGTAAGGATAGGACCAATATTGACAGAGATAATTAGTCCTAAACATTGTAAAAGAAAAATATATAATCGTCAAATATACGCGCGGACATCGCGGGAACAGCGCAGTGTTTTTCACATTTAAACATAGTTTAAAATAGATCCACAAAGAGATATGTTGGCCTTTATCATCAGTAACTGTAAAAAAGTCTCATCTGTGTGTGTCTGGTGCCTGTCAGCAGCATGGAAGAATCAGCGGCAGCTGTGAAGAAGGAAAGGGGAAGGGGGCGGAGTCTGAGCTACACACGGAGGAGTGGATCAATTCAGTCAAAACTCATATCGTTCAAATAATAAAACTCCAAGGTGATACACATAATGAAAGGTAAAGCTAAACTAAAAGAATATAAACTAACAATAATAAATAATACAAATCATTTTTTTATTTGCCTTGTTGAAATTCTAAATTGAAACAATTAATGCAAATTATTTTAAAATCTTGTCTCGTCTCGATCTCGCGGACCCAATCTCGTGGCTCGTCTCGTCTCGTGAAAATTCTGTCTCGTCCCATCCCTACTAATTATGAAAATTGGGCCATGACAATTGAAAAAGCTTCGTTACATCAAATTGACACATCAATAAAATATGTTGAGAATACAAGTTGGAAAAATGTGTTTTTCTGTGACTTAGTTGCAAATATGGGTAATGGCTAACTTTTTATTTTTAGTGCTATTGAAAAAATTTCAACTGATCCTTGTTTTGGGCCTAACTGAAGTAAAAATAATCTTTGAAAAAAAAATTTTATTTTCAGAAAATAATTCGGGCGTCAAGGGGTTAACTGTTTCAGCTGTCCTAACACGATTGCACAAGGTTTTCTAATCATTTATTAGCTTCTGACACAATGAGAAAACAGGGGACCATAAGAACACTGGAGTAACAGTTGTCTTTAGGGCTGTAGTATATCGGGATATATCGTGACAAACTCATTGGCTGTACACGTATCAATACAGGGAGGTGCTTGTTCAAGATACTTATCAAATACTTAAACTCATATAATTTACACTTATGGACTGCTGCTTGAAGGCTGAAACTATCTAACATAAAGAACAGTGTGAAAATACAATTCTCCATTTTGTTTTTCTACATAATCAAAGGGACATCCTTAACACTTCACTCAAAACAATACTTTTCTATAGTTTTTTTCTACACTGTAGATAAATAAAATTAAAAAATCAATGTACAGTATTTTTTCTGCATGATTAAAAATACCCATTTAAAAATATACCAAGATATATTTTTTATCAAAATTAATCTTTATATTCATAGTAATGCATGTATGGTTTAAAATAGTCACAGAGACCATTTACAACAATAAAAATTACAAACTAAAAATCTGCTCTTTCAGTGAAGAGGTGGAATTTAGCACTAAAAAGAGGCGGGGCTATCAGTTCTGCAGTTTTGCACAGGAAGTAAATGGACAAAGAGACCTATTTTCTATTTTTAAGCTGTTTTACATCAATTTTGTGTTTTAAAAACAAAACAAAAAAACAAGTTTGTAAGTGACTGCTCTACAAACACACTTGGACTCTGTCTTGTCTTGAACTCTGTCTTATCGACTCAGTCTTGTCTTGGAGACTGAGACCAGAGTTTGTAATAAGCCCTGCACAATAAGATCATGTTGACTAGGCATGGGGCGATATTAAAATTTGCACTCACGATTATTGTGACCAAAATAATCGCGATTAGCGATATCACAATAATTTACTAAACGTAAAAGTGCACGATTCAAAATCACTGAAATATTTATTAGCGCGCAACATGTATGTGTTTGGACAAGTACTTATTGTATTTTGGTCTAAGTACAATCAATAATGATTCAAAGTGAGCAAACGTTTACAATGTTGAGCAAACATCTGCTAACTTTGTCTCAGAGTCATTAATTCACTTTAACACATGAACCTTTTCTTTGTTTAATCATAATACAGCTTCTACTGGGTTCACAGCAGTCAGATTTAGATGATCTTATGAAGCCAGAAGTGTGCGCCTGCTGCTATAATTGCGATTAATTGAGATTAATTGAGATTAATTGCGATTACGATTATCACGATTATGAAAAAATGCCACAATTATTTAATTGCGGCCCTTAATTATCACGATTAGCGATAATATTGTATATCGTCCCATTCCTAATGTTGACTCTGTATAAATGACAAAGATGGTCTTGATTTGGTCTCAATGGGCTGCAGTCTCAGTCTCGACCTATGAAAGTCTTGTGTCGGTCTTGACCCTCAGTGGTCTTGGTCTTGTCTCTATCTTGGCACTCTGTGGTCTTGTAAAGGTCTTGATCTTGATTTCTGCGGTCTTGACTTTTAGCCTAGATCTAATAGAGCCAGTCCACTTTAAAGTGAACAAGTGGAAACACACCGTATATTACATTTGTTTTGACAAAATGATGGTTAAGCTGCAGCGGTTAAACTAAACAACATGAGTAAGGACAAGAGAAAAGTGCTTGAATACAGGATGCTCCATAACTGTTAGGAGCCAGTAGTATGTATGCTCCTCTGATTAACTTTAGTCCTGATCGTCACACGTCCCGCTCTTTCTTGTCTCCGCGCAGGTGTTCAGTACGTGTTCGACACCACAGTAGCTGCAGGCTTCAGCATACTGGAGAGCCAAAGAGAGTTCATCTCCAGGTACAGACGGAGGAGCCACGACAGCCACGCCCTGCCCATGTTCACCTCGTCCTGCCCAGGTAAGTCTCCTCGGGATGGACTCTCTTTTCGGTCACATATCTTTGTCCTGTGTGTGTGTGTGTGTGTATATATAGACAGGGCAGAGCGTGTTTCGGAGGCTGGTGCGGTGAGATAATGAGCAGTTTTCTACCACTCCCAAGGAAACATACAAACACAGATAGTGAAAATGACTCATTTCCAATACATTTGTGTCTCAACAATAAAAAGGCTTATTTTATTCTGGTGCTTTCATCTTTTTCAGATTGTCTTTTTAAGATGGAAGTTCTCTTTAAAGATGGAGTAGCTAAATTTTTTAGTTGTAAATTAATAAACTTTGTGCTTTCCACTAAAAAGTCTATAGTAAATGCAACACTTTGTGAAAAAAATGAGAGCTCTGAGTACTGTCTGAACTGAATAATAAAGAATTTTAGTTCTAATCAGGAGCTGAATGCTGCGCTCTGATTGGCTGTGCTGGGGTGGTCCTCTCCAGTTTCACTTTGCTGTTTGTAAAAAGAAGTTTATGAGCCATAAATACTGTATAAACCAAAATGAAAACATGTCAATATTAGTCATGTGTCGAAGGTTTTATCAGAGGAAGTTGTCAGATTTAAAACCTAAATCGTGTTTGCAGTGTAAAAATCAGCTACCCACCTTTAAGTTTGTGTAACTGTTAATACGTTGCTAGAGGTGTGCAATATATCGAATTTTAGATAATCTCGTGAATGTTGTTTCGGAGATATGCAAAAATTTTATATCGAGTATATTGTTTAGTAGCGAAAAAGGTAAAAAAAAAAAAAAAAAAGTCATTCTCACTTTTGTAATTCAATTAGTGACATTTCAACAATTATCTAACATTTACTAAATCAAACTTTAATGAGCCAATACACTAAATAGTGCTTGAAATAAATTATCATTTTTCTTTTTGTTATGGATTAAAATTACTGCTGCGGTAAAAACTTTCTTTCTTTCTTTATTTTTTAACAGGACATTGTACAGTTACATAATGCCAAAAAAGGCAAAATGCTTGTACCAGATTATAGCTAGAAAGCTCATTTCCATCTGCAGTCCTGAGAAAAGGCATAAGTAAAAAGGCAGTAATAAACAGTAACCCTCACACATCCTCCAGCTTTTACCTGACACTCATTCATTCATCCCTATTTAACATAGTATTGCCTAACGCCTAAAAACAGTTCACAATTACAATATAATACAATATACAAGACACTAGCAGCACAATAATCTACAAGGGACTTTAAGAAAAATGTCAGTTAATTTATAATTCTTATCATTTTTAAAATACTTATAACGTAATAACATTTCATTTCATTACATCACATCACATCACATAGGTAATAACATTTGTGTTAATGTGTGCATCTCTGGTTTACAATTAACCACTTTTTAACTTCTCTAGAGAAGGTGTAAAAATCATTTTCATTGATCAGCTCAGTGGGTAGTTTATTCCATTGCTTTGTTGCTTGGTATGAGAAAGCCGATTGGGTCAGGCTTGTTGTGCACTTTGGGAGGCTGCATTGTCCTTTGCTGCTGGCTCTCAACAACACTGAGTCAGACGAATGTGTCCAACCATGTCATATAGCAACTCCAGAATTAATTAAATGACTTTCTGATTGTAAGATTTGTCGTAAAAACGTTTTCTCCTTATTTCAAGTTAGAAAATGCTTGTCAAACTAATATTTTATGCTTGTTTCAATGAAAAATCATATTTTTAAACGGTCGAAATAAAGAACATAATCACTGATTGCAGACATTTCTAAACACCTTGCCTTATTTTGTTGAATTTACTTTTTATCGTTTGAATATCGCATCGAAATCTGTCAAAAAAAATCGAGACAATCATTTTTGCCAATATTGCACAGCCCTATGTGCTGCTGCCACTGTCATGCAAGCACAAATCAAAACTCTGTCGCTGTCAAATACACATGAAATGTTTTTATTCCTCCATCATTTTCTGTAGAAGCTAACTCTTTTGTATGTATGTGTATGTCTGCGTGTGTGTGTAGGGTGGATCCGGTATGCAGAGCGCGTCCTGGGCAGCGTAGTGACCCCTCACATCTGCTCTGCTCGCTCCCCACAGCAGGTCATGGGCTGCCTCATCAAAGACTACTTCTGTAAACAGCAGGTACCTTCAGTTATGAGAAGAAGTTATTAGACTGATGTAACGGATCATGTCACTGTTTTGATGACTTGGGACTTCACTTTGACTTGAGCAAAAGACTTGAGACTTACTTCAGACTTGAAAACTGACTTGTCCCACCTCTTTCCTCATTTATTTATTTTGCCTCAAAAGGCCAATATGAATGATTTAGCATGCCAAACCTAATTTTATTTAGCATCTAAAAAGTTTATGGCAATAGGATAGTGATTAAATAGTATTTTACTTGGATCTTTTAGAAGAGTAAATTTGTTTAGGTGTACTTTGACAATCTTTTCAACTTAAAATATAATCAGATAGACATTCTTAACAAATCTCAATACCTCTTGGTTCTGGGTTTGTCTTTGTTCAGACCCAGTTAGTGTCTGGTCTCGCCCATATTTTTTTTAGTTCAAAAGAGAATGACAATGTAGAGTAATGTTGGTAAAGTGTTTTTATATATTTTTTTCCCACCAAATTTGAATGCAACAGATGTTATTTTACAGTTTATAACAAATTATTATGTTTAGTTTGATTCAAAATTGTGTTAAAAGTGGTGGCTTGGCTTATACCTCTGCCCCAGATGCCAAGGCTTGCAGAAAAATTACCTCTTAAAGCTGGAGGACCCGATTTTTGCGCTTCAAAAACAGGAAGTAGTATTAAATTTGTCCAACTACGTCTTCGTTCTCACAAATCCTTGGTTAATATACAATTTTGTCCGCAATCATGACTTAAAAACATCTTTTACAAACAGCAAAGTGAAACTGGAGCGAACCGCCCAAGCACAGCCAATCAGAAAGCTGCTTTCAGTATCTATGAAAACTAAGAAACTTTATTATTTGATTCACGCAGTACACATTGGTCTGATTTTGTCGCAAAGTGTCGCATTTACAATATACTTTTTGACGGAAAAGACAAACTAATATACACAAAAGTAATTCAAGGACTTCAGCTTTAAACTTTGCATTATTCAATCATCCATCGCTGTTTGTGGAGATAGCTTTATTCATTCTGACTGTGTACCTAGCTTATCTGCGTTATCAGATCTAGTTGTAACCCCGGGCGACCCTTTACCTTCTGCTTTATTTGTTTGTGTCCCCGCAGAAGCTGAGCGCGGAGAAGCTCTACCACGTGGTGATAGCTCCGTGTTTCGATAAGAAGCTGGAGGCGGTCCGGGAGGAGTTTTACAACAGCGTGCTGGAGAGCCGCGACGTCGACTGTGTCCTCACCTCAGGTTCAACACACTCGGCCTTATCTGCTACCGTTGCTACCTGTGCTAATGCTAACTCTGCACACAGAAGTTTGTTGTCTGAGCTCCAGGGTGTGTTAGAGAAACTTGAAATGGATTTATTTTGATGTCGTTTTTGATTATAGTTTCTGTCCAGCAAGCAAGTATAAAGTCAGTAGTGGAAAGTACAAAAGTAAAATGATTGTGCTTGAATTGCATTGACTCCAGAAGCTCACTACTGCCAATCTTTCCTTTTTTTTTTTTTTTTTTTTTACTAAAAGGATACGTCAGCAGGTAATAATGTGATACTATCAGGTAAAAACGTTATTGCAAAAGTATTGCATCTGTCATGTCCCTTTCGTACCGAAGACGTATCGTACCTTTAGCTTACTTCTTTTACATTGTTTTATTCGTATTGAATTTTAATTAAACACAGACGAACTAAACTATTAAACACAAAATTCCTCACAGATTCAACAAGCAAATGATTGTAGAATGAGATTTTTACCATTTAAAGCCATAAATGTCTGATTAAGCTAGTACAGGCTGCTATCTGCTAGCTTCAAATGGCAATAGATAAATTGCCGTTTGGGATTTCTATTGGCAAACTTTTGCAAGATACATTCATGAATATCAATATAAAGAAATAATATTAACTGTAAACTTACAAATAATTTGTTTAAAAGGGGCCATGACAGCATTATTTAAATTAATATCAAGTCACAATTGTATCACAGCCTCTTGTATTGTGACAAAAGCCTCATAATTGTGCGTTATTATGCCATAACGTACCTAAAAAACCCTCTTTTTTCTAATAGGGCTTTTTAGTACCTGCTTTACCCCTGGGCCAAAGCGACAAGAGTAAAATTTTTTTTTAAAAGAATTAACAGCAGAGACATAGGTTTACAATAAGGCAGATCGCGACAAGAGTAGATACTAAACTTGACGTCCAACCACGTTACAAACTACGCCTATGTCACAGCAATTCACGTCTTACTTTTACCAAAGTGTGTGAGCTTACGACAAAATAGTGGAACAATCCATGTCTTACTTCTACCAAACAGACTGTGTGCGAGTACTGCACAATCTGCAATTTTCTAAACAAAGTGCAGTGTGTCAGCTTACCTTCTTAAACAGAGGAAACAAAGAGTTACAAAAAAACTTTTATATAGTCTGACATAGTAACAAACACGTGCTATCGCGGCTCCTGTATCAATAGCCAGGGGTGTTGGACTGGGGGGGTAAATGGTGCTAGTTTCCCCGGGGCCCAGGGAGGAAGGGGCCCCCGAAACTGTCATTTTGCTTGTGAGATAATATCGTTCCTCTAAATGTAAATATTTGTGGTGTCAGAGAGATCCATCACACCTATAAAACAGAGCAAATGCACTTTAACCAAAGAAAATCCCGATTAAAGAGAAATATTATTTGGCCAAATTATTAACAAATATAAAAGCTAGAAATTATAACATTGTGAGCAAAGGTTTGCAGATTTCAGTGAACAAATAGCCAGGTTTGACAAAAAAAACGATCAATTGCATATTCCAGTGTTTTGTGGCGAATATTGTCAGTACTGTTTTATCACAACTTCAAAAAAGGATTTTCTAAGCACTTAAATCATAGTTTAGACAAGTTTATAGGTTAAAACAAATTACCGTATTTTCCGGACTATATGTCGCTCCGGAGTATACGTCGCAGAAGCCCCAAATTGCATATTTTAGAAGAAAAGAACGTATATAAGTCGCACCGAAGTCGCACTTTTTTGGGAAAATTAATTTACATAATCCAGCACCATAAACAGACGCGGGACACGTTTTTCCATCTGTTCCTGCTTTTTTCTGACATGGAGATGCAGAGGCCAAGAACCATGATGCAAAACTACAAGATGCAGATCAAAACATGACTAAACTCTACATTAATCGCCATTATCACTAAATCATCTTCAATAAGCATTTTGTCCATTTGACATTCAACAATCGCGATGTGACGAGTGTATATTTACCTGCAGCAAGTTCCACACATCTTTTTCCGCTAAATCCACTGCCTGTTTTTGTTGCCCAAACTCCATTTCCACCTCTCCTACATAAACAGCCGTCCTTCATCATTCATTCCTTTGGAAAGTTTTCCCCGCGTGTCTTCTTCCATAGATCTGCGAGCGCTCCGCGTCAAACAAGGAAATGCAGGTGCAGCAAGTTTTTGTTGTTTACCAGCCTCCACCAGACAAACATCAGTATTTGTCTTGAAAGCGGTCAAAAAATATTACTCCTCTTGAAATCAGATCGAATCAAAGCTCTCTGTCCCGTTATTTTCATTGAATGGAGCCCTACACGCTCTCCTGAGCGCCAGTGTGGTTCTTGAGACTGCAGCTTTATAAATATACGCACTTACGCAAGTAGCTGCACCTCGGAGGCAGCAGTGTCACGCCTCACTGACGGAACAGCAGCAAATGAAACTGCATTTTTCCTTTGTTTGAGAAGCAGGAAGAGCTCAAGTCCGGTCGGGACCCGTAATATATTAATAGTTATTAACAAATTCACATTTATTTTACATAATAAGTCGCACCTGAGTATAAGTCGCCCCCCTGTCAGACGATGAAAAAAAGCGCGACTTATACTGTAGTCCGGAAAATACGGTAGCTAAAATCTGAATGAATGCAGTAGTTTCAACCCAATAGTTCTGACATAAAAACACAAATGTCTTGTTTTATATTTGTTTATGGCGATAAAAACTGAAAAATTAGCAAAGTATTAAATTTGATCTGCTGAAGCTTGCAAAAACCCTTTAGCACACAAGTTGTATCTGGAATGTGGAAACTAAAAAAATACAAAACCCAAATGATGTGAAAAAGAAGGAGATGGTTTGGGACTAAACAATTAAAACACAAGATATAGTTTTAGGGGCTCATGAATAAAGTTTGTACCCGGGGCCCAGAATTTTTGCCGCTGCGCCCCTGAGCACAGCACAAGCGAACGACATGGAAACGAGTAGAGTTAGCAGAGAGCCGAGCAGATACTAACGGAAAAGCCTTATAAGTAAAGTCACCACGTGTGTTGTGTGCGCAGGTCAGATCTTCGGGCTGATGGAGCAGAGGAAAGTGTCCGTGGAGGAGCTGGACTCGTCTCCGCTGGACCACATGTGAGTTCTGCCGTAGCTCTGTGTAAACCCTGTCTGTCGTACGCCGGAATGATGGTGTTGTTGTTTCTGCGGCTGGTGCAGTTTGGGAGAGAGCGGAGAGGAGGAGCTGCAGAGACACGAGGGCCGCGGATCAGAGGGCTTCCTGGAGCACATCTTCAGACACGCCGCCAAAGAGCTGTTCGGTCTGGACGTGCACGAGATCACGTACAAGACGCTCAGGTAATGCTTTTAACTGTGATTGATAAAATGCGCAAGTCTTACATAAATAGTGCTGCTTGTATATTAATATGTTAGTTGATACTTTTGTCCTAAGCTTCTTGTTATGACGCAGAGCTCAAACCTCTGATGGGGATTTCCAGTCTAAAAGTGTGGCAGAACAAAACGATTGTTCAGCCTATTTCAGGGCCAGACTCAAACTCTTTGTGTGTTGATTTGTTCATTTGAAAGACTTGAAACTTAATTCTACAGTTTCTAAACTGACACATCCATTCATCCATTTGGATCTTCTTTATCTGATGTTTTGTCTGATCCCAGTTCATTTAGGGAACCTTATTACACCACCGCAGAACATGACAGTGGAGCAGTGCAAGTACATAGGAAAATATTACAGATTTTTTGCTCTCTATTCTAATTGTATTATTTATGAATTTATTTAGTCATTATTAAATTATATTAATACCCATATTTGAACAAAAATTGTTCAGTCTGGTGTGAAAGATGTTCAGTGTGTGTTTTTCCTTTAATAACATTCTGTTCTGTCAACCTAAAGTTATAATAAAATGATCCGATGCATGTAAACATGAGACTTACCTGAGAATCTTGATCTGTGTGTGAAAAGCTGCGTTTCCTTGTTTCCTTGCGCTCTTCTCATGCCCACGCACGGTGTTCATTGCTGTAAAGCCAACAGGCTCTAGTCTAACGTCAAGCAGCCCATTATGACTGCGTGACTACAGTGATCCCAAAAGCACAGAAGGGAGTCAAGGGACCGGACCTCATGCAGCACCACAGTCTCTGCTCTGTCGTGGGGAGAGCTGCATTCACACAAATTATTTTTTATATTAAGCCAATAGGCTTTAAGTAAAAGAAAAGACACATCTTAGACAAAGTTGTAGACTTTCAGCAAATAGGTTTCTATTATTAGACTTTTTTTCCAAACTGAAGCTGCTGCTACCGTTCACTTTTGCCTGTGATCTTAATGCACTGCTCACTGTCACAGGTTCACTGAATGAAATGATGCCTCACATCTGACTGGAGCCACACCTCCTACACTGACAGTGTATATAGCTTGGAGAGAGCCTACTAGTGGTCAACAAAGGAATGACTAAGACCATGCGCTTGGTCTGGGGCAGAATAGAGCTTATACTGTGGCACCTCACAGGGAGGCTCTGTCCACTATGCAACAGACGCCCATACCCTCAAGAAGACATTTGTCGAAATAAATAAACCAATAATCATCTGCATAATATATTTTTCTCATTTTGAGTAGTCTTTTTATAGCCAGGCTATAAAAAGAACAATCGATCAATCAGTCAACAGATACGAGTTTGTGTTGACCAAAAGCAACCCAAGTTGAGACAACAAGCTTTATATGTTCTCCTCTGACCTTGTGTCAAACATTCACTTTGAATCAAGAATTTGATATTTGGTTTATATGTCTACCGCACAGAAATAACAACAATCTTTGATACAATTGTTTCCATTATACTTTATACTATACACAGTAAGTATAGTAGTGATTCATCAGGCTAGACTTTATGCACTGGTAAATTAGAAGTTCTATTTCTTGAACCTTGATATTTGTGATAACCATAAAAGCATTTCTTGTTTAGAATCAAATGTTGAACTCAATAAAAAACTGACATAATGATGATGATGTGTGCAGAAACCGTGACTTCCAGGAGGTGACTCTGGAGCGGGACGGAGAGACTCTGCTACAGTTTGCTGCCGTTTACGGGTTTCGGAACATCCAGACTCTGGTTCACCGCATGAAGAAAGGCCGTGTGCCGTACCAGCTGGTGGAGGTGCTGTCCTGCCCCGGAGGTAACATCAGGTTCAGCTTATTTTAATGTGACATTCAAATCACTGACTCTTTGCAAACCTGTCCTTGAGTACACATCTCAATCCAATTCAATCATGAAAACAATTAGGCTCGGGAAGCATCTGTGGTTACCATGGAAATAATGGCAAATCCGCCATGTTTGTTGTCAGTTTAGCAGAACTTCCATAAGAATACATTAGACAAAACTATTTAAAAAAGAAAAATAAACAGCCGTGGAACAACCCAATAAACTGCTGGGTCAGTACTGGTAAGTTTATCTATCACTCCGTAGTGTCAAAATAGGATTTGATTAATGCTATTTTTGGTATTTAGCATTTTAAAATCTCCATTGGTTTAACATTAGACCAATTGAACATTCTACAGCTGTATAATGTCACGTTTTCGAGCCTAATAAGATTTAAGTTTGTTAATTAAAGCTTGTGTACCTGATTTTTATAAAACAGGAAATAAAGGTTTATGTTATGTTTGACTTAATATATCGTGTTGTTATTCAGTTTGGTCTGATTTTGTCACAAAATTATGTGTTGACAGATTGACAGATTAATTATAACAATCAAAACCAACATGGTTGCTTATGACAAGAAAATACTTGGAAAAAAACTGGGGAAAAATCATGTGGAAGTGAAAAACATGGCGCATTTCTGCAGAATCAACGAGTGATTTTTAATGTGAGGAGAGTAAAGTTGGATTTTGGTCTAAATGACAGACATGCTATCAACTCCTTTGTTTCTTGTGCTAATAAACTAATCTGATTGGACGGAGCGTTGTGTGGAGCTGATGTGAAACACAGGCGGGGAGAGGTGACTGTACCCACTCTTCTGGATCCCAGGCAAAAAAACCTGCTCTTTAAATGATGTGCCAAGCTAGCCAAGCTGGCGCCACCTAGTGTCTCCAGTCAGTTTAATTTCACTCCAGCTCTAAGTCAGGTATCACAGGACTGTAGACGGTTCCCAAAAAGCAGGAAGTACGGTCATCCAATCAGTGAACAGGAGCGGAGTGATGTGTTGACCAGAACCAACTGTAAATGTTCTCCTCATTTGACTTTGTGTCAAATATTCACTTATGTCACTATGAAAAAAATAATCGTTGTGAATGTCTGTATTAGGGCTGGCATCGCGTTAATGCAGTTCGTTAATTTTCTTCTTTTATTCACAGACAAAATAAATTGATGCATTTATTAATTTTACTCACCCCTCCTGTCAGCGGCTGCCTGTTGTTTCCTTGTGTAGGTGTGCGTGTGCGACATGAGTGATCATATGTGACGTAATGTGTCGCCCATCACCACGCTCTGCCATGCTGCATGCATGTTCCATACCACGCTCTCTGGGGTTGTGTTCTGGCTCTTCTCTGCCACTCTCTCGTGGGCTCCAGGCTCCATGTCAAACACCTGCTGGAACTTAAGAACTTGTTATTATTAACACTAGTGTGTTTGGTCTCATTTCAAACTAATATAAACTAAATCAATCCAAAAGGCTTCAGTGTTAAATATTAGGCCTATTTATTTTTTAAATGAACAATTGAATGCATGAAAAAAAAAAAATACTGTACTGTGGCCATCCCTTCTTGTCAAAGCCTGATCCCGTTAGATCTTAGAAGCTAAGCAAAAAAGGGCCTGGTTAGTACTTGATGGGAGACCGTTAGAACACCAGGAGCCACAGTGGGACGACAGGAGTAGATTGTCGTTGTGTCCTTGGGCAAGACACTTAACTCACATTGCCTCAGTGTCTGTTACACTGGGTGAGTGGATGCTAGATTGTAAAGAGCTTTGAGTGCCTGGAAAGGTAGAAAAGCGCTATATAAATAGACCAATTACCATTTTTACTGTGACTAGTTGGGATTAACACGAGTGTGAGATTAATCGTAAATATTTGCAATTCATTTTTTGCAGGTTTACGATTATTAGTAAAAAACTTTTTATCGATTTCTGGCCCTAGACCTTATGTCTGTGACTAAAAATCCAAAAAGCTCTCAAACTCCTTTAGTGTGCAGCAAGCTTTAGCTAAAATACCTATTCTAACACTAATCCTAACCTTAACCTTAGCCGTATTTGGAGAACAATTGTTGAAAAATATCAACTTTTGCAAACATAGCAACGTCCAGGTGGTGACTACACATGGGCACTCGTTCTGTACTGGGAGGTATTTCGTGTGTTTTGTTTTCTTCAGCGTATACCTCACTTACATTGCTTTTACAAAACTTTTCCCTTACACCAGTGTTTCTCTCTCTTCTCTCTGTCAGGCTGCTTGAGCGGGCGAGGCCAGGCCGAATCGGAGGAAAGCGGAGGACGCGTCGACAAAGCGTTGGTCCAGCAGATGGAGGAGGCCTACACCAGTCTGCCCGTGCGCCTGCCTGAGCTCAACCCCGCCGTCCACCGGCTTTACCAGGACTGGCTCCAGGGACACGACTCGCCCCTGAGCAACGCGCTGCTGCACACGGGCTACAGAACCATCAACCACGCGCCCTCACAGCCCCCGCACATGCAGTGGTGATCGATACGCTTCGGCGGAGGGCAGAGAACAGTTCAGAGGCAACATATTATGCAAAGATTTTAATCGCTTCCTCATCAAAAAGAAATCAGTCTTTCCTCATTTGTGTGTAGCTTCCACTTGCTGACAAAACTTTGTGCTACTGGAATCATGACATGTTGTACATTAAAAGAGACCTACAAGTGTCCACTTTCATTTAAAAAAAGTTTGTTAATCTATATTAATCCGTTCTCTTTTTATTGGCATTTGAAATTCTTTATTTTCATTCGATTTCTGCATTTGACGGACGTCCTTTTACTACATCAAACTTAATGTCAATGTTTTTTTCTTCTGTTCTTCTTTTTTGGTGAAAGAATATAAGCCACAACAATAAAATATGTCTTTAGGATAAAAACACAAGGTTTACATGATTAAAACAATGAGAACGAGTGTCTTTTTCATCTTTAAACCAACAAAAGCTGTTACAGACGAGAAGGCAGCAGCACTTTTCTACTTTCTGTTGACCCTATTTTGTCCCGCCTACTTTTCTAGGACATGCACTTCCTGTTTAGCTGCATTTAGCCTGTAGATTTCAATCGATGAGTTTATTTTAATAGTCATTATATGTAATTAAAATTGCCCCACAAGACAGACAAACAAACACGTTCGCTACCTTAACAGAGCTAAACAGGAAGTGCATTTCCAAGCCAAGTGGGCGGGACAAAATAGGGTCAATAGACTTTCATGGAGCAGAGATTATATTGAACCCTCTAAACATGAAGAAATACAGTAGTTTGACTTACACTGAAATACAAGATTACTCAAACATGCAGGAATCAATACAAATACAACTTTAAGTCAATTATTGATCAGTGAACATTGCTGTAACACAATTAAAAACGCAGAAAGTTGAACTACTAATTTCACGAAAACAAAGTTAAGATTAATATTTTTAAGATTTCACTAAACATTTTCTCAAGTTCATCTCAGTTTAGCCTTTTTTTTTTTTTCACATTCCAAACTGACTTCCTGTTCATAGAAGATGACATCACACTAGGGCAGGCATGTCCAAACTACGGCCCGGGGTCCAAATATTTCCCTTGGACAATGTTTTCTTGGCCTTCAGACTCTCTGCTAGATTGGCCCGGATTACACTTTTTTTTTTTTTTTTTTGCTGTCAAGTCGAACAATTCTGTCATCATAATTTAAATAACAACCAGTTTGATGTTATACAAACCAGGGGTGCACGGTAGCAGAGTGGTTAGAGCTCTGGCTTCCCAACAAGGAGGACGTGGGTTCGACTCCCGGGTCGGACCATATCAACATCTCACGATCTCTCTGGGTGGAGTTTGCATGTTCTCCCCGTGTCACCGTGGGTTTTCTCCGGGTACTCCAAAAACATGTATGTTTAGGTTAATTGGGCATCACTGTAAATTTCCCTTAGTGAGTGAATAAGAGAGTGAATGGTTTGTCTGTCTAACCCTGCGGCAAGTTGGCCACTGTCCAGGGTGTTCCCCGCCTAAGGCCCAAAGTCACTGGGATAGGCTCCAGTCACCCGCGACCCCTAACGGGATTAAGCGGTAGAAAATGAATGATGAATGATGTTATACAAACCTAAAATAATGTTCCAAACCTTATTTTATGTGGAGTGACTCATCAAAACTAAGTCAAATACTTTTGGAAATTCTATTCATTTCCATCTATTATGTGGCTTAGTGTAATAAATTGGGCGAACACTCTTCCAATGTAACAGGTTTTCACTTCTTGAGACATAAAAATACACAACGACAAACCTATTAGAACTCCGCTCTACTTCCTGTTCTTTTCAAACTTTTCCTCACAAACTTGTTCTTGTTTCATGTCAAACTATCATCTGTGTTTACAACTACAATAAATCTACTAAATTAAATAAAAAATGGAAATTTGTAAAAACCTGTCATACGCACTTTAAACTAGTTTTGATTCGGCTCAGGATTATTCTTTAACTTAACAGAAAATGTCCAGTTTTGTCTTGTTAATGTGATTTTTTTTTTTTTTTACGTATGGATGCTTGTTTCGATACCAGTTTGAGTGTTGATGAAAATCTGACTTTTGATACTTTTCACAAACCTCCAATCCACATCTCCGTGACATTATCAAGCGACATTACTTCAGCTCAAATTAGCAGCATTAGCATATCAGTCTGGAACTCTTTAATTTTTTTTTTTTTTTTTTTTGCGCTGTTTCCTTGCAGTGAGTAGATGGAGCTCTAAGTCAATTTCAAACATTAGAAAGACAAAATTTCAGTTCTGACACAAGAATATAACAAAAAGTTCATCATATTTGTCCTTCAACGAGAGAAGAACATATTTCAAAACTGATTTCTGTCTTTGAATCTGCTTTAGGATCAATATTTAATTCCTTACTGAATCACACGAGCCAATCTCAGTCTGCCTTCCAGCTGAACTCCTCGTGTTTTCTTCCATTTGACCACTCGGCGGCGCTGTTGGCATTCTTAAAGAGACACAAAGAAGACCTCTAAGTGAGTGGATAAGTATGTATAAGTATGTAGCAAAGAAACGGAAGCTTTTGTTTTTATGTCAAATCATGTGGAATCTTGCATTAAAACTGTAAATACAGATTTGAGAATGAGTTATGTTTTTTTTTTTTTTTCAATAAGAAACAAAGCGTAATCACAATAAAGTCTGCACATCAAAGCGTTTTAGTCTATACTTTTTGTGGCGCAGTTATATTTTTGCTGTAATGAAAACTAACAACAGATTTAAAGATGTAGGGTGTAAATTGCTCGTTTCCATGGAGATGTTCTTGAACTTATGTTGCGTTCATGTGGTCCTCGGGTGCTCGTGTATCCGAGATGAGAGATAGGGGTTCCGACCTAGTTTGCATTCATGTGCTTTTTACTTCGGAAAATCGGGATGTTGTTGTTAACAATAATAAATAAATGACACAGCACTATTAACAACGGTTAATAGACCTAACAGTGAGATCTGATGCTAGCTGTCCAAAAACTAACGTTAAAGGTTGTTAGTATTTATTTTCTAACTGATTTTCATCAGTCTCCACACAGCAGTGACGTCAGGTGCAGAGCTCGGGCAGCTCCATTTGTCTTGAGTTACCGAACAGTTGTTCCGAGCAGTTTGAGCGTTCATGTGCATTTTTCAACTTGGAACAACTTTTTCCCCGAGTTCCCGAGGACCACATGAACGCGGCATTAGACTCTAAAATAACTAAGCAAACAAAAAAATAGTCCAATCAAATGCATTGATATAAAAAGTCTAGTTTACTTTTAAAGTTATTTTTCAGTTGAGCAAAGTGTTTTTTTAGTTGAATTTGTAAATTGCACTAAAATTAACTGGAAGTACTAAATAAATCTAGAATTTCAACATTTTAGGACAAACAAAACCCCTCCATCATCATAAAACTCATAAAAAGTGACATAATCTATAAGAACTACACTGCCTGGAATGCTCCATAGAATAGCTTAGCACAAGTCTATTTGTATTGTGTGTATAGAAACGCAACACTCTTGAAGTTCATTTGTAAATCCCAGTGTTTCGTTAACCGACCGACATTTTTATAGTCATCTAATTCCTTGTAGACAATAAAGATTTCAACAGAATAAATATGTTTATCTTTATTTTAGATCACAAGTGACAATGTGTCTGAAATAAGCAAGATTTACAATAAGACTGCCAAAGAAACAAGTATAAAATATAAAAAATACACATTTATTTTAACTTGAATCAACAAAATTCTTCTGTACTTTGAATAAGAACTAAAAGGGACTGTGCCTGATTTTTGCCTCCTTAAAAATGTAAACAAACAGAAATATTTAATATTTAATTATACACTTCTTTTTTTACACTTCTTACTAGTCTACATGATTTACTCACTTAGCTAATGCATTCTGAGCCTCAGAATTGTTCATCACAATGTATTTTAATGTTTTTTCACAGCTGTTAGCGGCGAGGTGAGTCACTATGCTAACAACAATTAGCCACAATGCTAAAAACAAAAACAAAAAAGTTGGCCACAAACAAGACATTATTAGACATTAATAGGACTTTGTGGACTAATTTCCACCTGAATAGATACACTGACAAGATATCAGTACTGGGGGGAAATTGTATTTAAGTTATATTGTTGCAAAAATCGAGTATAGTCTCTTTAAAGTACATGTTCTCTTGGCAAATTGTCAAGACAGTCTATGCGTATATTTTACCTATTAGCATTATTAGATTGTATTTTTCCTGTGTATGTTGAACAGCAACAAATGGATGAATTAGCTGAGGGACAATCATGATCTGACCTGTATTTTATGATATAAACACATGGTCCTGTTCTTTTTCTGTAAATATGGTTGTCTTGTGTGAGCTCCAAAACACTTTGAGCTGTTTTGAGCACAGTTCGGCTCAAATACAGAAATCAATAGTTGTGTTTTACGTTCTATCCCGACCTCTATTGATGTGAGAGGTCACGACAAATATCTTAGAGAAGTACAAAGTAAACACAAGCCAGAAAACATGGCAAATTCAAAGCACTGGCACAAAAAGATAGACGTGAACTACACGAATGAGATCAATGAAGCCTTTGAGCTGGCAGACAAACATCATTTGAAAGCATCATGGGAAAAGATGAGCCAAGATGGCCGTTGACCATTGCACTTTTACCTATCGTCTGACAGTAGGAGTACACTCTGGTAATGGTCAAGGAAAAACTATTTACCAGGCCAAACTGCAGGCAGCTCAGGATATATTACCACATTTAAGGCGCATTCGATCCAGTGAAGAAAGGAGGAGAAAGAAAGCCAAAAATCCCACTGAACACTTACCTGAGTTTGATGATCAGGCAAATCCAAGAACATGCCTGAACATTGTTCTGACAAACTGGAGAGGTAGGTATGCAGAATACTCTATTCTGAGTGTGGACAAGGAGACTTGCCTGCTACATTTATCATGCAGCTTGTAGTAGCTGGAGAGACAGTGGTGGCCGGGGGAAGGCAAGCCTCATGCCAAAAGGAACGCTGCAGCTAAAATGCTCAACATCTTTGGATACACATGTAAGGTTTCTGAGCCAGAGCCAAAACCAAACGTTTCCCAACAAACTGAAGAGACACAAAAGATGAAGAAATGTGTCCAGTTACTCAAGAAATATCCACCCAGCCAGAGGAGACCTCCCAGCAGTGAACACAGAGCCTGTAGAGGTCACAACTTCTGAAGAAATACCAGCTGGTCTGACACAGGAGACACCCACTACAGCTGCTCAGACGTCCCACAAGTGGATTTGACTGCTGCCTCTGATGTCTCCCATGCTGGCTGCCATGGGGGTGATAGAGGAAACCAATGATGGAGTCTAGTGGTGTGAACCAACCCAGCAGAGTCAGAAAACGTAACTGAAATGAGAGACACAGTCAAAGCAGATGTCACACAGGGAGATTCTCCAGAGGCTCTGGAAGCTCAAAGCCAACCTGCAATTTCTCTGATCCCAAATCCAATAGAGCAGGTGACACTTGTAGATACTCAACAGCAGGTAAGTACAGAAGAGATGTTTCCTGCTTAACTTTAATTGAAGACCAGAGCTGCAAACCACCAGGAATTATTGAGAATACCAAGCCTGATGTGACCCAAGGAGATGATGGAACGCCAAGGGAACAAAAATGTATTGTTCCACAAGAAGAGACAACCCAAAGCGTAACAGAACAAGAGAGTGTCGTTGAAAATACCACAGCAGAGAATACAGAGCCTGTAAAGGTTACATCCTCTGATGAAAGTCCAGCTGGTCTGACACATGAGAACCCCGCTACACCTGCTCAAGATGCCCCATCACAAGTGGATCTACTGGGACTACTTCCTCCTGATGTCCTACCCATGCTAGCTGCCATGGGGTGATACAGGAAAACAGTGATGGAATCCAAGAGGATCTAGCTGCAGCTGATGCGGAATGCCATGATGAGTGGAGCTCCACAGGAAGTGGAGCTGCACCGTTTCCGGTGCTAGAAAAACGTTAAAGTCGGGACCAGAGGGACAACTATTAAGTTTATGAGAACGGGTAAGTTTAGGAGAAGGGTTAGGGTGATGGCTAAGGTTAGGAAAAAGGTTTGGGTAAAGGTTAAGATAAAAAATATAACAGTTTAGACCCGTTTAGCAACAGTTAGAAACTCATTGCCATGGCAACCACCTCGCCTCTGTCCCTCCGGACCTGACTGTTTAGCACTAACCACCGGAAAACACGTAAAGTAAGACAAAATAAAAAGTATGTAATAAATAAAGCAATTAAAAATAAAGACATTATTTTCCAAGTCATTTTTTAATTTTGGCAATATTATTAAATAATACTGAACGTAATTTGGGCAAAAATGCCACCAAAGTACAAATAATAATTAAATTATTCAACTTTCCATTCACAAAGTTCATCTATTCACCGAGGATTTAAATTTTGCGTCGTCTCCGGCGTTTTTATCAAACTTTCCACAAAAAAATAAAAAGTGGAGCTAGTGGAGCTTCCGGTGGAGCTCCACTAATATGGCGCTCCCCATCGGCTGCAGCCAGACTCTTCACAGTGGTCTGAACCAACCCAGCCACAAGAGATGTGGTGATAGAGTCAGAAAACTTAACTGAAATGAGAGACACAGTCAAAGCAGATGTCACACAGGAAGATTCTCCAGACGCCCTGGAAGCTCAAAGCCAACCTGCAGTTTCTCTGGTCCAGTTCAACAGAGCAGGTGACAGCTGTAGATACTCAACAGCATGTAGGTAAAAGTACAGAAGAGACTACAGATGTTTCCTGCTTAATCTAATTGAGGATCAGAGCTGCAACCATCAGTAATTATTGAGATAATAGAGCCTAATGTTACCCAAGGAGCTGATGGAACACCAAGGGAAAAAGTATCGTTCCACAAGAACGCGCCAACCAGCCACAAGAAGAGACAACCATAGAGGATGAGGTAATACCCAACATAGAGGAGGAGGAGGACCTGTCCAACATAGAGGTGTTGGACCTGACTAACATGGAGGAAGAGGATGAGTTGGAGGACGTGTCCAGAGAGAATTTAAAGGAGTTGCTTGATCAGTACGTGGAACCATATAGAATTATGATACAGCAGATACAGGAAAATAGTGTCGGAATTGACACTTCGCAGGATAATGAAACCCCTCGAATAGTGGAGCTGGGACCAGAAAACTCAAATAGCACACAGGTAGATTTATACCAGATGGTTTCCTGGTCCAGACTCCAACCAACCCCAAGTGAAGACATCATCACACAGCCAGAGGAGGAGACAACTCAAAACGAAACAGCAAATGTTGAAGCTACTCAGAAGGAACAATCAGTACCTCAAGAACCAGCCACTTGCAACCAGAGAGAATGCCAGAAGAGGAGACAAGCCAACACGAAATGGTACAGGAGAGCACAGTTGTAAACATTGCTCACGAGGAACACCAAAATCACAAGAACAAGCCCCTGAAACATTGCAAGAAGAAGTGGATGTTCCTGTTGAAATTACATTTATCTGGATACCAGTTTTGCCCACACTTGCAACATAGAGGACGACCCATTCTACATAGAGGACAACCTGCCAGAGGACCTGTCCACATTGAATATACAGAGCTGATGAATGGCATTCTGGAGCTCTATTCTCTCCACATAACGGCAATACAGATGAACAGTGTCCCAATCAAGACTTTGCCGAAAGAGAATATAACACTTCGAATTGTGGAGTTGGGATCAGAGGACTTTGACGAAAACTGTGATACTATCAATGCAGATGTCACACAGATGGATGCATCCCTGCAGCCTCAACAATACCATGGGTTTCCCTGGCCCAGACTCCAACTAACCCAAATGAAGTGTGTCCTCCTCCTCAAATTACCATCGCACAGCCAGAAGAGGAGGAGCAACCCAAATGGAAACAGCAGCAACTGAAACTAATACTCCAACAGAAGAACCAGCTCCACAAGAACCAGACATTGGCAACATAGAGTCTCCAAGTGAAGAACTATGTATAGTTCCTCAAGAGATTTCTACCCAACCAGAAGAGAAACCAAAGGACAGATAGAAGATACGCCTGCCCGGAGACTGCTCCAGAAAACGTGGATGCAGCTTGTAATATGTCCTGTGCAGAGGCTTTACTTCTCATACGCGCCTTAGTTAGAAAAGTGCTTGATAAGGCTGGATCAGACGTCTTGAACGACTTTGGACTTATTGTGAGGTTGCAAAGTAAAATCCAAAAGCACCTCACTATTGAGGGACAACAGAAGATCAGACTGAAAGACTTTGAAAAAAATGGCAAAAGGACAGCCAAACATCTAATAGAGCAATATGGCTCGGCTGACGCAGTCCTGTCAGCTCTTCAAGAACCAGACACTACAGCACTGGAAGAAGCTCTTCACAACGAGCTGAGATCCTTCCAGAACCGCCTCAAGTCCGCCATTTCCCGCTTCTTCTCCAGAGTGAGAAGAGCTTTCACCTGTCAGTAAGAGCCTGTTCTAAAAGGACCAGCATTTCAACCGTTTTGAAGGAGATCTTATTGGTTTTCTTGAAAATGTGTTCAAGTGCAGAAACAACATCTTGGTCCTTTTCAGAACTGCTTTAACGACCAGCATTTCAACCATTTTGGAGGAGATCTTATGGGTTTTCTTGAAAATGTGTTTAAAGTGCACAGTTGTGTTAAAATAAAGATTACGTAGACCAAATATTCATGTCAGGTTTTTACTATGTTTTGCGTAAACAGTTCATCTTGTGTTTATGTGTTGTTGTGCTTTTAACTCGCACTTTAATCTAAGAATACTAATTTGTCCTGTTCCGAATGTATGTGTAGATTGACAATACAAAAAAATCTGTGTACTACTGTACTTTTTGCACAAGATTAGTTTTACCTTGGGATCAAAAGTAGATTTTTATAAGTACGGATGTCGTCTGAGTTTCAGGCGACTTAGGCCAAAAACTTTTCTAAAACCTGAAACGCATGCAAGATCAACTCTGCATTCTACTCATAGCATACTTTTTCTTTTGTACGATCATAACCGTTATATTAACAGTTTACATTTTTATTTCGTACGACCATAAACGAAGGGAATTCAGACTTAAATTTGTCAACATTTCCCAAATTAAAGTTTTTTTGCATGCCAAAACATGAACAACATAATGAACTAAAAAGACGCATATTTTAGTCACTTTTACAGTCAGCGGCAAACAACTCAAAATAATCATCTAATTTATCTTCAGTCAGCAAACACAACATGACCTCTTGTCTGAAATGAAAAGACACAAAGACTACTCAGACCGAAACCGTCTCAGGATTCTCCAAAACAAGTTGATCCACTGTTTGTGTTACTTTCACCAGTTCTGGACCAAAGCCAATGATCTGTCTTTGACTCTTCAAACAATCAGCCAAACAGAGCTGCAGAAATATTTTCTTGCAAGTTGTCAATGTGTATCTTATGTAAACTGGATATTTTTGAGGAGTAAGCACTTTCTTTTCTGTCCTGTGATGTGATATGTCTCTAAAAGCAAAAACAAAAAACAAAAAAAGTGAGAAAATGTTCTTTATTGTATATTTGTTTTACTGTTAATGTCAGTGATGTTTTTAGGTTTGTAAATCAGCATACTTAATGACTTATTTAAATGTTCCAGACTTTACAGATGCTAATGCTAAAGCTAATGCTAAAGCTAGTCACAAACATGGGGATGTTAGGACTTGTCGCGGCCCCTTTCATACCGGCAGATGATGCGTTCAAGGGTTGAACTTCCATACGAATCGGGTCTTCCGGGACGAAAAGGGTCGTGACAGGACTAGTTTTATAGTTTGCAACTCAGAAAGTACCACCCCTCTAACAATATGATTCACACCATGCAATAGCGTAATACTGAAGCCAAAAAAGAGAGAAAACACCGCTCAAGGACAATCCCACTGAAGCCACATGTTCCACTGGAAAACCTTGGATTAGTTTCATCACACTGTTGCGTGGGAGTTCACTTCCTGTTTGTGTGGGTTCCTCAAAGACTCTCACCGCTTGTCCTGACATGAAAACATTCCATCAACAGAAACAACAATTAGATTTGAATCTCTGAGGTTTTTTTTTATTGTATTTCTCAAGAACACAGATGCTATTTTTGGATTTCAAATATTACACAACAAAGGCAAATGTGTTCTCATTCATCAACTGTCTGGGTTTCTACGACATATTAAAAAGTTTAAAAAAGTTTGACTATAGTCTGTAAAAGTCTGCACAACTAACTTTGAATTTGACATGAAAGATTTCCGGAAATGTCTTACAAGCGGAATCGTCAGGAAAAATACTGAAGTAGAGTTTCTTGTGTAAAAAGCAACTGATAATAGTCAGTCTCGATTAAAACTTTACTTCACCAGCAAATAATTTGACTTGAAATAAAACATATTTATTGAAACAAGTCAAGCAAAACCATCGCAACAAAAAAAATAGCAAAAATATAGATTAAAATCCAGGTTTTAGGACATTTTACCAATCTAGAATTATTTTTTTTTGCAGTGCACAAAGATGTTTGTAATGGCCAGTAAATTCATTATAATTCATCGATTTTTATCATGTCACAAATTAGAAATCATAAAGCTTTGATGATTTTGACTTGTCACTTTGTTCAAACATCTTTAATACTCGCAGCGTAGTCTGAGCTGGTTTTAAAATGTAACTAACTTGTTATTAAAATGTAGGGAGTAAAAAGTACAGATATTCCTTGAAAAATGTAAGAAAAAAAGTAAAAAGTCACCAGATTTTGTCATCCTCAAGTAAAGTACAGATACCTCTGGGAATCGTTCATGGATGGTCTCTGTGCACTTGGAGACTTGGGGCGGACAGTCCATGTGCTATGAGCCGGTGGAGACGACTAGACAAAGCGCTTTGGGGCTGACAGTCCGTGCATGTTGTCATCACGGAGAGAGAACGAGCTCCAAAGTATTGGCATATTACAGACATTTACTGTGTTGTAGGGACAAGATTAAGACACTTTTTTTCTTAGGAGAGCATTGATTTGTTTATTCTTTGACCAGCTGACTGTCACTTTGAGTAGTCACGCTGGACCTTTCTAGTTGATGAGATGTGTGGTGTAAAGGCTGGCCAAGTCTGGACGAGAGAAGCCACTCTTTTTTTCAGCTGTCCTCTCCACCTTCTACAAGTCCTTCTTCTGAGCAGCTGTACATGTAGAAGTTGATCAGCAGCTTCTGAGAGAGCCTGTTTCGGTGAAGGGTACGCAGAATAAAACAGTCGCTGTTGGACCCGTTTGATGATGTCAGAGGTATTTAGGCTCCAACTCAGATCTTCACTGATTTGCACACCCAGGAAATGATATGTTGCTTGTAGTTCGTTGGATAGCCTTTTGAATACATTTTCTTTAATGTGTTGTTTTTTCTTATGAATATTGTATTTAAACCTTGACAGTTTCGGCTGTACGCTGTAGCTTTAGAGTGTCACTTGGTGTTCCTATGATGTGTCTGGTCAGCTGGTTTACACAGGTTTTGGCGCCATTTTCTTGGGACAGCAGGATGATGGCACATCTGCCTGTCTCTTCAGAATGTGTCCAGGTGTGAGAAAGTTGGTACGCCCCTTTGTCCCATTTACAGTCTGGTGGGGAGATTTCTATGGCATCCCTGATCCAGCTATGGTGTTTGTTGCTTTCAGTTCCTATGACTCTGCCGTTGTCCCAGTCTATTAATGTTTCTCTGTCTTACAATGGTCTGATATTGCGGACTTGAGTTGTTCCTGGAACCAGGAAGACCTGCGACTTGGGTTGTTCCATAAAATCCGAAAACGCTCCCACCAGACTGTAAATCGGGATAAGGGGGCGTACAACTTTCTCACACCAGGGACACAGTTCTGAACATAATTTATTTGATATAAAATTACAAAATTAATCAGAATACATGAAGTTCTTGTAAATACGGCCAGTGTGTGGACCTGTTCATCCGAGGCAGAGAGAAGCTAGTGCTAATCAGCAGACGATTGTTGGCAGTTCTCACACATCCAGTCAAATGTGCGTGTGTTTTTCCACAGCACCAGCAACTGGTTTTCAATTTATTTGGCCAAAAAGGAGAGAAGCTGTGAACATGTATCTACCCGCCATAGACTTGAATGGAATATTTTCACTCAAAAGTGGGCGGGTACATTTTACAGCATGTAAAATGCCTGTATGTTGCAAGCCATTTGGAGTTTCTGAATTTCCTTGGAAAATCCTCCATACAACCTTACGTGGGACATTAGCAATATTCGATTTGTAAAGGGGATACTGAGGTCAAAAAGATTAAAGAAAATTCAAATATTTGACACACCCTTTAATGATAATCAGCCACTGTGCAGAGTCAACACTTTAGCATGGAAATTCACTTCCTGTTTGTTGTCTGTTTCATAAGGACGCTCACCACTAAAACAGCTTCTCTGCATCTGCTTGTCCTGACATGAAAACATTCCACCAGTGGAAACAGTTGGATTTGGATCTTATTTCCAAAGAACTCAGATATTTCACACCACAGGGCAAATCGGGTGTCAGGGTTTATGCAGTATCTTAAAAAGTTTGAACATATTTGAATGCAATTTAATTTTTCATGTATAGAGTCACTTCTTTATCAAAAACCCAGCTGGACTTTTTGTTTCATTTAGTCATATTTAACTAATTCGGCTCATTTTAGAGGCTGGATTCTTTGTCAATTTGCAAACATTCAGGAAGTGCTTCACAGTGTTTTCAAACTCCACAAGCCTTCACTAGAATCTTCGGGCTCATTTCAGCCTTAAAATTACTACAGCTAAGGTTTTAGCCTTGTTTAAACTGCTTGATTACTCTTTTGCACAGAAAATCATTTTTGTTATAACCTCAGCTGACAAAGAAGAAACTGACTATTCAAAACAAAAAGACGCAGCTCAATCTATCTTAGTGGTTGTAGAATAAATGAGTTACGCACTAACATCCTTCGGCTTGACCTGGCTGGGTCCTAATTTTTTTATTTTAATATAACTATTTAATTGACCTTTATTTTACCAGGAAAGTCCCACGAGATTCAGAATTTCAGTGGGACCCCGGTTCGACTGGGAATTAAACCCAGGACCTTCTTGCTATGAGGTCAGAGCGCTAACCACTGCACCATCGAGTGGCCCATCTGGTGGTGTAGTTGCCATAGTAACACAGTGGTTAATCCTGGTGGCTAAAGCTAATACTTCATTTATATAATTGAAACGTGGTTTTTTGTTCAGAAATTGCACTAAAATAAACATATAGTAAGAAAGTCTTAATAAATCAAACACTAAAACTTGATTGAAGTGAATTTTGACTTAGATTTTTGGGTGTATTGTATTTTTTTATTTTTTTTCAGAAATTGCACTAAATGAACTTAACAAGTCCAAGAATGTCTTAAATAACAAGCTAAGAATTAACTAATAAAGTAAGCATGTACGTAGTCAATCAACTCAAAATTCTGATTGAAGGCAATTTTGACTTAGATTTTTAGGTGCATTTTTTTTTCAGAAAAGCACTAAATTACTTAAACAAGTCCAAACATCTCTTAAATAAACAAGCTCAAGAATTTACAATAACTGAGTAAAAGTAAGTATCAAATCAACTCAAATTTTGTGACTTGAAGTGCAGTTATGACTTAGATTTCAGGTGCATAATCTTTCAGAAATTGCACTAAAAATGAACTTAAACCAAGTCCAACTAGCTCGAAGAACTAACTACTAGACAAATCTACTCAAATCTATTGCGTTATCAAGTCATTTCAACTTCTATTCTGTTTTGCAGTGTAAGACTTATCAATGGTAAATGCAGTCAGAGTAATACGATACGGAACAGAAGCTTTGACAGTTATGATGCAACAGTGTCCAGACAGACCTGTTCATGCTTGCACGTTCCGAGAACGTGTTGAACTTTCACTTTCCACTTTCATCCCACCTGCAGGGGGGCGGAGCCTAAGTGTCAAGGTGATAAGGAGTCCAAATTCTTGACTTCACAGCAATCGGGGAAAAACAATCCAATGAACACAGACAGAACTAACGCTGCACGGTAAGAGCTCGCTTTACCTTGACGTCTGACCTGTTTGTGCAAAGTTAACTTGGTATGAGTTTAGATAAGTTTAAACCCAGGGCTGCAGTTCATTATCTTTCTTCCAATTGATTAGTTGCTTGGAACGCAAAAGAACGCAACGCAATATGATATTTTTACACAGTTTGACTCAAATACTACTGGTTGAGGATGTTTTAGAGTCGTATATTTACATAAAAATAGCGCTTCCATCAAATCCACACAAGTTGCTGTTCAATTTGAAAGGTGCTTGTTTTTGTCATTTAGGTGTTTTATGCACTAAAGAAATTGTAATATTGTGTGTTTTTATAGAGCAGACTTATGGCCACAAAATGGACTTACATTAAAGCAAATAAACATACGCATCCCCAGTCAAATCGTTCCAAAGTATGGTTTTAACTTTCTATTTCTACTGACTTGTGTTGTGAACTTTCACCTATAGAAAGTTACAAAGTCCATCTTTAAAGGAAGACCTATTATGTAAAATCTACATTTTTGAGGTTTTAACTGTTGGAGCAGTGTTTTCTCATCATACCAAAGTTGTATTTGGATTGATTTCTGCATGTTTGAGTATTGTCCTGCAGCTAATGCTAGTGCTCAGAAAATCCAGGTGTTTCAAAAAGTGTGTGGAGTTTATTCAATTTTTTCCATTTCATTTTATTGATTTGTTTTTTTGTTTTGTTTTTTTATTGCATCTTTTTCATTTCCAGGGAAACATAAAACTATCCAAAGTCCAGAATTATAAATCAATGAAGGCTGTTAACTGCACTGTTACATATGTTTCGTAATAGATTTATAAGAATTGCATTAAAACGCTGTTAAATGTATTTTTATTGTCATTTTGTATTCTTTAGAATTCATACTGAGTTAAAGACTTACAACTTATTCTTTGACGTTTAATGCATGTCAGTCTAAACACAGAATTTTGTTAGTTGAAATGATTGAGTCCAGTTTACTAAAAAAAATATTTAAACTTAACGTGTAGTCTTAACGTGTAATTTTTAAGTAAAATTAATTTATTAACTTTCTCTCAATTTTTATGTGGAAAAACTCAAGCTTAATTTAAATAAATTCCATTGCTTTAGAGAACATTTGTATTTGAAACTATTCAAAATTTGAATGTATAGTTTAATCAAAATATATTTAAAATTTGATCAAATGTTACCCAGAAAAAATAGTGCAACTAAAATTTTTGAGTTTTGTGGACTTAAAACTTAATTCAAACTTGTCTGTGTTGATAGAATTTGACATAAAAGTGAACAATTTTCAACTATTTATTCAACTTACACGTGACATACAACAGACATATCTGAGTTTGCTTAACTTAAAACTTTGATGCAGAAATTGTACTTTACTTTTTTTGTTCTTTGTTCATTTTGTAGGCACCACAGACAGAAGACATGCAAACTGCGAACTGCCTGATTCTACTTTTTATCTTCGTCCTTCAGAGAAAAGGAGCCCTCTGCGATCAGAATACTTTTTGTAAAGGTATGTTTGATAGTTCTGTTGCACAGAGGTGGGTAGTGTAGTCAACAACTGTATTTTATTTTGTTTTTTTTTTAGTTTAGTTCTGAATTTTCTAAGATTTGGGATGTCATAGGTAGATAGAACAATCTTCAAGATCTTTAGCAAAGTTTTTTAAATCCATAAACCATCATTTTGATTACTTCCGCTGTGTAATTTCCTTTGCAGCCAGTAGCTTAAGCTCTTACTCAGGTTTGATAAGATATGAACCACAATAAATTAATAGACCCGCAGTCAGCAGCTCCACTCTGTTGCTACAACACAAACGTGACCTGGACACTCCTGCCCAGAGAAGTGAAGCTACATGTACAACTTTTATTTGGAGATGTTTGTCATTTTTATGTTGTTCTCACTAGTGACATGTAAAAGAAACGATTAGTGTCATTAAGAGTCTTAAATGATGCACTCGATCAGATTTCTCTTATTTGAAGTTAGCTAGCCATTAGCAGTTTTATACACACATTTTACTGAAAAAACAAAACAAAAAAAAACACTAAAAGTTTGTAAGCTTAAGAGTAACTAGTAACGAGGTTCTGATCTTTGACCTCTGCTAAATGTGGTCGGTACGTTTGTATCAGCTGACATTCTGCATCTTTCATAACATGCATTTTGAGGGCTAATGCTAACAGCGTTCTGTGCGCTGACTGTGCATCTATGTCTATAAAACTACCCACCTCTGATAATGTTACAAAAAAATGAAAGCAATAATGTTTTACGTTTGCCTTTTGTTTTTAGGTGTGACTCTGAGCTGCACCAAACGAACAAAATCTGCATCAAACTTGACCTTTGATTGCCAGATAAACAGCGAAAACATTACATATTTTTGCAATTCAGATGAGAATTGTAACTACTCTACGTCATGCAAGGCGAAGAATATAACACCAGCCACAGAGGAACACAAAATCAACAGTGTGACAGTGGAGATCCAATACACAGACAACCCCAGTCAAGATCACATTCTGAAACTAAACACAGACTGTGGCTGTGAAGTAACATTCAACATTGCAGCGGCGAACCACAACGGCGATGCGACACAGCAAGTGAGCGGTAAGCGTTCATTTCAATCAGTACTCAAATTTGTGTTGTTTATCATTTCAAACTCAATTCCAATCCAAAACAAAAATAAAAACACCAACGCAATATATTGTTTCCTGTGTAAAAGTCTACATTTATGTTTTGTTTTGTTTTGCTGCAGATCCAAGTGTCCAACCACCACTTACGCCAAACACCATTATCGGACTGTGTATGGGGGGTTCTTTACTGGGTCTTGTACTGTTTGCATTGGTGATATTTTGGATAATTAAAAGGCGAAGAGGACCACAAAAAGACCTTTCACCTACCCTTGACCCCCTTGTCCCATTACCCCTTGACATTTGAACTGAAGAATGTGTTTAATCTTCTTTGTGGGAATTCTGGCTGGTCCGGAATACAACCCACAAACCGGAAGCTTCTCACTGTGACAAGTCCTGTTCAACAAATACTACGATGCTGTGATGAAGATAAATGTATTCACCGTGACTAAGTGCTGCAATACTGGACTTTTGCCACGTGGTTGAATATTTTATGTCACTGTATCATCAAAAGACCGACAAGAGAAATTAACTTATATCTATATTTTAATGTAACTTAACAATGTGAGTTAAACCTATAAAATTACTCATAAAGGCATACAACTTATGTATGAGTGATTAGAGTGATGTTATTGATTTTAGTTACATGTCAGGTGAAATCTAAAATGTGCTTAAATAACTTACATTTAAGGCAAACATTTTACTACGTTTTTGAGTTACTTTTTTTTGTAACGTTAAAACCTAAGTAAAATTGTGCCTTAATTTTCAAGTTTTTTAGCATTTAGCCCAGCCCCGTCATGTAACTTCAATCAGTAAGTTATAATCACTTATGCGCTTGAGTTGTAAACCTTAATGGGACTATGCCCAATCTTTGCAGTAAAATAACCTAAAATAATTTACTCCAGCACAGATATCTTGTTAATGTATCTAATCAGGTGGAAATTAGTCCGCAATGTTCTGTGTACATCTAATAATGTCCCGTTTGTTCACCAAACTGCACTAAGTTTGTCTGTTGTTGTTGTTGTTGTGTTAGCATTGTGGCTAACCGCCGTTAGCCTTCTGGCACGTCTCACTCCTAACGGTTGTTTAAAAAGCTTAAAACACATGGTGATGAACAAATCGGAGGCTCAGAATGTATATAAAATTAATTATTTCTGTTTGTTTACATTTTAAGGAAGCAAAAATCAGGCCTAGCACCTTTTAACTTGAAAAAGTTTTGTGAAAACTTTCAATGTTAAGTCATATAAACAAGTTAATTTAACTTACTGGACTTGTGGCAGTGAGAGGACATGAAATGATTCTGTTTTGTAAAAACTTGTAATTATTTACTTATTTATTAATATTTTTCTATTTAAACTTTAATAAATTTGTTTTTGAGTTTGCAGAGCCTAGTTAGAGCTTGTTTGTTTTTGTCCATAAGAACTTTTACATTACAAAAGAGAAAATTGATAGGTAGGCGTGTAAACATATGACACAGAAACACAAATTTAATTTCACATCTGATTTTCTTCTCTGTGGAGACCCTGATTTTGACTAATCTTACAATCTGTCTAATCTTATACTAGTGTGACACAAGGCTAATTATGTCAGAAAGACCTGAGTAGACTGTCATTTCTTTGAAAGTCTACTTGCAAAATACTTGCGTTACTAGCAAGTTAAATAGGCTTTTTTCTCTCAATTCATACAACTCTACTAGAATATTCATGGGCAGTGGCTTCCACACCTTTGAATTGATGACAATGTGTGTTCCTGTGCTTTTCACACTGCGGCTATGCTAGTTCCAGATAGTTGTGGATAGTTTCTTCTTGTTCCATTCATTCCTTATGGGGAACTTGCCAAGATGCGCTAAACTTAATTAATATTTTAAAAACTCAAAGCAGAGAGCGCATTTCAACTAGATAACCACTGGCAGTGAGTTTAGACCCTCACATACGGGGGAAATACTTCACCAGAGAAAGCCTGTGTGTTTATTAACCCTCTACTGCATGACTTTTTATTTTAGGAGGAAAAAAATATTTCAAGATACTTTTTGAGAGCTTGTGGGTCCCTGACATTATATCAATTATAACATTTGACCCCCCACGCCCCCCCACAAAAATCTGGGTTTGTTGCCTCAGGGCAACAGTGTGCGATGAGGGTACTAAAACACCAAGGTTTTCAATACTGAATGGAATAGGAGAAAATAATCTACAAATGTATCAGAAAAGGTTTTATTCAACATAATACTAAAATTTACCTAAAAAAGAGCCAATTTAGGAGAAATGACGTTCCCACTTGCACCTATATCTACCAGCTCAAGGAGTTGCACTATTCGCCCTGTGTAGATCTCAAAGTTATGTGGAATACCTTCAAAGCTGGCTAAAATTTGTATTTTGTATCCCCATTTCTTAGGTTTGGCTGGTAGATATTGCTTGTTCTTATTCTTTCCCTTGAAGGGAACTATCTGTTCATCCACAGCCAGCTTCTCACTCATTGGGATGGATTGCAATTTTGAAATAAGATGGTCTACCAGTGGTCAGATTTTGTAAAGTGGATCTGGACTTCCTGCAGGTATTGCCTCATTGTCGTTGAAGTGGAGAGCTTTCTTGATGGCCTCCCATCTGTTCAGACTCATGGTATCAGCTACTTGATGCACCCGAGAGGCCTTGGACCAAAACATCCGAGTGACTGGTAACCCAAACAGTGACATGTAGACTACAGTACCTATGAACTGTTCAAGTTCTTTAGTGCTGAGTTTTAAAGGTCTGCTTGGGTTGTTTAGTTTAGTTTAGTTTATTAGTTTATTTAACAGGGACAGTGTGCAAAAACATTGAAGATGCTTTGCACCAGATTTTAGCCGTAGCTAGTTTCCATCTGCAGTCCCTGAGCAGGTGAGATATACAAAATTTAACAACAACAACAACAGTCAAACCTGTAGAGCATACAGGTTTGACTGCTCTGTGATCACTGACAGGATATTGTCTGAAAAAAACATCTTGAAGTAATCTTCTGATCTCGGAAGGCTTCCTTGCCATTCAGGATAGTCGGGGAAGTTGGCATTATGGGGTGTTCTCCAGCCATTGTCTTCCTCTGGTTCAAACACCTCATCCTCATCCTCATTTTCATCTCAACACACACACACACCAACACACATCTTACAGAACCCTGACTGACCCCTGACCTACACTGAGTGTCAAACCTGATTCAGGGAGCCACTCTTCTCCACTATCACTCTCGTCCTCAAGCTCACTGTCTTCACTGTCGGATGGAACTTCACTACCATGTTCATTCTTGGACCCATAAAATGTTTTTATGTCCATTTCCTACAAGCAGGAATACTCATTATTCACTCCAACACATCTCTTCTTGAGCACTATTTTTCCCAACAAAAGTGCTACATCTGCATGATGTTGCCCTAGGGCAACATACCTAAAACACAGTATTAGCATAAACATACAAGTAAAAATTATATGTAAACAATCAAATGTGCATCTTGACATATTTCTGGACATTAAAATATTTTTTTGTATCAAATTATTCCAATTTAACCCAGAGAAAAGTGTTATTTATCTTACCGTTACCTAGCACTGTGTCACATGTGACTTTGCTTCCAGAAATGACTGCTTCAGACTCAGTCAAATGTGCACACCCACTTCAGCCTCTGATTTTATTGGACAGAAACATGTCTGCTAACATTATAAAAAAACAAAAATAAAAAAAAACTTAAAGGGCCAGTGTCCAAGCCAAAAAAGTGGTTTGTTGCCTAAAAGCAACACTATGCGGTAGAGGGTTAAAGTGTAATTTTGGCGCAATGCTAAATGCTAACAAATATTAGTAAAAATTTAAAGCTAACACTTTGATAAAAATACATTGAATCTTAGGCATAGTGTTTTTGTAAAAAGCTAGTTCAGTTTGTAGAGTAACATTATTAATTACTATAAATTCAAGTTTGCTCTTGCTTCAGAAAATATTTACCTTGTATGTGAAGCTCTGAACATGCAACAAACGATTTTCTGGTTGTAACTTGTTGTCCACTTTGTATCAATTAAATATTTATTTATTTGACCGGAAACAACTATCTGCTGGTATCGGACCGGAACTAGCCAAGCCACAGTTCTGTTGTTATTTTGCTTCGGACGACAACACTGCTATTTGTTTTGTTTGGGTGATCTTCAGTATGAATACGTAAAGATGCTCACCCGAAATTTAAATGCCAAATATACAGTGTAGCGGTCTATTTATTATGGGCAATGTTAACTGATTGTTCTTTATGTTAGCTGTGTATGTTAGCTGCTTTTTGCTATGTTTCTGTGTAAAATAGTTTATATTCCAAAAGTAAATGACCAAACAAGTTACAACTTCAAACCTTGCACCAAATCTGGCCATAAATTGTGCTAATATGATTGTGTTTCATATCATCCAACTGCAGTCCTGCTAGCTGTTAGCTAACGACGTTAGCTGATCTGGAATGTGATTTGGTTTCAAAAGCTGTGGGAAAAAAAAAGCACTTTTATTTTTTTTATTTTTTTTTTTCATTATGACTTGTAAATATGTAAATAATGCAAATTAAATGGTTTCCTATTGTTTTATTTAAGTAGATCAATTTGTGTTGTAAGAACAGACAACTGTTGGACTATTTGGGAGAGAAGAAACATATATGAATAAATAAAACTTGATGTTGATCAATGATGTTGATAATTACTTTAGCTAAAAAAACAAAATTGACATCTAGTTGCAAAACTGTAGTCTGACATACTGGTACTTCAAAGTAGTCTTTATCAAATTTTGTCTAGACTTAGCCTCTCATCCAAATCTTGATTACATTTATGTGGGTTCCTGTGGATGTGGCTAGACAATCTAAGTTGGATAGCTTATCTGAGCTCATATGCTCATTTTGAACTCGATCAAAATGTTTCCACGAAATGCAGATTAATGCAAGTCAAGAAAAGAATATTTTGTGTAGTTTTTTCAAACGAGCAATGAAGGAAAGTAAATACAAGTAAAATGCATTAGAATGCAAGAAATTACGAGTGATTTATTCAGAATTTCCTAAGGGACCTATTTTAAAACTATTGGATGTGACCCCCATTCTACTTTTGATTTCTTGTTTGTTTCATTAGGAGCTTTACATTTGGCATCACATCTATATAAACAATGTAGGCCACTAGCAAGACCTTCCTTTGGGCCACCGATCAGTTTATTGACTGCATTACTATTGGTTCGCTGTACATGTATACATGAAAATGTACATTGATGAAAAATGTCCCAAACTAATGTTAGCTTTCTATTTATTTTCTTCTTTTTTTAATCTTTATTAAGGCCAAAATTTACAAATAGTACAGGATATGCTCTTTTCAACTTATTCTTCTTGTATACAGGTGAGAAGAAAATAAAGAAAATATGTGCAATTGCAGCAAGAAAAAAAATAGAAGCAAAAGCAATGTCCTTCCATAGTCATCATTAAGAATATCTTCTTCTGCCGGCCCATTTTTAAACAGTACAAACAGGTTGAACATGAAGGGAGTTTCACTTCGTTCTTACTTCTTAGAAAACAAAAAAAGATAGACATAGAGAAGTACTACACAAAATGTAGTAAAACGTAAAATCCAATCTTAGGCCTGTTTGTTTAATATACCCAGCCCATTTATACCATATTCTAGAAAAAGCATCAGTCTGGATTTTGAGGGAATAAGATCACTTTTCCATTGTTTATATATTATGAACCATATATACATTCTCCTATAGTGGGAGGGTCTAGTTACTTGATATTGCTTTTTTATTTGCCACTAGGAGTATAGAGGGATTTTTTGTTTATCAACACGGGCGATGTGCGCGCACCCCGCCTGTAGAAAGAGCCTCCGCACATACACACAACAGTGGAAACAAGTCTAAAAAGCTCCGTTGTCAGCCAACGTCAAGAGTTTATCACTTTGCGAAAACAAAAGGCATGCTGCTAAGCTAACATTTATGGATGAACTTTGATCCTACGACCCTTAGAAGTTACTTTAAGGTAAGTGAGAAAAACGGCGAGAAAAACGCTGACTCAAGCTTTAGGGACAGACGTCTGTCAGACCGGTTCATACCTGATGAAAGCAGCTAGCTGTCGTCCCGTTTCGGTGTTTAATTTGAACAAGTTTCCCAATGTAAACAAATGGGGAGGCGCGCTTTCTGCAGGACGCAAGCTCAGTAGGGCGGAGAGTTACGTCGACCGAAAATCCCTCTATAAGTAACTACTTTTTATCACTATAGTGGAGGTCAAGCAACATTTTTCCTAAGTAGAAAACATCAAACCTACAAGGAATATTTGTTCTGAAAGTCACTTCCAGGTGAAGGTGTCTGTCTTGTAGTTTGGAGTTATTACAGGGCAGTCCCAGAAGACAAGGGCAGTTCCAGAAGACATGAATGTGTCTCGTTTTTTCCACATGACCTCCAGCAGGCACTGCTAGGTATTTGTGTTCATTGTTGTTCAAGATTTTTCAAACTACAGTCTCACCAAATATTTTAGCATATTGTTTCCCATTGCATTCCTCTTCAGGTATTGAAAAGCCTACATTCCTTTTCACATTTTTCCTTAATGTGTAGATTATTCATTGGCTTCTAGATACAACTTTTGTTGTTGAATTGTGAGCTTGATTGATTGATTGGTTGGTTGATTGATTGATTGATTGGTTGATTGATTGATTGATTGATTGGTTGATTGATTGGTTGATTGATTGATTGGTTGGTTGATTGATTTATATAGCATATTTACACCCCACACACACACTTCCCACCCCAACTCAGTGATAGCTGCAGCCCTGGAGCAGCTCAGCTGAGGCAATTCGCCTAAACACCTGGCGCCTCAACCTCCGACCCACAACAAGCGTTCCCTGCATGTTATTGGTTGGTGGGGAAACCAGAGTGCTCGGAGGAAACCACCCAGACATAGAGAAGAACATGCAAACTCCACACAGAAAAGCCCAGGCCATGCGGGATTCCCACGACCTTCTTGTTGTGAGGCCAGAGCGAGCGTCGTGAGACAGGTTAGTTTGACCCTACTGATGATGTGTTGTTGCAATAGTCATCTAATCTGATGATGTGTTGTTAAGAGGCATCAATGGTCCAACCTTTGTCACTGGGACAGCAGAAGCTGCAGTTGACAAGTGAATAGCAAAGACCAGACAGCAGATGAATTGTAAATATTCTTTACAGAGAAAGCAGGAGAAATGAGAGTATACTCCTTCTAAGGCAGAAGCTATTTCTAGAAGAAACGTTTCAAGCCTGGTACTGACTAAAAACAGCCTTTTTCTTCCTTCTTGAAACTCAGTTAAGTTGTGAGAAAATGGGTCATATTGTGTTTTGTAACTGTATTTTATTATGCAGACAACTTTATAATTTCAAACCTTATGAGACATTCTGGGTCGACATCAGTCAGTAAAAGTAATCAGTCTCATTGCTGTGATACTAACTGAACTCATACTATGGAGCCGATACTTGATCCAGCAAAATGTAATAGATCAGCACCAAAATGTAATCCCAGTATTGGATTGCTGCATCACTGATCTCTTCACAAAATCATAAGCTATGTTGACATCTATTATATTTAGCAGCACAAAAGCAGAGGACAGCGCCCGTGGTTCGAACCCCGAGGCCCGCGGACCTGTGGGGAAGAACATTGTTGAGTATGTGAAGTAACCACTGAGCTACACCTCCGCCGCTGTCCACTGCTTACTTTGCCTTTATGAAGCCACTCCGATAAGACTTTACAACCCGCCTCCGCTCTCTGCGTCGCAAACAAAACAGGTTTTACGGCTGGGTTTGGCAAGAGTCCGTGAGTACAAGTCTACGCAGGTTTTGTTAATTATTACTTTGGTGTGACAGTTCATGTGTGAATAGTTTTTGTTAATGAAGTCTTTTTTTAACCGGTTTACACTATGCCTTGAGGTATTGTTGGGTATTTTTTGTAGTATTGTTGAATTTGAACTAAGATATGTAAATATAGCTTAATAATTTACCTTTTTGGAATGTCTTCAGATGCAAAAAAGCAAAAGCAAAACAACCATCATTGCCAACTTTCAGGGTTTTTACACCTATTTTCTAACCTGGCTCTACCAGATAACCAGGACCAATCAGAGCACAGCAGCAAACCAATCACCAACTTTAGTAGAAAAATGGTCTATTTTGACTTTTAAAACCTGCACACTGTGGAGATTTGTGTATTTTGAATAGAAAACATGCTTGTGCTTTTTTTCTCAACTGGATTTAACAAAAACAGAAACTCTCGACTTCTTCTGGGTTCAGACATTTCGACCAATCAGATTCAAATATTGCCATAATGTTCTGTTTTTCCCATCAGCATTCAGTGGTTGAGATTAATGTGTAGAAATCGATTCAAAGTTACACACAAATCAGTCTGTGTGGGGCAGGTGACCTATATTCAAGTCCTATTTAAGACTTTTTCAGACCTTTTTAAGATATTTTAAATTTAAGACACTAAAAACATTTTGTTGAAACTGATGTATCGAGTGCTCTGTTTCATGTGCACCTTTTTGACAAAACTTTGACAATGGCAAGTAACAACGCTGACTTGATCCAATGACAAACCACTGCATTTTTTTTTTTCATTCATCGCACACAATAACACACAGCATACATCAAACTGACAAACTAAAAACAAATGAAAAGTTTGACAAATAATGGGTTAGATGGTTCCCTATAATGACTGTTAGTAACTATTCTCAAAGCAAACCACTGAATGCTGATGACAACTTTATTTGTTGCTCTGATAGACTTAACAAAACAAAGCTCGCGCATTAGCTGTTTCCTGGAAATTGTAACTCCTGTGTGTAATGTGTCTGACATAATCCAGCCTCAAAGCAGTGAATAAAACAAATGTGATAAAGAATCACAGAGGCTTTGCCAAAAAGTTAAACAAATGTAAATAAAGGTGACGATAAACCGGAAATAGTTTTTTGTTTCCACCAGCCCGACCCTCAAGTCAGCCAGACTTCAAAGTCTTTTGCGAATCACTCAGATTGTCGCCAGGAAGAAAAAGTATAATTTAGGTACAGTTCTAGGTTCTTTTGCTTTGATTACTGCTTTGCACACTCTTGACATTCTCTTGATGAGCTTCAAGAGGTCGTCACCTGAAATGCTCTTCCAACAGTCTTGAAGGAGTTCCCAGAGATACTTAACACTGGAAATTCCTTTGCCTTCACTCTGCGGTCCAGCTCACCTCAAACCCTCTGGATTGGGTTCAGGTCTGGTGACTGTGGAGGCCAGCTCATCACTCTCCTTCCTGGTCATTCATAGTGTTTTTATCTTTAGTCTGAATCTACAATGTTCATAGTCATGAAAAGACTCTTTGAATGAGAAAGTGTGTCCAAACTTTTGGTCTGTACTGTACATTTTCTTACTTGTTTTTTCAAGAAAGCACGTGTAATGTGTAAGTGATGTCACTGCTCATGTAGCAGACCCTCAGGAGCCTTGACCTGCAGTAGAAACACTCACCATCATTAAGCGACCCACACCGGTCTGGGCGACCCAGGCTAATGGAAATGTGGCTCTAGAGACTCCTCCAGTTCATTACAAACATGTAGTGCACTAACACAAAAAGCAGTTTTCCCAAGCTCAGTCCGAGCACCTGGCTCCTTCAACAGAATCTTGTCTGAAGACCTTGTGCTGTACCTAGGAGAGTTACGTGATAAATACTATACTGGGCAGTTTTTCAGACAAAGTTTTTAGAATAAACACAAGTAAATGTAGTCATCGCATCGGCGCAAATCTATTGATGTCCACTAAATCAATTTGTATATTGTGCAATGATGAGTCTGTGCACTTGCACCTGTTACAAAACGTAAAGCTGAATGATAAATGATGTCCAGTTTCTTTAATACTGACTGAGAGGCTTTGTGCAGATAAAGAATATCACCAGAGTCCAGCACGGCCACAAATGTGCTCTCTACTAGGCATTTCAGAGCAGCAAAGGGAAAGCACTTTTTCAAACAATAAGAAAAGCCAAGTTTGGGTCAAGTTAATGGAGAGAAACAACATTTTCTCTTGTAAGAGTTGATTAAACAGCTAAAACAGGAAAAATAAAACCACAACAAGTCTACTGAGCACTGGGTTTGTAACTGACATGTAAAAAGAGAAAATCAAGTCAACAGTTGTAGCAAAGCAGATCAACAACAAGACATTAGAATCTCTCACATTTATCAGACACGTTTACCTTTTTTCTTAAAAAATATGTTTTTGAGTCTGTTTGTTGCAGTTAAAATGTCCTAAATCATCAACTGTTGTTAACAGACAAGCTTGTAGCAGACAAGAAAGAAATACATTGAAGAAATTACACTCATTCTAAATGTAGCTAAGCATTTTTGGAATAAAATGATGTCAGTGCATAACTTCTATATGCTCTATAAAGATAAGACTTTATCAAGCTAAATTCCAAGATATTTATAAGACTTAACCATTCAATTGATGCATCTTATATGTATCAACTCATCATAACCGAACCTGGACTGCAGTGAAACTATGATAAATATCCAGCACACGAGCCCTCACAACAGTCAAATGCAGCTCGAACAGGCCTCAGCGCTTTCACATCCTCATCGTCTTCTCACCTCAGCCGTACGAACACACAGATACACATCAGACGCTGCCAGTACATGCACATACATATATCCTGTTTACCATAAGACGCGCTCACTTCCTGTCGCCTGCATAACCTCCTTCTGTGCGTCTCCCGTCAGCCTCACACCGAGCTCCTGCGCCGTGGGCCTCTACCTGCAGCTACGATGAAGGCCTCCTGGTGCAGCTGCGTCCTGGGGCTGCTCTCTGTGGCTGCTTTTCAGAGAACTTTCAGAGCAAACGCAATCACGGGTGAGTTTAGAGGAGAATGCGAGTTTGATTTAGCATGACGGTGTTTGTCAGGGGTCTGCAACCTTTAACTGCAAAAGAGCCGCAATGCCACAAGTCAAAGAAAATAAAGTCAGCTGCAAGTACTGTATAGTTAACCCTCTGTTCACCCTAGGCCGTTTTCATTTTTATGTAATTTTGTCTGTGATAGCTGGATGGAGCTGAAAATGATTAATAATTTTGAAAACGCTTAGTTTGGCAGTTGAGAAAAAGTCACACTAAAAGGCCACTAGGAAAAAAAATGACTTTTGTATATAATCTCTCATTACAATAAAACAAAACAAAAAAAAGTCTTGAGAAATTATTTTCACTTCCCCAAGGGCTAAACAAATATATAAGGCTTACTCAATTTGAAATGTTTTTCTGGAATTTATAGCAATACCAGTTATTTTTTGAAGTTGATTTTTGTTTGCTTTTTGGGAAATAAAGGGTTAAAAGTTTGTTATATATTTGGTATGTACATGTCAAGAAGAAATAGTTCTATGAATCAGTTTTTAAAGTAGAAAAAAATATGAAAATATATTTTATTTTTTTCAATATTTTACAGCCAAATATTGACCAATGACAAGGGCTAATGAACATATAAAGTTCATTCAATTTGGAATAAATTTGTCAAAGTTCTTTACATTTTTTAGATTTTTCATCAGCTGTACCGTGGTGTTTTGTATGTTTACTGGACAATAAAGAGTTAAAAATATTTGAAATATTGCACATATTTGGTATGTACGTGTCAATAAGAAGTAGTTCTATGAATCTGAGTTTTTAAAGTAGGAAAACATGAAAATATGACAATTTTATGGATGTTTAAAGGGATAAGAGTGTTTTTTTTGTTTGTTAGTTGTTGTTTTTTTGAAGGATGAACTGAGGGTTAAATATCAAATGTACGAGACAAAAAAGTGAATACACACGCGTTATGCAAAGTAGAGCAATCAAGCTTTCTGCATTCCGATGCATTTTACATGCTGATGAAATAAAAAAAAGTCAGCAACCTCTTCAAAACTTGGACTGCAGAGATGTGATTGGCCAAGATGGGAGTAGTTATCACACCTATAAAATACAAAGAAATCAGGCTTCCACTGTCGTATTTGTGTATTTGCCATCAGCTCCACACGTCCTGGGACAGATCAGCTTCAGAACCACTGTCGGTTTGAGTTTTCTCATTTACTTTTGAAAACCGTTAGGCTGTCCAGAGGGGAAATATAAACCTGGTTGTGTGATTATTTCCACTGCAGACCTGATACAAGAGCATAAACACAGACAGACACGTCAGAACAAAAACAAAGGCTCAGTGGTTCGCGATGACGCCCGGCCACATATTCTTCTGTAACTGGCAGTGTGGCCACCCACGCCTGGACGCACGACTGTGGTTTTGTTACTTTATGCAGGTCATTTTTGTCTCTTGCAGTGCGTCTGGGCCAATGTGTCAAAACGAAAAACTGTAAAAGACACATGCATGCAAAACTGACTTTTTCCTGTTTTAATGCCACTTTCTCATCAAGAACCCAGCTGAGTTCTGTCTGAGCCTCACAAAACACTCTTCTGATTGACCCAGATTGGTGAGGTCACAGATACATAAATGCATAAACCATCCAGACTTATTTGGAGCTATTCTGCAGCATTAGAATATCAGACCAGACAAGTTTGATTTCAGTTTTGATTTTCTACCTGCCAAGTAGCTCACCAAAAGTTTAAGGATCATGGACTTTTACTCAAAATTGCATTGATTATGTGCCTATTTCTATTGTAAATGTATTTTAGAGATTCACAAAGACTGTGTCCCAGTAACTTCAACTTCTTGTGACTACTAAAAGTATTTGCACATCGCCAAATTAGTTTTGAATAAGCAACTCTTGCTCAAATGCAATGGATTTTTCACAAACAAAAATACATCAGAGCACACTTCTGTGTTAAATGCATGTTTATAGTCTCAGAAGTGTGTTTCTTGCCCCTCTATAGTCAGTCATTATTTATAACTCTGATCTACTTCCTGTTTTTTTATTTCTATCTATCTTTTATTTTTTACAGTTACACAAACTCCCTCCTCCTTGGTCGCAAGTTTGAAGTCCTCCGCTATGATCACATGCTCCATCACATGCTCCATCACAACCAAAGACGTCCTGGGAGTGACCCTGAGTCATCGCTTTGCAGAGGAAAACATTGCCTATGTGGCACTGAGTGATGGTAAAGTATTGAGAGTCATCAATGCCACAAAGTTTGAAGGACGTGTGGGGCCCAAACTGGAAATTCTGGATGGGACAAGCCTGAGGGTCAACTTCACTCTATCCCAGCTGCGAGTAGAAGACACCAACCTCTACTTTTGTCACTGGGTGTACGATATAGACAAAAAAATTGCAAGCAATGGCACTATCTTCATAGTTAATGGTAAGCGCATCCACTGTAATGCATGATATTATAATAACTACAATTAAATCATATTATAAATCTTGTCTATTACACTTTCTAACTTTTCTGGTAGCTTAGTATGACCATCGTACTATCAATCTGTAAAAAGCAAAGCAAGCGCATGGGATCAAGGAATGTGCAATACATCTGCAGTCTATAGACTTAGGGAATGTGCAATACAACTGCACAAGATAGGCTTAGCAAATATGCAATACAACTGCACAACTTAGGCTTAGGTAATGTGCAATACAACTGCACAACATAGATTTAGTGGATATGCAATACAACTGCAGTGTCTAGACTTAGTGAATGTGCAATACAACTGCAGTGTATAGACTTAGTGAATGTGCAATACAACTGCACAACATAGATTTAGTGGATAGGCAATACAAATGCAGTCAATAAACTTAGAGAATGTGCAATACAACTGCACAAGATCGGCTTAGCAAATGTGCATACAACTACACAGCATAGGCTTAAGTAATGTGCAATACAACTGCACAGATTATGCTAAGACCCCATGTACCCAAGACAAATTTCGCTTACATGTCAGGAGACAATAAAGGAGTATCTTATAATTTTGCATCACGGAAATGGTTTTTAGAGGATATCATGTTTGAATTATATCACAGCTCCTACAGGTCAATTTTATCTCACATAGACTGACTTCAGCTAACATTTACATTGTTAAAGAAATATATGTTGTATGTTTCATGTATTTAGTAGTTAATTTTAACATAAGACTATCACAGTTATAAATTGCAAAATTGATCTAAAAAAATTTAATAATTCTTGTTCCAAACAGCACCCTTGAATGATATCTATATTGCAGTGTTCATCTCTAGAGTTTCTCTTTCTTCATCTTGTCATCATACATTTTACTCAAAATAAAAATTAGTTTACTCAAGTAAGAGCGCTGTTTCCTGTTACCATTCTGTTACCAACCTAAAACAGACTGGTGCTCTATGAAAGTAAAAGATGGTATCAAGTTTGCCAACCCCCAAGGCTGCCTTTAGTCCCCTGCACTGGTCATTGTCTTTATAAACACAGCAGTGTTTTCGGGCCACTTGTTTTGTTGACAACACAAACCGTTTAGGTACGGTTAGAAAGACTGCCATAGTTCTATTACGACTCTTGGAGACACTTTTCCTATCATACCTACCAATCTCTTCTAAAGTCAAAAAGTTATATAACGTAAAAGTTATTTTTTTTGACCGTCATTTTTCGCAATATGGTTTAAAAGTTACCCATCTCTATTGACCCTATTTTGTCCTGCACACTTTTCTAGAAAGTGCACTTTCTGTTTAGCTGCTTTTAGCCTGTAGAATTCAGTCGATGGGTTTATTTTAACTGTTATTACATCTGTTTAAAATTGACCCACAAGACAGACAAACAAACATGTTAGCTACCTTAACAGAGCTAAACAGGAAGTGCATTTCCTAGAAAAGTGGGTGGGACAAAATAGGGTCAATAGAGACAAGCAGGTGCTGCCAGACCAAGTTAAAGTGCCTATGACAGGTTGAACTGCTCATTTCACTAAAATGAAGTTAACATCAATATGGAATAAATTGCATAGACATATAATTAGTAGATGCTCAGTTCGACTTTGATGCTATTGAACACTTAACATCTGAGTTAGTCCGGTATGTTCTGAAGGACACCGGAGCGTTCTCCTGTTTATTTCCTATAGCCCGCTAGCATTAGCAAAATAGACAAGTTATGAAAGATGCAGAGAGTGTCGCTGGTACAAACCTGCCAACCACATTTAGCAGAGGTCAAAGGACAGAGCCTCACTAATAGTTATTGTTGAGTTTACAAACCTTTTAGTGTTTAATGATAGGTAAAATTTGTGTTAAAAAAATGCTAACAGCTAGCAAACTTCCCATAGAGATGTCTGATCTAGTGCAACATTTAGGACCTCTTTTACACGTTACCAGTGAGAACAGCAGAAAAATGACATCTCCAAATAAAAGTTGTACATGTAGCTTCACTTCTCTGTGAAGGAGTGTCCAGGTCGCATCGGCAAGTGATGGAGTTTGAATTGCATTTCCTGTCTATGAATGTATCAGTTTGGGAAATATAATCTCACATTGCCAATGTTGTTTACTAAAGCTTCATAACACAAATCAATCTGTGTTTCTCATGGTTTGCTGAAATCGCTTGTTTCAGCTCGTTTTATCCATAAAAGTGCAGCTTCTGCCATTGTGTTCAATTGATTTGCGTCATCACCTCTACCGGAGGAATATGGCGCGTTCGTGTAGTAGCAACAGAGCAAAGCTGTTGATTGTGCGTCTACTATTTTAATTTTATCAAAACACTAATGTAACAGTTTTTTTTTACTTGAGAATTAAAAATATACTAGAAAACTGTGAATTTGTTAAGTGTATGTAAAAATGTGTTTCTCGTGGGAAATTAAAAATATCGCTCTAGTGTGATGTCATCAGTTTAGAATTCTGCTTCACTTCCAGTTTTCAACATACTTTCAAACTTTTCTTCACAAACTTGTGCTTGATTTATGTAAAACTATTAATTATATTAACAAATTAACCAAATTAAGTTAAAATTTGAAAATTGTTTTGTTTTTGTTTTGAAATCTCCACCATGTTTTGCTCATTCTGAACTACAATGAATTTTCCCAACTTTCTAAAGCCAACATGACTTGAGCTGCATTGATATGCTAACAGAAGCTAGCATCAGGAACAAACAAGCACACCTGGGTTTTAGGGAACAAAATGCTTTATTATTAGGTATAGATAGGACCGCAATCCTTTTATAAACTTTAAAAATATCTTTACTGGAACAAAACAGATTTTCAATGACACTTTAAAGCTAATGTAATGCTTATTGACAGAACTATTTCATTTTAAGCCACAATGAATTCAGAAGCTGGCGAGTTTTGCTGTCACGTTAAGCTAGCAACAAAGCAAGCTAACATCTATGCAAAGGTAACTGTCTCCTGAATATCTCCAGAATGTAAAGTAGTATCTGCTTCTTGTCACTTCAGACCGTCTTCCAAAAGGGACCGAGTGCGGTGATGTCTTCGAAGTTTATGACGTAGCTCTTTTCTCCCTGTGCATCGGTTCCATTCCTGTGCTCCTGTTCTGCCTGCTCTTGCTTGTCTACGTCCTACACAAACGCGTAAGTACTGTTGCATCACACGATACAGCTATACGTTATTATTATGTGCTTACTGGGAATCTCTTGTTTCAGTTTCGAAGGAATTTCAAGCCAAGTCGCCTCGTCAGTCCTCCCCCTCGCAGGCCTCCCCCGCACAGGCCTCTCCCGCCCAGGCCTCCATCCATCTGCTCATCCACCAGAAATGAGCACTATCATTATCTAAGTACGTCGGTGACTTTGAGCTTCAACCAGGTGTAGGTTTGTTTGGATGTGGAAAGTTTGATCGTCATCTGTTCAGAAACATGATAGGTTTTGTTCAAGTGCATTACAACATTGAGCATTAAGGACACTCTCGCACACTCACATTACTCTCATCAAGTCAGACTCATCTTGTGTGTACAACTCTGGAATGGGAAAATCAAACAATAAATGGGTGAAGCCAATGTGAAAGTGTTCAGAGAAGCAACGACTTTCTAAACAGGACTCATTAAATTGTTGTGAATGAAGCTGAGCAAAACTCCAGGTATGGTTTTGTTTAGCTAGAACATTGTAAACTGGCTTAAATCTTGAGAACCATCTGGACCGACCCTGTTTTAAAATGGTCGATGTGAGTCTGGACCAATCATCGTGCAGCAGCAAATCGATCACAGCACAGTGTGGTTTGGACAAACGTGTTCATTCGAACTGAAGCAAATGCACACATGGCAGTGTCAATGAACATAGAGGGATTATCGTCAACGTTACTTTCCCCTCTACGCATGTCACCTGCAGAAAAGAGCGCTGTTTGTCTAGTTGGCTGAGAAAACTTCTTTGATAAAAACAACAAAGCAGGATGAGAGCTAGCTGTTTTAGATCAGGTACGAACTCCTGAAGCTTGAGAAAGTGTTTTTCTCTGCGTTTTGTCACTCGTCTGAATGTAACATTTATGAGTAGTAAAGACAAATCATTTTTGTTTTGGCACAGTCCTAAACTCTTGTAGTTAGCTGACAGCACTTCTGGCTAGTGTTGCTGCCACAGCTTGTGTCAATCAGCTGCAGCTCATTCTGCTATCCAGCTGAGCATGCATCCTTCATGTTGAGAAACAAATAATCCCTCTATACTTCAGCAGCCTACTGTAGCAGAATGACAGCCGTCTGACAAATGTTCACACACAGGAAACATGTGCATTTCTGGAAGGAAAGACAGAAAGTCTGTGCCTTTCTCTCAAATGGATTTAGCAAAAACATAAAAAGTGACTATCTGGCTTGTTGCACTCTTGATCTTTTTTTATCCAGCCCAGGGGTCTTTGACCTGTAGCTTGGGAGTTACCAGCTTTCCACAACCTCCCATGTAGCTCGCCAAAGGATTTTGGTCTGACTGATTTTGCTTTAATACGGATAATAGTATTAATTACTTTATGTATTAGCCTATTTCTCTTGTAATGTATCTTTAGATGCCTAAGTGTGTCCATTTTTAAATAGATAATGGACATTTTTTCATACATAGCTGCTAGGCCTAACGCGGGGATCCCACTACATGCATCTGCGCTCCGCTCCGCTCCGCCCCGGTCCGCCTCCGAAAGTTGCCGCAGACCCCTCGCCCACTGTCTCCGCTCCAGTCCGCTCCGCTGGGCTGCGTTGCCCCCGAGGAGCTCAAGAAGAGCATGCGCCAAAAACACGAGTTTGTGGAATAAAAGTCCCCGTTGAACATCAAATAACTCTATCAGGAGCACAGACGACTCCTGTGTTTCACGTGTTCACAACAGAAGGACGTGCTTTCCTCCTCCGCGGAGGATAAAGAGGCTTTAAACTGTTACGAGCACGAACTCAATAACGTTGTCCTGTCCATGTGTCACTGACATATTATGTAGTTAACAGTCTGCTGTGTCCAAATAAGAAACTTTATGTAAAACTACGAACTTTTCGTTATCTGATCAATACAAAGTACGTGCGGAGTGATTTTACTTTGTTATTCCGGACATAGTTCATTTTCTTTTTCCTGTTTGGTGCGTTTTGATTGGCGGAGATTGACTTTGACGGACTCGGGCGGAGAAGAAATAGCCTTGATGCGTATTTTGGTCGTACGGCGACGGCGAGACGGAGCTGAGGCGGAGCCCTGCGCAGCGCACACGGAGGATGTGGAACGGTCTTCATTCATTAAACAGCTGCGCAGTTGATCCGGCAGTCGGAACGGAGCGGATCGGAGCGGAGATGGGTGTAGTGGGATAAGCCCGTAACTGTGCCTCACAAATTCATGAGATTGCTTGAAGTAAAAGCTCAGCGCCACTTTTGTTCTGCAAATAGTTTTAGAGGGAACAAGGTGAGACCCTTTATGTAGGTGATGAACATGATTCAGTGATTTCAATTTGCCTAAACAAGTTATTAACATGCTTGAAAACTTCCTTTTGCATAATTTATGTCATTTCAGAGATTATAATTGAAATTTAGTTTTCCCACTAATGTGGCGTCCAAACATTCACTTAAATGAATAAAACATCTCAATCTAACAAGCTAATGTTGAGGTTTGTTAATTTCCGATAGTCCTTAGAAAAACAGTGTCCCATAAAGCCATGACATAATTAGCCTGTATAACATGAATGTTTTGACAAACTTTGGACCAAGTGAAACTTTAATCAGAAGATGTGAGTGTTATTTTCATAAGACTTCTTTTTGTTGTTACTTTCTGTTTTCTCTGTTGTGTAGGCTATGTTTTTGTTATTATTGAAACACAAGTTAAGTTGAGTACAGCTGGAACAAGGTTTATGGAAATAGAACTTGTTTACAGAAAAGTTTGAACCACTTCCTGTAAATGATGTATGTGCTGCAAGGCACGAACGCAAAACATTAGTCAGTAAAAAGCCATATTTTGTCAGTTTGTGCACTGCTTCTGTATGTACATAAACAAATGGATTTTTTTAACCATAATGTGAAAATAAAGATTTTTTTAATATGTATTTTATTAGACTAATTAAAGTCATAGTTGGACACCTTAAAAGTGCACTGTGTAATTTTCTGGAGGTGAAAAGTCAACAACACAATTCGCTAAAAATAGAAAGTTAAAGCCATAGTTTGGGACATTCTGAATGGGTCTAAACCATTTTGTGCAATAAAAAATACAGCTACACTAACCACTGTTCTATAGAAACAAACATGAGCAGGTCCATTCTGTGGCCACACATAGACAAGCCTGTTCAAAGAAAAGATGCAGATTTTTAAAATTTAGATAGAGTAACAAAAAAAATTCTATTTACAAAAACATGCTTTTATTTAAGTCTATTTTTGGCCAAAAGTTACACATGCACCTTTAACGCCCCTTTACTTCATTCTGACTTTGTATGTATTTGTATGTTACAATAAAGACTTAACTATTAACTATTTCTTGTCTTCATACATTAGAGCAGGGGTGTCAAACTCGGGCCCAAGGGCCAAACGTGGCCCCCAAGATGATTTCTGAATATTACTGATAGTGGCCCCCTGAGAAGCACAAAACAATTTGAGCAACAGGAATACACTGCAGCAGCACTGACAGGCCTGAATAGATGGAATAAATAAGCTTTATATTGCCAGGTGTGACTATTAAACCTAAAATCCACTAGAATGCAGAAATTGCACAAATGGTCTTAAATTGACAGTATGTACACATTATAAAAATGCGACATAATGTACTGTGTTACCATTTACATTTAGACATAGAGGAATGTGTTACACTAGCATTACACAGCCCAATTGTCATAATTAAATATAACACAGAAAGATCTATATTTTAAAATGTGGTCCTCGACTAACTCTGACTGCGATTGATTTGGCCCCTGCCCCATTTTGACACCTCTGCATTAGAGCAATGTTGACCTATGGTGTGGGCGACAGCAATGTTTGCTATAGTAACATCCTTGTGTGATGTCATCATTTAAGAGCTAAGCAGGAAGGACGTTTGTGAAATATTTAGAACAATCTCAGATTTAATGAGCTGGTTATTCAATCAGCCAAAACAACTAAGACACTTAAATAAATAAATAAATAAATACATAATTAAATACATACATAAATAAATAATGAATAAATAAATACATAATACATACATACATACATACATACATACATACATACATACATACATACATACATACATACATACATACATACATACATAAATAAATGTTTCCGTTGTATCAAGATATTGCGTAATGATATCATGAAATTACTTGATTTTTTTAGTTATGAATCAAACCTAATAATAAAGTCAAATAAATAAAAAGAATATATGCTAAATAAAACTATATCTGCCAAAATAAAGGTAGTATAATTTCTCCTTTTTTTGCAAACATAACAAAGAATATAAAACGATATTTATTTCATCGTTGATTCATCGCACATAATCACACGCTCTTTTCTATTCAATTCGTTCCACACTAGGAACCACACTACAGCGTCACTTTTTTTCCCACACGGACACGTTTTACAGTTACACCGAAGAAGTGCCACGACCAAAACAGTGCAGAAAAGTCTGAAACAAAGTCTATTTTATTTTATTTGAACAAATCCGACTCCGTGCGAGGACAGAGAAAGTTTCGTGCAAATTCCAGAAGAAAATAAACGCTTTTAGCCTTGACGTTTTAGCTCAAGGCTGAAGCTAAGGCGATGTAGAGCTAAGGTTATCAACTCCTCCATCCATCACCTTCGTTAGACAGGCGAGGAAAACATTCACCAAAACGCAAAAAATAGTCGTATTTTTAGAAGACAACAATCATGAGGACGCGTGCATTTTTGTCTGGATTAAAGTGTGGAATTCACGGAAAACGTCGTGGGTACATCGAGCTGCAAATGGTAAGTTTTTGTAAAGAGAATTTCGTGTATTTGCTTTAGCCTTGGGCAAACATTCACTAAAATGAACGAGTCTTCTGTTAACAGTTTACCACATTATGCAGCTAAGCGATAAAATGATGATTTCTGAATGTGCACCGGTAATCTAAACTCACATTATATGAACTTAGAGATATAAATTATTGAAAAATCTCACACTCTAGTTTATTAGCTTCGAAAGTGAGTAGTATATACTCAGATATATTACTTGCACTTGACTTGATAGTAGCCTATACTGCTTGGTGACTTAATAAGGTTGTTTACTGGTATCACTGTGAGTAAATGATAAAGTTTTATATGTTGACAGTAATAAAAGATTGGTACATTTTGTTAGATTAGATTAGTTAGGGTTAGGTTAGATTAGATTGTTTATTTATTAATTGTTTTTTTGTCTATTCCTTTACAGACTATGTACCATATTAATGTAATTTCACGTTTACCGTAGGGCCACTACTTTTTGGACAAAATGCTCCAAAAATAATAATTCTGATTAACAGTTTTCTCCATCTATTTTGCACTGCTGCAGTTCAATCCTAAAACAGAATTGGTGTGTGTCTTCTACTGTTATTTGGTTGATGGCATGAACAATGAAATGCTCAATTGCTGTTCTTTTTTTTTCATATTTTTAGTAAAATAATAAATTCTGTTTTAAGAAGCCTCTGGAAAGAAGCAGTATAGTGAAACTTTAATGGCCATGACCCGAGACTAAGTCATAATTTGTATGTTTTGTGGTCTTACATTTGACTTCTCGATCCTTGCAGAAACCCTAATGTGACCATTTCTATAAAATAACTGATCTCACTGCTTGATTTGTGTTGTGTTTTTATTCCTCAGACGCTCATTAAATAAATAATTAAAATAATCAATGAAGTAAGCATTATTTGTCACAGCTGAACAAGAGTTGCTGATTTTGACATATTTAAAATAGTATTTGAACACTATAGATTTTAAAGTGCGTATGACAGGTTTTTAGGAATTTCCCATTTAAATTTAATTTAGCTGATTAACACTAGTTGTAAATATAAATTATAGTTTTAACCAGGAAAAAATGGCACGAAAAAAAAAATCACCTTCTTTATGACGTCAATGTGCCGCTCAGGAGCAAGCCCCAAAAAAACAGTCAAAATTCCGCTTGTTGTCTCTACTGACCAAAACGCATTGCTTGGATTGTAGAATATTTATTTTTACAATGCTATAAGCCTAAAGTATCATTATATCATCACCAGGTTATTAGACTATGGGGACCACCTATGTCTCCTCTATTAAGGGGAAACACTGTACTTAATATTTTTTTTTAGAAGGCCGGTCCAAGTTTAGTCCTAACTCTGGCACCAGCAGGAGGCAGGTCCATGTTTAGTCCTGACTCTGGCACCAGCAGGAGGCAGGTTCATGTTTAGTCTGACTCTGGCACAGCAGGAGGCAGGTTTATGTTTAGTCCTGACTCTGGCACCAGCAGGAGGCAGGTTCATGTTTAGTCCTGACTCTGGCACCAGCAGGAGGTCGGTCCATGTTTAGTCCTGACTCTGGCACCAGCAGGAGGCAGGTTCATGTTTAGTCCTGACTCTGGCACCAGCAGGAGGTCGGTCCATGTTTAGTCCTGACTCTGGCACCAGCAGGAGGCAGGTTCATGTTTAGTCCTGACTCTGGCACCAGCAGGAGGCAGGTTCATGTTTAGTCCTCCTGACTCTGGCACCAGCAGGAGGTCGGTCCATGTTTAGTCTTGATTCTGGCACCAGCAGGAAGCCGCTCCCTGAGGTCCTCAGAGTGAGAGATGGTTCGTAAAGCACTAATGTGTTAGAAATGTATTTAAGTGCTAATCCAGGCTGCATTTTGAAATGCAAGAAGTAGTATTTAAAAAGTAAATATAAATTGATTTTCAACAGACCACAACGTAATAGACTTGATTAAGATTTTTAGTGCCTTAAAAAAGATTAAGAAAGACGGAACAATCATAAAAATGTTTTTGCTTTTGTAAAAAATAGAGAGGACCTGGGTGGGGTCATTGGGACCTTGTTGGGGGGGTCTGGGGGTACGGCTTTCTTGGAGTCTGGGAGTGGTCTGGGCTACCTTGTCGCTCCGGGTTTTTCCTTTTGGGTGTATCGCGGTGTCGGCTGTTGTGTTCCCCGGGGTCAGCTTTGACTTGGGTACCCTTCATGATTGTTATGTAACTGATTGGAAGCAATTGATTCAGACCTGGAAGCTCCCAGATTGTTTCTTGATTGATGATCTGGTGGTCGTCCCTTGTGGCTCCTCAGACGTGTCCCTGGTGGCTTTCGTTTGGGTTCTCTCGCTGCCTTTTTGAGTTCTCTTGCTCATGGGCGGGCGGGTGGATGGATGCCGGGGTGAGTGTGGTCTCCTTAGCGAGGTGGCAAATAATAAACAAAGACTAAACAGGATTCTGGAACAATGACATAATAAAAAGGCTGTACAACACAAACATACACAAAACACACAAGTCACACACACACTCATACACTCAGATCATGGGACCAGAGGGAGGAAGGGGGGAAAGAGAAGGGTGCCCTGTCTAGGCTACCCCATGTACATGGGACACAGCCTTGGTATATAGATAGATAGATAGAAAAAATAGAGAACAAGCATTTTCTCATTTGAAAACAGCAAAAATGTACTTAAAATAATCACATAAATATATAGTTCTAAAGGCAAATTCCATTTGTAGAATTCTCAGAATCACTCAACTTTAGTCACATTTACTCAAAGTAAGATCAAATTTGTGTTTACTACTAACACTGACTCATTTAACATTGTGTTTTTTTCAAGTAAAAGTGGCCAAAACGTATTTGTTTAGTTTGTGCATGTTTGGAAAGTTATACAGACCAGTTAACAAAATATCTTTGTGTTACATTTCATACATGAAATGTAACACAAAGTGCTTTACAGTGCATTTAAAAACAGTCTCACAACTCACCCACAATCACTTCCACAGACAAACAAACAAACACTTATCAAAGCTTGTGCTGCAGCCAAAGTCCTAAAAACACGTTCATGATAAAATCAGAACTGCAGACTTCAGAATGGAGAGAGATAAAAGAAGTATCGTTTCTCTCCAACTCAGCTGATCAGCTTTCCCACAGAGGAAAAGCCCACACAACTGTCTGATCAGATATCGGCCAAAACATATGGTCAATATACAAAAATATCTAAATATCGACCACAAAACATTAGCTCTAATTGTGCGTTTAGTTTTACTTTAAAGACATACTTGAACATTTTCTTGTTGGACTGACATAATATCTGAATATTGTAATCGAGTTATGCCAAAAAAAATGATTGTGACATGCGTTTTTGTCATGTTTTTGTAAGAAGATCTAGAGATGGGTCTGTGAGCGCTACAGTGTGCTACAGTGTATCGTATATCTTCCCATCCCTAATGCAGAGGACAAAAAAATGTATCTTAACCTTATCTTAGACACAGATTTTGATCATTTATGAATGAAAAAACGAGACCACTGTGTGCTGTCTGAATTGAATAATAAAGTATTTAGTTCTCATCAGGAGCTGACAGCTGCTCTCTGATTGGCTGAACTTGGGTGCTTTGCTCCAGTTTCACTTAGTTGTTGTAAAAAGTGATTTTTAAGCCACAACTTCAAAATGAATACATGTCGATATTCACCACGTGTGAAAAGATTTAGAAGAAGTAGTAGTCAGATTTAAAATTTCAATTATGTCTTGTTTGGTTTATAAAGTTGCAAATTGTAAAGTGATCATCTTTATGTTATAGTTCATTATCTTTTGTTTCTTGTCGGTCACTTTTTGTCTTCTTGACCCTTCTTTGACTCTTCAAACGGTTATATAACACTCCAGCAGCGGTGTTTATGTTGAGGCATTCACAAACACGTCTTGACTTCTCCGGAACTGTGTGTCTGTGGTTTTAGGAGTGAGCGGGCGAGCCGGAGCGTCCCTGTGCTCTCTCTCCTCACACGGGCCCCAGGTGTGCATCGTCGGGAGCGGTCCGGCAGGTTTCTACACGCGCAGCATCTCCTCAAGGTAATCTATGCTCACTGGAATGGAAAGTGTGTGGGAGGGTGGGTGTGGGTGTGTGGACTGCGGAGAATGGAAGATGTTTTTAAAGCAAGTGAAGTTGGCAAAGATAAGGTAGTTTGTCAAAGTACTGGTGTGTGTTCAAATAATGTGGCAAATAATGAAAACCGGAATGAGGACCGGAAGTAAAGCAAAACAAACCTACTTTTGACAGCCAGACGAGACTTTTTTCCTTTTGCTTGATCGGATATCAGTTTTTTTACCAACCAAAAACATTCACAGGACATAAAAGTGATGAAAAAAATGCATAAACACTAAGGGCCAGATAGATTTATCAAGCATTTGCTCATGTGCACAAACAAGTTAGGGGGAGCAAAACTTTGGCAGAGATGACATTTTTCTCTCACACACTCTAAAGATGCAGAACTTGAGGTGGTTCATATCTGTTTTGTTTTGTTTAGTTAGTTGTATGTGCATCTTCCAATATTAAAGTTTGTGTAAAATGCTCATAAATAACACATGAATCACCCCCCCCCCATTTTTGCACCTGCAATTTAGCACCTGGCTTGATAAATCAGGCCCAAAGTTTTCAAATACACAACAACATGTGTAATAACTGGTCTTGGTAAATGCTCAATTGTCAGGTCTGGAGGGATGTGATTAAGTTTAGGAGAACAGGTACATTTAGGACATTTTTAGGGTAATGGGTAACATTAGGAAAAAGGGTTTGGTAAAGGTTAAGATAAAAATATAACAATTTAGGCTCGATTAGAAATTTTAATAAACTCATTACCATGACAATCAGCTCACTTCTGTCCCCCCGGCATCTTGTATCGTGTTTGTTAACAATAAATCTATGCTTAGCACACGGCAACAATAAACCACTGACCTATGAACATCCGCGGGTGCAAATAATGGTTTAAGTGCAAAGCACCACATACTGTACTGTGATATACAGGTGAACATCCGGGACTCAGGGGCCTCAGGATGGAAGAAAGTCGTGTGAAGGCTTTCCTCATGGAAGTCTGCAAGGCAGAGTCTCCTCATGGAGGCCTGTTCAACCACCACCAACTATTCACGCTCACATCAGATCTACATTAGACAGTGTGGGTGAAGTGTCTTGTTTAAGGACGAATGGAACGATATGAAATTTCATACAAATTTTATTGTGACAAAAAAATACCGTTTTTGTGATAGTGTTTCTAGTACTCTTCTAACAACTAAACATGGCTTGTAAGGGTCTGAACATGTACTGTACAGCTTTAGTCACCATTCTTACATTTACATTGTTACCAGAATAATCATTATTAATGTCTAATCTAATAATCTGGACATCCCCAGTACCAGCACATCTCTGAATCTCAAACTAAGTACAACAACATAAACCCTTCTGAAGAGAAGAATGTGTGCACTGATCTGATCAAGGATCTGTTTGTGTTTATTCTTCTTGTATAACTGCTTTCTCAGGTTCAAAGAGAAGTCAGTTGAGCCTGTTGGCACAAGTCCACACTCACTGACATGTCAATCATCTAAACATAATATAGATAAACCGCTGTCAAGTGTGAAGAAGTGTGTCAACAAGTGCCTTGAGCTGTATATGACTCACTAATTGTTGTTTGCACTACGGTCTCATGTTTCATTCTACGACTACTGTAGAAATTTCATAGTAAGACTGAGAGGTTAACACATATGGCCCTAACTTGCCCTCGACACTGAAACTGGCAGTAGTTTTTCTTGTGTTGGCTCTTTTAGATCTCAGGTCTGATTGTGAGACACTTCCCTCCAGCACATCTGCCAACGTGAGAAATGAACAGCAGCAAGAGCACAGGAAAAGTAACATGTTCTGGCTATAAACGTTAGACCAGTAGCCCAGCATGAAAAAGTAGGCCATAAGGCAATAAGGTCTGGTCTACTGTTGTTCTTGGTGCACATTTTTGTGTAAATTCATCTAATTGTCTTAAAAGTTTTTAACTAATGACAGTTGCAGCTCTTTCTGACTTTAATTTGGTTAAAACAGTGGCGGTCCGTCAGGGCCTGCAAAGCCTTCTCTGCTGGTCTAAAAATATCTAAGTAACAAACTGATATAAATCATATTTAGTGCATGCATGCTCAATAATAATTCAATAATTTATCAGCTTCTTCATAGCATTTCCCATCGTTTCGCAGCTTTCAGGCGTGTGTTTTTAAAATATATTGTTTTAACCAATCATATTTCAGCCATCAGTTGTTGCCAGGGTCAGTGAAATCTGCCCGAGGCCTTCACAATCAGTTTTGAAGGCACCGTATCTTAAGCGCGTATCAAACTGTTGCTTCAACCAATCAGATTTTAAGTCGACGACGCCAAGGCCTTCTAGCAGGCGACCGGCAACGTCAGGATAACTACGGCATTTGATTGGCTGCGCTCAAGCAAGCAATATTATTGTTGTTTTGAGCAGTTTTGTCACAGTGGCTAAAGGGAGAGAGGAAGTCGATTTGGTTGCAAATTTATTGGTAAAGCCTTTTTCAAGACGGACTTTTCAAGAAAAGCTGGACATTGTTAAGAAAACCAGGCAACTCCAACCCAGCAGCACTCCGAGCTCCTGTCACAAGCGGGAAAGGGATTTGTGCGCCACTTCAGTGCACAATATGAGCAGAATCCAGAGTGGATTTACACCTAAACGAGCAAGTGTGGAGGGAAACATAGCTGCGCGAGAGAGGAGCCGATATGAGGAAATCTACGAGGCCACTGGAAGCGTCGCCTGAGCCCCGGGGACCAGACGGAGTCCAGCGCAAGATCCGCGCGCCCACTACCACCGGCTCCAGGTAAGATTCTGGACAATATCATCTGTGTTTTTGGTGTACAAGTAATTCAGACTATTGGTGAGTAAATATTTTTGGATGTGTGTGTAAATGCGTTTATTCTGGCTGTAGAAGTAATGATGCTTTGCTCTTTATCGCGTGCCTGTGTAATAGAATAGTTTAATAGCCATCAGCTGGTTATTGACAAGTGAATATATTTAAAAGGAGCACCACTGAAGGCCTAGGCAAGAAATGCACGGCCCGCCACTGGGTTTGAATCAAGCCAATGTGACTGTTTGGATACACAGTCGTTGTCAACAAGATAAACATCAAGTGTGGTGCATGTCATAAACATACAATGAAGTATGTCTTTCTTATGACCTCCAGAAGTTGAAAATATTTAGGCGAGGTTAAAAAGAAATAGATTTTTTTAGGATTTTGAGCTTGTATAGTGAATTTGTTTGAAGCTCTGACAGCCTTTATGTGCATATATTTACAGAAACTAGAAGGCCTGGACTTTAAAATGATTTATCACATCAGCATATAGACTGTAAACTGTTAATAAGCAATATCATTTGGGTATGGCAAACAACTGTGCACAGGCCCCAATGAAAAGGGTGGTATATAGTTAACAAGAAGGAGAGGCTCTCACACGACACACTGTGCTGTTACAAGGAACTTTCACTGGACCACCAGAACTAGGGCGGGGCAATATTGTGATAAAAATCGAATGGTGAGCTCATCTCTATGACAATCTGCTTTTTTGATGAAATTGTCACATCGTGATTTCTTTTTTCTTTATTTGATGCATCTGTCTGTTCAGATATAGATTATTTTTTTCCAACCTCTTAGTCTCAGAGTTGCCAAATTCAAGTCTTTACAGCGACTTTGGGCTTTTTTTTTTTTTTTTTCAAAGTCTCTTCTGGACTGTGCTTTTAAGTCATAAAAGGAATAAAGCTTAGCAATTTTTCAGGTTTGATTTGTTAAAATATATCAATTTATATGACTGAAACATAAATTTTTAGCATGTTTTCATGTCTAAAAGTCGTTAACGTAAGAAAAACAATTGATATGGCAAAAACACAGCATCAAAACAAAATGTTCTAATTATTCAAATCTTTGATTAACTTTTTATTGAAGGGCTGAGTTTGCTTGTTTCTCTCTAAAAATCTGGCAACACTGGTCAGCTTTTGGCATCTGGATTTAGCTGTTGATAGTGAATTGTGTTTACCTCAAAAAATATAGGAAAATAAATGGTCTACAAGAATCGTGACAAAATCGCAATCGTGATCAGGCGCCAAGAAAATCAATCGGGATATACATTTTTTGCCATATCGCCCTGCCCTAACCAGAACCCTCCATTACCCTTATTTCTTCACAAATAGTCGATTTCTGCAAGAGTGCGCAGTCTCGCGTGTGCTGGGATCAAAGGAAGTGACAGCAGCAGCACCAAAAAACCAGACTCTGACACCAGCAGGAGGCTCGTCCATGTAGTCCTGACTCTGAGGTCGGTCCGTTTTTAGTCCTGACTCTGGTCCATGTTTAGTCAACAAACCGATGTAAATCATATTTAGTGCATGCATGCTCAATAATAATTCAATAATTTTTATCAGCTTCTTCATAGCATTTCCCATCGTTTCGCAGCTTTCAGGCGTGTATTTCAAAACCTATAGTTTTAACCAATCATATTTCAGTCCACTTTAGTCCTGACTGTGGTCCACGTTTAGTCCTGACTCTGGTCCATGTTTAGTCCTGACTCTGTCCATGTTTAGTCTGACTCTGGTCCTGTTTAGTCCTGACTCTGGTCCATGTTTAGTCCTGACTCTGTGTTGGTCCATGTTTAGTCTGACTCTGGTCCTGTTTAGTCCTGATCTGGTCCATGTTTAGTCCTGACTCTGGTCCGTTTATCCTGATTGTCTTAGTCCTGACTCTGGTCCATGTTTAGTCCTGACTCTGGTCCATGTTTAGTCCTGACTCTGTCCATGTTTAGTCCTGACTCTGGTCCAGTTAGTCTGCTCTGTTGTTTAGTCCCATGTTTAGTCTGACTTGGTCCATGTTTAGTCCTGACTCTGGTCCACGTTTAGTCCTGACTCTGGTCCATGTTTAGTCCTGACTCTGGTCCAGTTTAGTCCTGACTCTGGTCCATGTTTAGTCCTGACTCTGTCCATGTTTAGTCTGACTCTGGTCCATGTTTAGTCCTGACTCTGATCCATGTTTAGTCCTGACTCTGGTCCAGTTTAGTCCTGACTCTGGTCCAGTTTAGTCCTGACTCTGGTCCATGTTTAGTCCTGACTCTGGTCCACGTTTAGTCCTGACTCTGGTCCAGTTATCCTGACTCTGGTCCACGTTTAGTCCTGACTCTGGTCCACGTTTAGTCCTGACTCTGGTCCACGTTTAGTCCTGACTCTGGTCCACGTTTAGCTGACTCTGGTCCACGTTTATCTGACTCTGGTCCACGTTTAGTCCTGACTCTGGTCCACGTTTAGTCCTGACTCTGGTCCACGTTTAGTCCTGACTCTGGTCCACGTTTAGTCCTGACTCTGGTCCACGTTTAGTCTGACTCTGGTCCATTAGTCCTGACTCTGGTCCAGTTTAGTCCTGACTCTGGTCCACGTTTAGTCCTGACTCTGGTCCTGACTCGGTCCACGTTAGTCCTGACTCTGGTCCGTTTAGTCTGACTCTGGTCCATGTTTAGTCCTGACTCTGGTCCATGTTTAGTCCTGACTCTGGTCCACGTTTAGTCCTGACTCTGGTCAGGAGGCCGCTCCCTGACTTAGCAGGAGGCCGCTCCCCCCAGACTTAGAATGAGCTGTACTCTGGCTCAAGACAGAGCCGGAGCTGGACCAAGTGCAGTTTGAGTATTCAAGCGATGTTTGCATTCTCAACAACTAATAGATTAATTGAAAGAATAATTGTCCAACTCATTGATTATAAAAATAATTGTTAAGGCAGCCCTAGTTGAGGTCACTTTAGAGTTAATGTTAATAATTACGATTCCTCAGTTATTCACTTTATCTTGTCTATTATAGCAGTAACCAGAATTGAAATAAAATTATCTTAACTACTACAAGTTAATTGAGCAATGGCTTAATTGATTACTGAAATTAGGACTGCACAATAATTTTGCTGATTGATTTTATGATTAGGAACTCTTTCAGTGCCAGCCCTGTTCTCGCTTTGACCCTCCTCCTTTGCCAGACCTTTTTCCTAATTTTAAACAATATTCACAGCTCCACAAAAAAACTTTATCCAACTGGAATCGTGACGTTGTACATCAGATGAGACCTACATGTGTCTTAAGTTTCTTAATGTGTCAGTAAGTGTGTGAATTGAAGTATTGTATTTGATTTTGAATATTGTATTTTTCAATTTCATTTGCATTTTTTTTTTTGACTAATTTCCAGTGAGAAAAAGAAAAGCTGTATTTTTTATTTCTTTAGCCAAACTTTCCACTTTGCTTTGATCTATGGGCGAATTTTATTTTAAGACAGTTAAAATATACTTCAACAAAGATAAATATGACTTTTTTTTAAGCTTTCCTTTTCTCGTTATCCAGTTTAAGAAGTACACTCAACAAAAATATAAACGCAACACTTTTGTTTTTGCTCCCATTTTCATGAGATGGACTTGAAGATCTAAAATTCATTCCAGATACACAATATTACCATTTCTCTCAAACACTGTTCACAAATCTGTCTAAATGTGTGATAGTGAGCACTTCTGCTTTGCTGAATAATCCATCCCACCTCACAGGTGTGCCACATCAAGATGCTGATCTGACATCATGATTAGTGCACAGGTGTACCTTATACTGCCCACAATAAAAGGCCACCCTGAAATGTGCATTTTGTCTTTGCTTTATTGGCGGTCTGGGGACTCAGAACCAGTCAGTATCTGGTGTGACCACCATTGCCTCATGCAGTGCAACACATCTTCTTCACATAGAGTTTATCAGATTGTCTATTGTGGCCTGTGGAATGTTGGTCCACTCCTCTTCAATGGCTGTGCGAAGTTGCTGGATATTAGTGGGAACTGGTGCACGCTGTTGTATACGCCGGTCAAGCACATCTCAAACATGTTCAATGGGTGACATGTCCAGTGAGTATGCTGGCCATGCAAGAACTGGGACATTTTCAGCTTCCAAGAATTGTGTACAGATCCTTGCAAAATGGGGCCGTGCATTATCTTGCTGAAACATGAGGTGATGTTCATGGATGTATGGCACAACAATGGGCCTCAGGATCTCATCACGGTATCTCTGTGCATTCAAAATGCCATCAATAAAATGCACCTGTGTTCTTCGTCCATAACAGATGCCTGCCCATACCATAACCCCACCACCACCATGGGCCACTCGATCCACAACATTGACATCAGCAAAGCGCTCACCCACACGACGCCACACACGCTGTCTGCCATCTGCCCTGAACAATGTAAACCGAGATTCATCCGTGAAGAGAACACCTCTCCAACGTGCTAGACGCCATCGAATGTGAGCATTTGCCCACTCAAGTCCGTTACGGCGACGATCTGGAGTCAGGTTAAGACCCCGATTAGGACGACGAGCATGCAGTTGAGCTTCCCTGAGACGGTTTCTGACAGTTTGTGCAGAAATTGTTTGGTTATGCAAACCAATTGTTTCAGCAGCTGTCTGAGTGGCTGGTCTCAGACGATCTCGGAGGTGAACCTGCTGGATGTGGAGGTCCTGGGCTGGTGTGGTTACTCGTGGTCTGCGGTTGTGAGGCCGGTTGGATGTACTGCCATATTCTCTGAAACGCCTTTGGAGACGGCTTATGGTGGAGAAATGAACATTCAATGCACGAGCAGCAGATCTGGTTGACATTCCTGCTGTCAGCATGCCAATTGCACGCTCCCTCAATGCTTGTGGCATCTGTGGCATTTTGCTGTGAGACAAAACTGCACATTTCAGGGTGGCCTTTTAGAGTGGGCAGTATAAGGTACACCTGTGCACTAATCATGATGTCAGATCAGCATCTTGATGTGGCACACCTGTGAGGTGGGATGGATTATCTCAGCAAAGCAGAAGTGCTCACTATCACACATTTAGACAGATTTGTGAACAATGTTTGAGAGAAATGGTAATATTGTGTATCTGGAATGAGTTTTAGATCTTCAAGTCCATCTCATGAAAAATGGGAGCAAAAACAAAAGTGTTGCGTTTATATTTTTGTTGAGTGTATTTTTCAGTCCCGCTTTGGACCTGGTTTAGTCCTGGTACTCGAAGTCCAAAGTTGATTAAGTAGTTTAACGTTGATTTGGACATTTTGTAGACCAATAAAAATGGGCCGCAGCAAATAACAACAATCTATGCACGGCTAAATACTGTTTTTCCGTAAACTTCATTTTTGGTTTTCTAGCACACTGATTCGCTGGTTCGCCAGTAGCCATGGGTAGAGCTGTGCAATATATCAAATTTTAGATAATATCGTGACGTGAATGTGGTTTTCAAGACATCCAATAATTGAATATCCAGTATATCGTTTATAGTTAAAATTGCCGCAAAAAGAACTCTGTAAAAATAGAAAATAGAGGAAATGATGCTTGTAACTTTCAACTTTGAATATAAATGTAATATGTCCGCACTTCTGTGATTCATTTACAAACATTTCACTTTGTTCACGTGACATCACAGCATTTTCCAGACCAATAATACTTCACACAGATGTTTGCAGCACAATTAAATCTAGTTCAGTCAGTTTTTGTTGTAATACAAAAGTGATCGGGTCTAGTCACTAATGGAAATCACCAGAACGAAACAGTTTGAAATGATCTTTAGATATTTCATGACAAAGTACAGTGTTATTCATCAGAAATCTTGTTCACATCTAGATTCATGATATGACATTGTTGTATTCTACATCTTGAACGCAGCCTATTGACGTAATAATCGTCTGAATATCGTTATCAAGATATGCTCAAAAAATATTGAGATTTTAATTTTTGTCAATATCGCCCAGCTCTAGCCATGGGCCAATCAAACATCTGCGTATGTGCTGCAACTGGCGACTCTACTCTGACCGTACAAACAAATCTTCAAAAACTTGCCTCCACAACCTGCTCTCTTGACAGCCTCATTCACACCAAACACACGAAGACCCGCCTGTCCGCAAAAGTTGCCAGACCAGTTCAGACCGTGGGCTTGGTGTAGCAGTCTTCATATGTAAACAGTGATTGTTGTTTGTCTCATAGTAGGGCTGCAACAAGTTAATCCATTCAGTGAAAAATCGCTAACTTGACTATAAATATGTTTTATAACAAGCCTAGAACTGAGAAAATGAGTTTTATGACTCAAAACGAACAATAATGAAATAAATAGGTTGTGAATGTTGTGTTTTTAAATGTGCTATACCGATGTTTGCTTCTTTTAAAATGTAACCAAACAGAAATAATCGATTTTAAACTTCACACATCAGTCACATGTTTGACGTCTCTCGTACGCTGACGGCCAGGCGAGTTCGGTGGGAGTTTCTTGCACGTGCCTTGAACATCAGCTCCAGTCCACTGCGATCCGTATTTGCCCAAAGCCACGCGGATTCACGTGGATTCGACTCTCGGACATGCACTCGCACTGCTCCGAGATCTGTGTACAAGGTGCATTGGTTTTAGCACTTTCGAAGTCTTGTGAGAGCCGCACGATTCCCGCCTCACACCGAACTCGCATACAGTGTATGGCAGAGGTTACGCTTTTTTTTCTCTGCTGTTAGGAGCAAGACGTGCCGGTATGCTAACTCTAATTGAGTGTAGTCCCTTTAATGGACTCACTGTTTTGTATGGATATATACTGTACAACTACAAGTTCTTTTGACTTTTGCTTTCTAAACAACTAAGTGATTGACCAAAAGAATAATCGCCCAACAAATCGATTAGCAAAATGATCATTAGTTGCAGCTCTATGTTCTGGTGGACATTAGGTCATAACTGATATGGTACAAAGCCTTCGCTCTAGCAGTTTCCACATGTTCACAGTGATTGTTGTTTGTCTCGTAGGCTCGTCCTGATGTTCAGGTGGACATATACGAGAGGCTGCCTGTTCCCTTTGGCCTGGTTCGGTTTGGAGTGGCCCCGGATCATCCCGAAGTCAAGGTACTCATTATAGTGCAGACACTATTATAAACCAGGAAACAAAAAGTGTGATGTGGTATCATAAGCATAAACTATTCAGAAAAACCTGTTTAGATTGGCACATTGACACATTCTGTAAATGTTCTTTTAGAAGAACAACGCCTCAATACCATGATGAAATACCAGGATCTCTGGGACTATCTGCTTTTTTGATGAAATCGTCATATCGTAACTTCCTATTTCTCTATTTAATTCAAACTATTTTTCCAAACAATTTTTCCAACCTATTTTTCATAGCCTCAGTGTTGCCAAGTCCACTTCTCTATAGCGACTTTGGGCTTATTTTTTTTTCAAAGTCTCTTATGAATTTTGAAGGTTGTGGTATAGGGCTGTGCCATTAATCGAAAAATCGAGATCGAATCGAAACGAATCGTCAATTATTTGGTGGTGGGTTTTGAATCGAAAGATCGAAAACCGAACTTTTGTCAGTAAAAATGTGTTGTTTGGAGCAAAAGTCAATCTTAGAGACAAAATAATGATATAAAGCTTCAAAAAAATCTAATAAATGGAACATAATAAAAGTTTTAGTTTCGTTTATGTTAATGAATGGCATTTTTCATTTGTTTTTGAAAAGGTTAAGCTAAATTGAAACGAAAATCGAGATCGAGTGATATGAGAAAAAAAATCGTGATTATATTTTTTCCCAGATCGCCCAGCCCTATTGTGGTATTAAATCTTTACAATGTTTCTTTTTTTTTTTTTTTTTTTTTTTTTTTTTTACAAAAATAATTTAATTTATGACTGAAACATAGATTTAAGCATATTTTCATGTCTAGAGTTAAAGGTGGGGTAGGTGATTTTTACACTACAAACACAATTTAGGTTTTAAATCTGACAAATTCCTCTCATAAATCCTTCGACACATGGTTAATATCGACGTGTATTCATTTTAGTTGCATTTATGGCTTATAAACTTCTTTTTACAAACAACAAAGTGAAACTGGAGTGACCGCCCCAAGCTCAGCCAATCAGAGCGCAGCATTCAGATCCAGATTAAAACTAAAATTCTTTATTATTCAGTTCAGACAGTACTCAGAGGGCTCATTTTTTCACAAAGTGTTGTATTTACTGTATACTTTTTAGTGGAAAGCACAAAGTTTACTAATTTACAACTCAAAAAGTTAGCTACCCCACCTTTAAGGTCGCTTGTTTTGTTTTTTTAAAGGCCTGATTGCTTGTTTGACTCTCAAAATCTGGCAACACTGATCAGTCTTTGTCCTGTTCTGAATAGATTTAGACATTGACAGTGAAGAAGGACCTTTCTGAAAAAGCAGATAACACATTTACCTCAAAGACTATAAGAAAATAGATAATACTGAAGAACCATGATGAAACTGAGATCATGATCTGGCACCAAAAAATCATTTTTTACCGTCCCACCCAGCCCTAATCTAGATAGGTCTAGATTTAACTGAGACCTGTTGTGTTTTTGTCCATGTATTTAGTAATAAACTGTCACATTTGTACTGTAGATCATTGTAAAACACAAAAATTATCCAAAACAGCTAAGAACAGCTTTCACATTCTCTGGAAAGTCCCCAGGAAAGTATTTTCGAACAGGCTCAACTGAATAAACAGCTTTTGAATTGCGCTGAATAAACAATGTCTTGCTAAGCTGCGATTCTTAAATAACCTGAAATTGTCGAAACCGAACGGCTGTTGGTCTCGTCAGGACAAAAGGTGAAAGGACCAGATGTTCTTTTGCGATGTTTGTTCCTCTATTTATAGCCCATTGAAAATACTGTCTGTTAATAGTAGTACTTAATCTGGAATAAAGGAGAGAGTGAGGTGTGGCGTCTGGAGAATTGAAAAAGAGAAAGAGAAATTGAAACAAAAACAGATTTCCTGCAGCAGCTTTAGTTTCCTCAGATCTGAATAGTTCAAATAAAGGTCCTAACTTCTTATCTTTGGAGCTACATCACCAGGTCAACATCATGAATGGTCGGGGCGTTACGGCGCGGTCCTATGCTGTTTCCACGGCAAAAAGTGACCCGTTCCGTCCCGCTCGCTTGGCCCTGCTTTTACCCTGGACCCTGGAGCAGATCTTACAGCGGTCCCCCCTTTAGGCTCCATGATTGGACAAGAGAAAACACAGGCTCAGGAGAAAACAAAACAGAAAAGAGCCGACTTGATCCTGTGACAAACCAGTGATGAAAACTGTATTTGTTGCTCCGATAGACTTAACAAAGCAAAGCTAGAGCATTAGCAGCAGCTGTTTCCTGTATGTCGAGGCAAAACACTGTAAAAAATAAAAAATCTTGTGCGTAATGTGTCCAACATAATCCAACCTCAAAGCATTGAATAAAACAGGTTTAAAAAGCATCATAGCGTCACAGAGGCTTTGCAAAAAATTATAACATTTATAAAAAGTGAAGGTAAACCAGAAGTAGTGGCTTGTTTACACCAGCCACAGACTTGAAATTATTATGCGTTTTTGTATAAATCACTCAGATTGATGCCAGGAAGAAAAAGTGTAATTCAGGTACATTTTCTTATTTGTTTATTTAAGAAAGCACGTGTTATGTGTGAGTGACGTCAGCTGCTCACGTAGCAGATCCTCGGGAGCCTGGACCTGCAGTGGAAACACTCACCATCATTAACATAAGAATGACCAGTTCCAAAGTAAACCGGTCTGAGGGTCCCAGGCTAATGGAATTCTGACTTAGCAGTGGGAACCGTGAGGGAAATCATGTCATTTTATATCTGTTTATGAAAAACTACAACACCCATGTCTCTTTATAGCTGCTTCCTGCTGTTAAGAAACTCCCAAGGTTCCTATGCTAAAGGAACTATAGGCCTTTTCCCACTGTAGGAACTTTTTTCAGTTCCTAGTACTTTTTTTAGTTCCTGTCTCCATTTTGGGAGCATTCACACAGAGCAGGAACTATGGACTGGGGCCACATTTTAGGGACTTTTTTAGCTCCTGCTTTGGGGCAGGTACTTTCCAATCAGACCAGGAACCTTTTGGTGACACAAACACATTTTACAACACTAACTTTGTTTTAAAACATGTTTTACACATTCTCACATTTAGATAAACTTTCCTTATCCTTAAGAAAAAATATTTAAAGGCAGTAACTCCCAAAATGTATTTGTTTAATTTGTAAATAGTAGCCTATAATACTATTATTAGGAATTACAGTAAATCATTTAGTTTTATTGTTTCAGTGATGTTATTAAGTTTTGAACATTATAGTTTTATGTGGAATCAAAAAAAGAAAACTTTTGTTTTCCTAACACCACTTAATGAATTATTTAAATGTTCCAGACTTTACAGATGCTAATGCTAAAGCTAGTTAGACCCACTTTCAGAAACTGCAGCTGTGTGAACACAAACATGGGACAGGGTAGTTCCTCTGACTAAACAGGGACTGGAGGAATGTGGGGAATAGTTCTTGGTACTTTCATGTGGGAAAACGCCTTATGTATGGATTGAATTACTAATCATGATCCAAGTTTGATTTAACTTGAACCCACATTGAACATCAAACAGACTGGATAATTCAACTTTTACAGCACAAACTAAGGGTAGCAGCTAAGGTTAGTATATGGCTAACAGCTTTTAGTCTCTCGGCTCAACAGTGGGTTTCAACGGCTTTTTAGCATTTTTCATTCCGTTGTGTTGTTCCGGATGTTCCTCTTCCTACTTGTCTGACATCCAGAGTCTGCGTTTCAGCAAAGTTGTGAAGAGTGGGTCTGGTCACCATGATCCTTGCCTGTGTTTTCGATCAACTCCACAACGTATTGGGAAAATCAAATTTGTTTATTTGCGTGACGCAGATAAAACAAAGGAGCTGACTGGTCGTGTGTTTAGACCAAAATCTAACTTCACTCACCTCACTTTAACTTTGTTTTTTTGCTTTGCTCATTGATTCTGCAGAAATCCGCGATGGCTAATTAATTTGTCAACCATGTCCACTGAAATCCAAACAAGGGACATGGTGGCCAGACGATACATTATTTATATATTGTCTGGATCAGCTTCTTTACTGGACTGAGCAGTGCAGTTTGATGTCAAGAAATATTTATTGAAGGGAGGACACATGGAAGCAAGCATTAGTTTTTCTTCTATTGGCCACACTTGCTTGCTCTGCTCTCTGGAACTCAGTTAGAAACCAACACTGGAGCCAGAATACGGCTCATTGTTCACATCTTAAACCCAGAGCTAATATAGTTTGCATTAAAATTGTACAGATAAAGCAGGGGATGCTTTTTTATCTACTAAGAAACCATTTTCAGCTTCCATTTTGCCATATAAAACATAAGCTCCACCCCGGACACATATTTGACCAAAAAACCATACTGTATGTGGTTGGCAGTTTGTGGTACTTTGTGTGAAAAGTTAGACAACTATGCACCATAAAGTGATTTTGGTTTTGTTATCAGATAGCATGACAAGGGCTTGTTTAGCGCTGGCAATTAGGGAGTTTTTGTGTCAACACTGGCGCCAAAGCCATTTACATAACTGCGTAAACAAAAGGATGACAATAAACTTTGTCAGTTGGTGTTATCCAGACTGCATTCTGTGGGCTTGGGTGTGGCAGGTGCAGTAAACTTTATTAATCCCTTGTAGAGCAAGTTAAAAGTTATTCTTTTAACCTAGATATTGATTTTCGATTAGATTTTCTTCTCTTTTATAGAAAATACTAAATGCTGCCTTAGCTTCAGGTAAATACAAGGTTCCCACGCATCTTGAAAAACCTGCAAAATAATCAGCCCATTTTCCAGTCATGAAAAACACTCAGAAAGTAAGAAAAACTACAAAATGTCATTAAAAAATCTAATATTGTCCTGGAAAACGATTTAGCTATCATAAACTGTATATTGCACAAACTATATTTTTCCTACCCTTCTCCATTTCAGCCGAACAATATAGAATCCGTCCAATGCAAAGTTGGGTTGTAACTTTTTAACAGTGGCGCCTGCAGGGGTGTGTGATGTCCCACTTGCCTCGTACAGAACCCACTCCTCACACACACCAGATGCTCAGTGCAGGGCCATAGCATTGTCAGTTGTGGCTTGAACGTGTTTTATCTGAGCGCCCGGCCCTGCTCTCTCCCGAAGGCCAACACTTGTGTCGCTGTCTTTAAAAGTTCCCGGGTAAGCACTGAAGGCAACTGAGAAAAGCTTGAAACACTGCTTTAGGATTAGGGTTAGAGCTAAGGGTGTAAGAAATTAATCGATTTGGCGATAAATCGCGATACCCGATCCCGCGATACTTGAATCGATACTAAAATTTCAATATCGATATTTTGATGACATCATGCATATTAATGAGGATGCTTTGTATTCTTGATTTCAACTGAATTCAATATCAATAGTGGTTCAAAATGTGCATATTCAGCCAGGACAGTAGAGGGCAGCACTGTGTCTTTAAGGAGATAATCTAATGTTAACCCTTGGCACACAAATTATTTCATAACATTTTGTTTTTTTAAAGTGTACTTTAATAGTATAGATCTATTAAAAAATCAATCAATTAATTATCAATTAATTGCAATATATAATCGTTTCCCAGGTAGCAGCTGACTGCTGGCCCTGCATCGGCCCAGTTCTTCGAGTTACTATCGGCCCAGTGTTGGTTGGGCCGGCGGCCCAGTATTGGTCCAGTGAAATTTAACCGACTCTCGCTCGTGCCGTCGGCCCAGTGACGGCCCAATCCCATTAAAATGACAAATATTCATTGACTCGGCCCAGTAATGGCCCAAACACATTAAGATGACTGTTTATTCATTGGCTCGGCCCAGTAATGGCCCAAACACAGCAAATTTACTGTTTATTTATTATATCGGCCCAATAACGGCCCAAACACATCAAGACGATTCTTTCTTTTTTCAAACATATTTAATATTAAAACAAGAAACATTATAACAGGTGGGAAATGCATACACAATACACACTGCTCTAAATACAAAGAAAATAGCTACATAATATTAAATAGTAGCAGCAACGTTGCAACGTCAAATTGTAACCAGAATCAGGGTGAAAAGAACAGCGTGGGCGAGGTACTGCTAAAGCTCATAATACCTTCATTATAGAAATATACAGCCTATAAACTGGCAGCTTTCTGGAATGCGGTGAAACTGGAGGTGACGCCAGACAGCGCACACGTTTGCGTAAACAAATCTTCATTATAAAACATCATAAGGCCCGTCTACACAATCAGATATTTTTATTAACAGACTTCATCCAATTAAGAAAAATCTCTTTGTACCCACAGCGTTTTGGTGTTCGCCGACGTTCCATTAGGCCTACAGCCAAACCTTATTATTACAGCCTATAATCAATAAAATATGAGCGAAAATTGCAGCATTAAAATGATTAAAAATAGCATAGTCATTTTTAATACATAAACGTGAAATGGAGACATAAGCTCTTCTCAGCTTTAGCCTAAAACTGTTTTCTTTAAACCAACCTCCTGCACGCGATCAACGCGTGCTTTAATGCTGAGATATTAACAGCGGTTATCAGCTCTATATCATATGTTATATTTCGAATTGCACCCAGTTATCACGTAGTTGCGGGTGCCCAATTCAGCAAGCCAAAGGATAAAACAGGCGCGCGCGCTGGATCAACTCGAGGAGTGCTGTGTTTAGACCACGTAAATTCTTAAATTTAAAAATGAGCAACGAGATGCAAAATGTGCATAACTATTGTGTATGTCATAGGCCGTGCAGACTGTGCAGAGGATTGCTTCAGGACCAACCTTGAATAAAAGACTTTACTGACTTACTAATATCTCTGTTTTAGAGTCAATTTTTTTAATTCATCTAATTATTTTTGCTATTGTTTATTTGGTTACTGTTTTAAACAGTGCAGCATTAATTGTATCGTTATCACTACACTATCACTATCACTACAGGAAAAAGAAAATGTACAATATTCAGGCCTAAAGAGCGCATTGGTACAGCTGTGAGCATGGCATGAGGCAATAACAATCTGTCTACACATTTACTGTTAAAATAAACCTTAACAAATCCAGTTTTAATGTGCAAGCACACGCACGCAGTCGCTTACCTCTCGCAGTATCTTTGCATGGCACCTGCCTTCTCTGAAGAAAAGTTAAATAAATCCACATTCAGTTATCCACACTGTCCGTGCGCGTAAACGCTGTCCATCCGCCGTGCGTCAAAGTCACTCAGTGTCCTCATCCAAAAGAGTCCGTGCTTTCCTCATCTTTCCATAACGGGATCCTCCAGACTCTGTAGCCCCGTGGTCGTCGCGCACATGCTTTGGCCTAAAACGTTGTCCGTGCATAACAGCGGCAAAGAGTGGATAAATAGAGCCTCGTCCGCCTTGGAGCGACGAGGCTGCGTCTGAGATGAGACACTAAAGCAAATATACGCATATCTGCGTAAAAAAATATCTGGGACGTGCAGCCATTGCATAATTAAAATTTACAAGCAACAAAACTCTCATTTACAAAAAAATAAGGCAACAGCCTGCATATTCAGTCACATAGACCTATAAACAAGAGTCCTTTACACACTCGATCAAGCGCAGGTCAAATTTGAAGTATTGTAGTCTCTGCATTGGGGAAAAGGTCCTTGTTCCGTGATCTTAGCTGTTCAGCTCCTGCAGTATATTTCTTGGAGACGGTCCGGATTGGGGAAACGGTCCTTGTTCGGTGATCTTGGCTGTTCAGGTCCTGCAGTATGATTTCTTGGTCCGGATCCCCCTCCGTGGTTTCTCGTGACCTGCAAGCATAACGCACTTTATTAACGTGTTATGGATTTTGACATCCCTTTTCTTGGTGTTGTGTTCCTCAGTCAGCTCAGCAAAGCCCAAAATATTGTGCAGAATTTATTTATTATTAGTTTATTTTTATTATTATATTTTATTTTATTACTATTATTATTTATTTATTTTTTGTGCTAATATTATATTTGAAAAAAAAACAAAAAACAAGCAGTAATAAATCATAGTATTAACTGTTGAGTATTTTTAGAGGGTTGTTTTAAGATCTTTGATATTAAGCAATGTGCCTAAAGCGCCACTGCGCATCGCTCATTTCTGCCACAGTATAAGCTTCTCTGACCAGCTAATTATCTTGTATGTCATATACGAATAAGAATAGCCAACATGCAGAAGTAAGCCAGCTAATGTACCTTTAATAAATCCAAGGTGAAAACGTGTTCTATAAAAACAAACTTACACACAGCTGGTCTGATCCAGACACTTTTTTGACGACGGAGTTGTCCAGAACGCCTGCATCATGAAGCGTGCCCACAGAGGAAGTGTTCCACGTGAGCCATCAGAAAAGCTCTAAGAATATAAAAAGATTATTTGTGTATGTCTCACTTTAATAAATATTTTATTTAAGTAATTACAAAAGTTAAAACACTTCACCTCAAAGTTTCTTTGTCCACTTAAATCAAGAGTTCCACTTGAGCCACCAGAGAAGCTCTAAGAATATAAGAAGATTATTTGTGTATGTTCCACTTTACAAAAATAAAATATTTATTAATTACGAACGTTAAAATACTTCACCTTAAAGTTTCTTTGTCCACTTAGTGTTTCAGTGAGCCATCAGAAAAGCTCTAAGAATACAAAAAAATATATTTGTGTTTGTCCCACTTTACAAAAATAAAATATTTACTAATAACAAAAGTTAAAACACTTACCTCAAAGCTTTTTTTCCACTTAGAGGAAGTGTTTCACGTGAGCCACCAGAGAAGTTCTAAGAATATAAAAATATTATTTATGTATGTCTTACAAAAGTAAAATTTACATATTACAAAAGTTGAAACACTTCACCTTAAGTTGTCTTCTTTGTTCTTTGGGAAATCCTGTAACAGACGAAGAATGATCAAGTCAAACAAGCCACATTAAAGTAGGCTATTAGATGTAGGCCTGCCGACATACTGCCTATAATTACCCTATAGTTCTCCAAGCCAATTAGAACTCGTATTAGCCTAGAAGATGCATAACTACAATCCTACGTCATTGTAAACGTCTATTTAGCACGACAATAGTGGCTGTTAGCTCTTATTTTTCTCTTTTAACAAAATTACAGCAAGATGTGCTTGTTGTGGCTATCGGCACATTGTCCTGACTGACTGACTATCCGAATCCAAGTACATCTTGAATCAAGCACAGAGAAAGAGAAATGTTAGCGCCGCAAGCGAGCTAATGCTACCTAGCCATGACTTTTCTCAACTTTAAACAGTGCACTCAACTTTACTTCAATCTGGTCGTTGTAGCTCTCAGCATTGGCGTTGTATTCGACCATCCAAGTCCAAGTACACCTGAAATCAAGCACAGAAAAAGAGAAATTGTTAGCTTCTTTATCTAACAGCACTTTTTTTTTTCTTATTTAGCTAACGTTAATTAATCAACTCCGAGATCACTTCTGATAAACTAAAAACAACTTTAGATGGCAATAATACGTATAAAAGTCATATATAGTTACATATCGGTATATTCAAGTTTTCAAGTAACGGTATTACAAGTAAAATTATTGAAAATGTAAGCTAAATTGAGCTGTCTTACCGTTGCACAGAATGAAGAAGCGTTGTCTTAAAATGCGCCCTTGGAGTGATGACTCTAGGCGCTCTTCCACCACAGCGACAATGAGCCGATGTTTACTAACATAATGCGCGAATGTCTGTCCGCGCGACGCGGGCTGTTCCTCTGCCATCAATGGGCCGATGGACAAAATCTGATTAACTGTCAGTTTGATTAGGAATATGTTCCGTTCTAAAGTGGAAGACAGACTCAGGCCGTTTATCCTGTAAGTTTTCCATGAAAAAATAATAAACATAGGCCTAAAAGAAAATAAAAATAAATAAATAAGAAATAATAATAAGAATGTAATCAATAAATTATTATTTATTATTACAAATAATAATAATAATATATTTGCAGGCTTGGCTGATTAACGTTTTTTGTTATTGTTCTGATTATTAATAATAATAATAATAATAATAATAATAATAATAATAATAATAATAATAGTAATTACAATTAAAATAATAATAATAATTATATTATTTATTATATAATATATATATATATATATATATATATATATATAATATATATATATATATATATATAATATATATATATATATATATATATATATATATATATATAAACTAGTAATTATAATAATATTTTTATTTTTATTAATAAATACATACAATTATTTGTAATAATAAATACATTAAATTACCTATTTAAATTGGTGATGTTTGCAGGCTTGGCTCATTAACCTTCTGGTTGAAATAATAATAATAATACCAATGATAATGATGATGCCATGGGCCTTATTGCAATAATAGTCAATACAAGTAATTTTGATACAATTGGCCCTACTGCTGTGCTCTACTGTCGGGCCATTTCATATTCCTGTTTAATTGGCCCAAGCCCGTGGTTTCCAATCGGCCCAACACAGCGGACACACTTCTCAGCCGCGTTTGGACTCAGTGTTGGCTCTACTGCTGTGCTGCAGTGTCGGGCCATTTCATATTCCTGTTTAATTGGCCCAAGCCCGTGGTTTGAAATCGGCCCAACACAGCGGACACACTTCTCAGCCGCGTTTGGACCCTGTGTCGGCAGGGGAGGTGCAAAGTTAAATTGGGCCGATCATATATGCGGGAATTGGCACTACACTAGTGAAACTGGGTCGGCCCGTTCAAGAATAGAGGTAATTCAGCCGAGCCGGAGCTCAGCCGACGCTGCCGTAACTGAGCCAGAATCGGCCCGAGCCTTCTTGCTACCTGGGTTGTGTCAGTATCGGGATTAATCAGGATTAATCGAATCGTGAGGTGTGTATCGTGATATGAATCGAATCGCCAGATTCATGGCTATTCACACCCCTAGTTAGAGCGCTTGCACACATGTGCAACAGTGCGCATGACTATGCGTACCTTCACCCAAACTCCTGCAGGAGCCCTGCTTAGTAACAGAGGTATAATGAGTCATGACTGTTACTTTTCCTAGAACTAAACTTTGAAGAGAAAATACCTTCAGAAAGCAGAAAATGTTCTTTACTTTCATTCTGCAACTAATGCCGCGTTCATGTGGTCCTCGGGAAATCAGGAAAATGTTTTTCCAAGTTGAAAAATGGACATGAACTAGGGATGTTCATGGTTAACTGATTAACCGGTTAACCGTGACTAATGCCTTGTTCGAGTGAGACGTCTTTCACCGGTTAACTGACAAATATTCACTTGCTCCAGCAGATGGCGCCAATTGCCCCTGAACAGCTCTGGCGTTTGTCAGAGAAGGAAAAAAGATCGCTAAAACTACAGAAAAACTGTTTATCACATTAGGACTGAGCAAACTTGCATGACACTGCAGTGTTTATGGACTAATATCAACCATGCATGGATTATTAACTTGGATTTTACGTTGGAGAATTAAACAGACTGGGCTAACTTGCCTGTGAAACTATCGATGTTTTTACTTGTTCAAGACAAGCTAAGGTAAGCAGCTATAACGTTAGCATCAACTTTAAAACATGACTCCTTATTTGAGAGTAGTTTTATATAATACAAAGTGCAAAAGTGCATTAAAACAGTGTTTATAGAGGCTTCTATTCAGCCGTGTTGTGCCCAGTTTAAAGTCCTGTCGCTGACTCGTTGCTCTAAATTCACTCTCGTAGCGCTGCTGTGTCTAATTATAACACGTCCAGTGAAAATAACAGCAATACAAAAGTACCGCGTTAACGTGTTCGGTTAACCGATTATTGACCGCGAAGAGCTCCAACTAACGGTTAAAGACATTTTTGAAAACGTGCATCCCTAACATGAACGCTCGAGCAGCTCGGTATAACTGCTCAGAAACTCAAGACAAACAGAGGTGTCCGAGCTCAGCACCCGACGTCACCAGTAATATAAAGCTGGAGACTGGGAGACACCTGCAGATCTGAGCTGTTAATCTGAACTGCAGATATACACCTTCCTTCTTCTAGGCGGTTTATTTTTGCCGAGATAACGCCACAGCTGTTGAAAACGCCACCTGCTGTTGAAATGTAGGCTATTAACTGAGGGAATGTGCTTAGTGCATTAACTTATTAAAAATGAATAAATTTTGGTACATTTTAACTTAAATAATTTTAATAACTTTTCCCACAATGTGACTGGATGGTTCTCTGGCCAGCTAATGCTAGCTGATAGGACTTCCAGAGTGGACCTAGGTCTGGACTGTCCACCGGCCAGAGGCTCACAATAATGCGATGCTACCAGCATGGATGTCCCCCGGCCCCTTCCAGCACACGCTTACAAACTCTACCAAGTTAAGGGAGCATTTGAGTCGGGTGCCCTTCCACGTGGTACCAACTGAACGCGTATTGTCTGTCCGGACATTCTGCTGCATCTCCGCTTGTAAACTTGAGATCGGTCTCCACAAACGGATCACAAACACGGGCGCGATCCCCGCAGCAGCCCCTGTGCCTCTGGTTCTGTCCGAGGCTGTGACCCGCGGCAGCCCCGTGCCTCTGGTTCTGACCGAGGCTGAGACCCGCGGCAGTCCCGGTGCCTGGCCTCTGAGCCACGGCAATACGCCGCCGGGATCATTGTGCTTGAGCTCGGGGCATAATGTTGAATTAAAGCAAGCATGGGTTCAGGATGATGATTAGGTTAGGTTGAGGAAAAGGGTTTAGGTAAAAGTTAAAATATTAATTAAAAAAATGTTTGTTTGTTATTTTAATAAAAAAATAAAAAGAAGATTAAATAGCTTTATTTAAATGTGTTAATTAAAAAACATAATAAACTTAGTTAAAAGCACACAGTGACACTTCCGCATTCCGTTTTGCTTCATGGTGTGGATCTGCGGTTCAGACCTGCAGCTCAGATCTGCAGGTTCTCGTGGTTCTCCCGGTCTGCAGCTATACCCTTCTCGACGTCACTGCTGTGTGGAGACAGATGAAAATCAGATGGAATATAAATACAAACAAACTTTTGGAAAGGCTAGCATCAGATCTCACTGTTAGGTCTATTAACCTCTGTCAAAAGTGCTGCGTCATCTATTTATTACGGTTAACTGACTATGGTCCTGACTTTCCAAGCAAAAAAGCAGATTAATGCAAACAAGGTCGGAACTTGTGGTCCTCAAGTTCCGACCTTGTTTGCATTAATCTGCTTACAGCATAAAACCTATCATTTGCTTTTTTCAGAATGTCATCAACACTTTCACTCAGACGGCCAAACAGTCCCGCTGCAGTTTCTACGGCAACGTGAACGTGGGGAAGGACATCCAGATGGAGGAGCTGAGGCAGGCCTATCACGCTGTAGTACTGGTACACACTCTCACCTATACTACTGTACACATTTTGAACTGTTCAAATGCTAAAAGTACTCTTGGTTGTAGAGTTACGGAGCAGAAAGTAACAGGACTATGGAGTACCCGGAGAGCACCTGGCTGGAGTATACTCGGCCAAAGACTTCGTGGGCTGGTACAACGGGCTGCCCAGCTGTCGACAGGTACAAAACACTGCACATTTTGTTAATACTTTTTTTGATAGTGTTGTTTCATTACCGTTACTGCTGGTATCAATAAAAGTTCCTATGCATCAACTACAATAGCAACAACATTTGTCCCACTGAAGCCAGGATGTGAAGAGGCGAGGAAAGTGTGTCAAACCAGCATTAAATCTGACTTTGTTCCTTTAAACTGCATGTTTAATGAGCTTTATTGAGGATGAGGCTTCATTATCGTTATTACACGCATTTAGCAAGCTTGAAGAGACGAGTCATGAGGCAGGAGTTCTAATGCAGGAGAGGTTTATTTTCATCAATACAGGACTCAGGACTTAAAGACATGACCTAGACATTGTGATGGTGTGCATTCCAGTCCAGTCTGAGGAAGCTTCCACATGTGGGAGTTATGTATGACTGAAGGTCAAGATAACACGAGCTGGCAGGAGAATTGACATTTTATCCCACCAATACTTTTATGCAACCTACAGTTTTGTGGTGCAGACTTTTACGAGTTATTAAAATTGATTATTTATTTGATAACGATATATGGCAAATGAGAATGATATGTGGCTAATGGTGCTTTTCTAACTTTCAAGGCACTCAAAATCCCTTACACCAAGGAACCACTCACTGTGACAGACACTGGGGCAAGGTGGTAAATGGTTAGAAAATTCAACATTGACTTCTAATGAGGCTCTTACCTCTCCTAATATATTCCACAGGTTTGCAGCAGTCTTTATACCTCATGATTTCTGCGACCTAATTATCTAGCTGCTAACGACTGTAGGAACAATGAGGGATCACTAACAAAACAAATACAATGCCCAGAGTCATAGAAGTATATGCCAGAGTCTTTCATGCAATAACATTCTGTAGAAATCAGTGCAAAATCATGCCACACAGGTGCAGTTTAATGTCAGTCCGTAGTTCTCCATTTTGTTGATAATAATTAACACAAATTACATGAAAATCTTTATCAGTGTCGTACTGTACTTTTCCGCAAATTACGTAGTCATGCTAGTAGTTCTTCTCTTGTGTACACAAGGTTTTTCCACCAAATACAAGTAAATATCAGGCCTCTGAATATCAGGACACTTGTTAACGTCATGCTAACATTCAGTAACTGTACATGGATCTGGAGTCTCTTGGCGTTTGTTAAATTGAGTTTTTTAAAGAGAGTGTTGTGATTTGGGGCATTTGAAGCATGTGTCGGCTCTTTCCGCTGTCTCCAGCAGAAACTACGGCAACTGCAACTTTCTCTCCTGAGAAACCCTTGCCTTTTTATTTTATTTTTTATTTCAATGTGAAAGATGTCTTTTTGCTGCCATATTTTCTATTTTAAGTTTCTTCTTCTGCAAAAATTAGAAAAAGTAGGCTGGTTTATTTACACAAGAGAACTGTAGGAGCACTACTGCCGAAGTTGCTTAGTTCTGCTGAAAGTGTCTTGTTCAAGGACACAACAACAATTAGCTTTAGCCGTCTCTGTCTGTGGCTCCTGGTGTTCCAGCTGTCTCTCATTCAAGTACTGACCTTCTGAGCTCTGGCGAGACAAGCAATTTTGATGAATTGAGCACTGACAGTTTAATTTGCCTCTTCGGCTTTTGTGAGCAGATCTGTGGTATACTAGATTACCAGATAGATAGGTATCAGATAAAATGTTTACGGAAAACACTATTTTTATGCTCTTGTGTGTGTGCGTTCTTGTAGCTGAATCCAGACCTGAGCTGTGACACTGCGGTGATCCTGGGACAGGGGAATGTAGCGCTGGACGTAGCACGCATCCTGCTAGCTCCTGTTCAGATGCTAAAGGTGAGAATCGTTCAATCACCAGTTCGATAAATACTGTCTAGTCAGTCCTCTATTAAGTCTGTAAAGCTCTTAAAAGTCTGCTCATAAAATCTTGTTTTCACCTACCACCCATCACCTCATTGTGATGTAATTAATACAAAGAATGATACATGCTTTTAAAATCTCATATTGTCACTTTTCAAAAACTTTTGTAAATAAATAGATAAATAATCAACAAAATAGGAGGATTTTTTTATATTTCAATACTAAAAGCCTGAAAAAAGCATAATGTGTTTCTTTTTATAATATTATTTAAAGGGAATCTATTCTGAGTTTTTAGCTTCATAGCAGTATTCTCTCATCATAAGTTTACCCAAAGTTGTATTTGGTTTGATTCCTGCACGTTTGAGGCATCTTGTATTCTCCTGCAGCTGATGCTCCAGTATTCAGAAAACCCCTCTCCTCACCTACCACCTATCCCCTCCCACTTACTTTCTTGCAATGACTCAGAGACATGTAGGGATCAGATTTGTCATGTATCCACTTTCCAACCACACAAAAAAATAGTAATTTAAAATCTGTGAAGAGGAGGGGCTTATCAGTTCTGCAGTTTTGAACAGGAAGTCAATGGACTTGTTTAAGTTCATTTTTGGGTTTTACAATGTACAAATGCTGTAGTTTAAATATACGGAAAAATCATAATAGGTCTCTTTTAAGTGCTATGGTATCATTTTTGTGCTTTTATAAAAATCACTAGCCAGACAGGCGTCACCTAGTGCCTCTGCTCAATTTATTTTCACTCCTGCTTCTAGGTCAGCTATCACAGAACTGCAGACGGTTTCTCAAAAAGCAGGAAGTACAATTGACCAATCAGTGAAAACGATGAAGCGATGTGTTGGCCAGAAAAGCCTGGTGTTGAAATAGCAGACTATGTTTTTCTACTTTGGCCTTGTGTCAAATATTAACTTACAATATGATGTTCTACTTTTAACTCTTAAGTTTAGCGCACAGAAATGGCCACAATCGCTGACATGTTAACGCTTTATTTTCTGAACACTGGTTAAAGTGAAGAAGTACCTGCGTACCAAGGAGTGAAATACATCACGCAAACCAAACACCACCAGTCCTTACAAAAAGTGACTTTATTTACACTTGCCTTCCTTCAGCAACTGATGATAATTGACTTACATGACAGAAATAATATTTTGAAATACTAATACTGTAGTTACCTTTTCGCACAATCTTGTTAGAACATCTAAATCATCTCATCAGTCATCACCTCTCTCTAGCAGTAGCACATTCTGTGGCTGTTATTGAGCCAAGTCAAACAAATGAAATATACAAGTCAGTCATCAGTGTTGGGAGTAACCCATTATAAAAGTTACTAGTTACTTTAATATATTCCCCTTGAATCAAATATTATGAGGAAAATGTGTTGTGACGTCACATTTCCATAAATTAACCAATAATCAAGTGTGAATGTAACAGAATTAGTGTTGTACAATGTCTTAACAAATGTGTTATGAGCTAAAAGTAACTCACAGTAGTGTAACTCAGTTTCCTTTTATGATACAGTGATATTGTGATACAAATGTATTACATTTTTCTCCCTGTAACTAGTAATATATAGTACACTTAACCCAACAGTGTCATCTGTTTTTTCACTTCAGTTTTCATTACCATACTGACTGTTGACTGTTTTTCCAGAAAACAGACATCACAGGCTCAGCGGTGGAGGCCCTGGCTGAGAGTAAAGTGAGCGAGTGCTGGTGGTGGGCAGGAGAGGCCCGCTGCAAGTGGCCTGTACCATAAAGGTGAACAATCATCCATTTTACATTCTGTTGTCCCATAGTCATGCTTATGTCATTTGATTTTATTTGCATGGCAAAAATATGAATGCATTTTTTTCAGTTCCGATTTGGGGTTGTGGCTTACCGTTGGGGAATTTCATGGTTAAAGTTGGAGAAATTCACTTTTTAAGTGATGAATTAGTCATCTTTGCACTTTCCATTAAAAAGTACAAGATAAATGCAGCATTTTGTGAAAAAATTAGACCACTGTGTACTTTAGTTTTGTCATGAGTCGAATGCTGCTCTCTGATTGGCCGAGCTTGGGTGGTCCTCTCCACCCAAGCTCAGCGCATTTTACAAACTTTGTTGTAAAACGTGTATCAATATTAACCACTTGTTGATGGATTTATAAGATAAAGTTGTCAGATTTCAAACACACATGGTGTTTGTTGTGTGAAATGGAGCTACCCCACTTTTAAAGATCCATCCAAATTCACTGGGAACTTTATTCGTCTGTAGGTTTTTGTATCTACTGTATATTTGACACAATATATTTTCTTAACTCCACATTTGCTGTTGTAATTGTTGAGCAGTGAGTTTTTCACAATACACACATTACTCTCTAAACCACTTGCACAGGAATTGCCTGAGGTCGCTGAGCTCAAAGATTATGTAAAACGGCCTACCACAGACAGAAGCTCAGTCCACCACATGAACTGACAACAGCTTGAACATTAGGCACGTGGCTGTAATTATGTGTTTTTAAAATGAAATATTGTGAAAGTCTCCACAGGTGGTGCGTGCATTTTCCTTCGACAACACCACAGCGTTGTAGATCACTTGGTTTAAAGCTATTGACCTTGTGCTGAAGGATAACGAGGAAGTAGTTGGACACATTCATTTTCACCACTCACTGCTCAAATTTAGAATGTTGTGATGTCATCTGCATATTCTCTATTGGTTTGTTTCCAGTTTAAGTACTGTACCTTGACTTTGAATTGAATTTACCGTTCTCTTTTGCATAATTTTGTTCAGAAATCATAAGGACCTGTCTGAGAGTCATTCAGGTGCCTTTTGGCGAACTCCAAACTGGCTGCCATGTCCCATTTACTAAAGAGTGACTTCCGATTTGCCGCTCTACCACACAGGTCTGATTGGTGGATTGCTGCAGAGATGGTTGTCCCTCCGGAAGGCTCTCCTCTCTCTACAGAGGAACGCTGGAGCTCTGGCAGAATGACCATCAGGTTCTTGGTCATCTTCCTGACTAAAAGCGCAGTATTCGGATTAGAACTAAAATACTTTATTATTCATTTCAGACAATACTCAGAGGTCTTGATTTTTCACAAAGTATCATAGACTTTTTAGTGGAAAACACTTTGTAATTTACAATGAAAAATGTTACTCAGCCCATCTTTAAGTATCGTTTCTGTTTGGGCAATTACTGCATTAGTATTTATGGTATTTCTCAATGGGTAAAGATCAGTTTTACAAGAACACAAAATGTGAAATACTACCTGACTCAGTGTTTACTCAAGCTGCAGAAGTTATTCTTGGCACGCAGTTTTGTAAATGAAGCAACCACTGTTACACTTGGCACACGCTTTAGTTTTTATATTGAATAACTGATTGCACAATGTTCATTCAGTCATCTTGTCAAATGTCCTTAGAAGACCTACAACACTCATAGCTAACTCTTATGAGCGTTTAGTTAAGTTAAATTGTTCGAAGACTGGTTTGCTAATTATTTGTCAACTGGTTTAAAATGATATGTTAATTAGCAGAAGTCTCGTTCTTTTTCTGGATGTGTTCAAAAGAGTACCCCAGGGATGCATTTTAGACCCAACTGTATTTTCCATTTATATGAACCCTTTAAGCATTAAAGCAGAAGTAAATAACATTTTGATCTCATGAACTTGTTTGCAAGACAAGAACAATGCCAATAGATCCAGTCGGCAATGCGTCGTATTTGGGGGCGTGGCCTGTTGAGGGGGAAAGTCATGTTGGAAATCCTCTTTTCAAAGCCTGGGAAGCTAAACTTTTTACCTCTTTTAGGACATTTTCTGGTGAATTAAGTGTATTTTTAGGACAACTCATTCAAGTTGAGCCACAACCATGGTTAAGTGGAGGTTTGCTAATGTGACATTATGTCAGAGAAGTGAAGAAAAAGCTAAACAAAGGCTCTAAAACACACCAAGCGGCTCTAGCATTGCATTAGCATTTAGCTTGCAACTACAGTTAGTATTGTTAGATACCTATATTTACACAGTTGGACGGTTGGATCACTTTATTCATCTCCATGTCATGGTGTCTATAATTGACACACTATATTTACTTAAGTTCTGTTGTAGTTTTTGAGGATCTATGATACATTAGATTTGTCCTTTAAACAGGGTATACTCGGGATCTTAAACAGGTCATAAACTGAAAAGTTTGTATTTTATTCCTTAAGAACTCTTAAATCTGGAGATGTAGGTCAATTTCTTTCAGTTTTCCCAATCCATTTCAGGTTTTGTTGCTGAAGGACTTCTTGCAGGCCGATAAGATGAATGGAATGATTAAGATTAAGGATTGTTAGAACAGTGTACAATTACATTAGGCCCTGTACCAGATTCTAGCTTTTACAGCTGATTTCCATCTGTAGTCCTGGAGAGGGGAGGCACTACTTGAGGAAACCTAAGCAGACACTGGGAGAATATGCAAACTCCGCATAGAAAGACCCCGAGTCGTCTGAGAATTAACCAAGGACCTTCTATTCTGAGGCCAGAACTAACCACCACTTCCCAGTTAGCAGTAATCGATTTCTTCTATTCAGACAACTTTTTAGTGAGTTGTATTTACCTTTTTGTCATGTTTCGGCTGCTAGCTGCAAGCCACTTCAGAAGCGTCACTGGTCTCCGCTGGATTAAGAGGCCATAGAAATCAGGAAGCGAGGCCCAGACACATCATCGAGATGAAGGAGCGTTCCTCCTTTCACCTACCTGGACTCCATTCTCCAGAGACCACCGGCGCAGGAGGCGTGGTCAGTCTGAGCGACCCAGGTTGCACCGGGTTGACCTCCAGGCCTCCAGGAAGTAACATCTAAAATACGACACGTCACCACGGAGACCGGTGACGCTTCTGAGATGGCTCGCAGCTAGCAGCCGACACATGTCAAAAGATAAATACAACTCACTAAAAAGTTGTCTGAATAGAAGAAATCGATTACTGCGCTAATACTATTGAAGACAAGATAAACATCATAAAGGAAAAAGGAACTACTTCCAGTGTCAGCCATTGATGATTGACAGTAAAGTCGGTGTACCAGCTAGCTCCAGCTCGAGCTACTTACAATTGCAGACGGCATGTTAGCTGACGTGCTTAGCTCAGTATTTGTAGGTGGTTGTCTATAGTTCTCCTACAGTTGAATAAATCATTCCTTTATCTTGTACAAAATTGTTAAAATCAGTCCAAGCAAGTCTTTATTTTCATCATTAATAAAATTCATATTTACCATAATTAATTCATAAAACATTGCAGCCGCAAGTGGTCAACAAACTGTGTGCCTGTCCGTATAGCAACCTGTCCTCAGGACAAAAATGTATTAGTTTTTTTAGATTTGTAGAAAAATATGAAATGATATCTCTGAGGAACAGAAGCAGCATTATGGAATATTAAGGCATGACTCATGAGTAACTTTTATTTTGTGTTTGATGGTCTTAAAAACGTCGTAAAAAGTCTTAAAGTTGGGGCAGTTAACTTTTTTTAGTTGTAAATTAGTAAACTTTGTGCTTTCCACTAAAAAGTATACAGTAAATGCAGCACTTTGTGAAAAAATTAGACCTCTGTGTACTGTCTGAACTGAATAATACAGAATTTTAGTTCTAATCAGGAGCTCAATGCTGCTCTCTGATTGGCTGAGCTGGGGTGGTCCTCTTCAGTTTCACTTTGTTGTTTGTAAAAGGAAGTTTATAGGCCATAAATGCAAACAAAATGAATACAGGTCGATATTAACAGTGTGTCAAAGCATTCTTTAGAGGAAGTTGTCAGATTTAAAACCTAAATTGTGTTTGCAGTGTGAAAATCAGCGTCTCCACCTTTAAATTTGACTACTTCACCCTTGTATTTACATTTGAATAAACTACACCTTTAAATGTTTTATTATTGAATTATTTCTGCTGCATTGTAGTTCCTAATAATATTGAACCATAAACCTACTCTTTTGCAATGAATATCCATCCTTGTGTATTGTGATCGGGGTCGTATTGCCCTGACCCCGTCACATGTACATATTAATACACAAAAACCAAACAACAGTGCATTTTAGAGTGATTTAAAATTCATTGTTGTTTTTTTTTTAAGGAACTTCGAGAAATGGTGAACCTGCCGGGGACCAAACCTGACATGGTGGTAGAGGATTTTGACAGCATCGCTGAAGCACTGAAAGGTAACGTGTCGCTTGTTCTTTCTTTAATGAAGAAGCAATGTTAGAACAGGATTAAAAACTTAAGTCAGTGAAGGTCAAGGAAGTCAGTGGACCTGTTTACATTTCTAGTTTGTGTTTTGCGATAAACAAAATGTAAAGACTGACTTCTATATGTCGTAGTTTATTGTTAACTGCATAAAAAGGTCTCTGTGCAGCCGGAGTTACAGTCTAGAGTTGACCGCATTGTGCCCTTCTTGTGAGCTTGTGGTTGAGCAGAACGGAAACTTACCTGAGCTGAGAGACCGTAGTGACTGGTGTGTGTGCTGATGTGCGTGTGCTGATGTGTGCGTCCGCCACAGGAAATGACACATGTGACACCTCAGAACAGGCTGAAGCTAACAGATTAGACAACCTTTTGAGCTCATACTGTGGTCTGTTTGGTACACACGCATTAATAGCTGCGACCGCACGCTCTGACAGGAAATTAGCTCTTCTAATATGCACACATCATGACTTTTGTACAGCTAAAGAGACCGACATTTTTTAATGTTTTAGATGTGAGACACAAGTAGTAAGACTTGGACTAGCTAACATGTTGTGCCTCACTTTTTAATAAGTTCCATTTATTAGATTTTTTTTTAATTATACTGTATATCAATATTCTGCCTCAAAGTTTGACTTTTGCTCCAAACTACACATTTTTTCTGACAAAAGATTGGTTTTCGATCTTTCAATTCAACAACCACCATCAAATAAATGAGGATTCGTTTCTATTCAATCTCTCGATTTTTCGATTATTGGCACAGCTCCGTCTCCATACAAAGCCCTGTACCTCCTCATGGATTTAGGGCCTGATTTATCAAGCCGGGTGCAAAATTGCGGGTGCAAAAAATTAAAAAAATTATATTGTTTGCGAGTAATTTATGCACACTTTAATATTGAAAGACGTACAGTACATATTACATATTACACAAAACAGATATGTACCATCTCACTTTCTGCATCTTTAGTGTCTGTGTGAAAGGAAAATGTCAGCAATGCCAAGTTTTTGCTCCCAGTCACCTGCTTTGCACATGAGCAAATGCTTGATAAATAACGTGGCTGCATCACTGAAAGTTTCTCGGTCTGAAAGAAAAGTATTTGCCCCGGATCAGGAACTAATTCTGTCCCCACATTGGCTTACCTGGTTCTGGTCCTTCTGAGGTGGGAACACGCCAGAAAAGGGGTCAGGGGCTAAAAGGTTATAGGAACAACAAAAAAGTTCCTACTGTGTGAAAACACCTAATGTCTTTGCAATGATCTGGAAACACCTCAGGATCTTTGTGGAAGAGCTGGACAAAGTGTGTTTATGTGGAGACAATACTTTTAGTCCATGATAACATCACTCAAACTGAACATACTGTTTAGTAGATATAGAGACAGTACTTTCCAGTGGAAAAAAGGCTTACTACTGCATTGTGATCATTGTGAGTCTAAAGACAGATTTGTCAGTTGCAGAATAGAGACGTTCTAAATGTATAAAAGTAAAGTGTCTTGTGTACAGACGTGCCCCGGCCGAGGAAGCGTCTGACAGAGCTGCTGTTGAAGACGGCCCTGGATCCTCCCGGAGAGAAGGAGCAGCAGAGGAGGAACGCCGCCCACAGGAGCTGGGCTTTCCGCTTCTACAGGAGTCCAGTGGAAGTCCTGCCCGACGCCAGCGGAACCAGGACGGCTGCTCTCAGGCTGGCTGTGAACAGGCTGGAGGTATGTCAGGGACCGAAGAAGGAGCTCACGGGACAAATATGTTTGATACGCTCTCTTCTTTACAACTTTTGCTTTGAAATGTTAAGCATTAAAACAAGCTGAAAATTAAAATAGAGCGCACATGACAGTCAATGACACAAGTGAAATATTTTAAGTGATCTTGCATGATATGCTAATGCTTCTGTAATATCTCAGACAGAACTTTTATCCTATCTTAGGATGAATCAGAAAGCAACAACATTTTACAACTGAAGATCTCTTGGTGTCTTAAGTCAGGGCTGGGCAATTCTTTTTACCTGAGGACCTCATTCAAACCCAGACAAGTGGTTGAGCGCTGGACTGGGAACACTGGTTTAATAAATTCTCAATATTGTGTATATAATATTATTATTATAAGGGACAAGTAAAAGAAAAGGTCGGGCTGTGAGAATGAATTAATAATAATTGGACATCAAGCTAATCATTTTAGGAGATGTAATTGTATGAGAAAAACGAATTATTACAAGGAAAAAGTCCAAATATCCGGACGCAGAAGAGTGGTCTTGAATGGGTCAAACATTTGCATAAAATCACATGATAGATGTCAAACTTAATCATTTGGATCCACATGTGTTATTTCCAGGAGTAAAATTAAGATATTCATTTTGCAAAATGTCAAGTTTAATAAAAAAAATAATAAAATTTCCCTCTTATAATGAGTTTGAATTTTTTCTCTTTATCAAAGTTTATTCTTGTTAAAATAATACATTATTTCATACAAGCACATAAAGATTTAAAGCTTTGATTTTTTTCATTGCGAGTTTATTCTCAAAACAGCAAGTTTATTCCCGTTTTTAATCTAACACTTTGTCATACGTTTCTGTTCCTGAAAATGGATCGGGCCTGATAAAAGCAGGTTGAGCCCCCGGGCTGGTCTGCTTCTGTTCCAGAGCGACTTGAGTCAGACTTCTGAGTCATTCGATGTCTTGACTTGGAACATGACTTGGACTTGGAGCTTGAGACAACTTGGATGTTTTTGAATGAATTTTTACATGAACAAAATGGAACATATCCCTGCTCATTTCCTTTTTGTGACCAGAAAATATGGAATAATGATTAAAAAAAAATCCATGAAATAGGTTGATTTCACGTGACATCACAACATTATAGACTGGTCAATGTTATTTCAATGAGGTGGAGGGCAGGTAAAATGAATATTGTTTAAATGCTGTTTATTTTTGCAATGCAAACCAGTAATGGGTCTAGTCATCCTAGAAATCGCCACTTTTTAAATTAGCTTAATCATTTTTGAATTATTCCATGGCAAAGTCCAATGTTATTAATAGGAAAATCTGCCTCTTGCCCTCCATCTGGCTTATAACTGCCAATGAAACCCACCTATTGTAGAAATACCAGGTGTATTTGCAATTTGACATGAAAAGACTTTAAATTAAAATCACATGGACTTGGAACCTGACTTGGACTTGTGGGGCACACACTCTGGATCTGACTTGGACTTGTGGGGCACACACTCTGGACCTGACTTGGACTTGTGGGGCACAGACTCTGGACCTGACTTGGACTTGTGGGGCACAGACTCTGGACCTGACTTGGACTTGTGGGGCACAGACTCTGGACCTGACATGTGACCTGGACACGACTTTGATCCGTGTGTTGATTCTGTGGTAGGGCGCAGGAGAAGGGGCCCGGGCCGTGCTGACTGGGGAGGAGGAGGTGGTGCCCTGTGGACTGGTCATCAGCAGTATCGGATACAAGAGTCTGCCCATAGACCCAGCCGTGCCCTTTGACCCCAGCAAGGCTATAGTCCCAAACACCATGGGCCGAGTGACGGACGCTGCAGGTACAAACACAACACTAACACTTCTACACACTAGTGTAGTAGTCAAGACCTTTCCAAGGCCACACTCTTCTGAGACTGATTATGTTTTGCTATCAATTCTTTTTTTGCTATTTATTTAGTTAGCAGTTATTAAATTCTATCAATACCCACATTTGGGTATGAGTTTGTGTTTTTCCTTTACCAACATTCTGTTAACCTGTCCAGTCAGATGGTTTATCTCGCGATATTTGTGAATTCACAAACACGAGATAAACCATCTGGCCTTCCACCCGCCCGATTGGTTTGGGAGACCGAACCAGCGGTGTTTCGGCGGTGTTAAGACGGCTGTTAGCGCCCCGAGTCTCATTCAAGCTAAACAAAGACGGCAGCTCTCGTGGATGTACGTGTTGTTTGCTGCTTTTGATGCGGTTTTAACAGAGCGGAGTAATTTCTTTTTGAAAGAAGAGCTGTATGTGTGATGCGTACTTGTTCTATCTCACGCGGACATTGGATACACCATTACGAGTTGTTGCTGTGATTGGCTAGCTCAAATAAGGTCGGCCTCACACCCAATCAGCTCCAAGTATTTCACTAAACGCCCCGCCTTTTCTTGAACGCCTTCAGCGAGTCAAGTCCCAGATGGATATAGTGAGAACTCAGACAGGAGTTCAACACATATCCATCTGGCATGAGCCAGGTTAACATTCTGTTATATTGATCTAAAGTTATAATAAAATGATCCGATGTGTAGACATGAGACTTGAGAATCTTGATCTGTGCATGAAAACTTTAGGAAACTCATGTCCTTGTTTTAATTCTTTTGAATGAGACACAACTGTCCATAGCCAGGCTCACAGACTCGTTGGGCCCTGGTGTGATGAGCGCGTGGTTGTGTCCAGTCCGGTCTGGTCTTTGGTCTCTTCATGGTCCGGGTACAGCACAACAGGGGTCTCTGGTCTGGACGGTGGCACACCACTGTAAAGCCGGCAGCCTCTGGTCTAATGTCCAGCGGCCTGTTATGAGTGTGAGTGGCTAAGGCACCAAGGCTCACGCAGCACCGCACTCTCCTGGTTTATCTCATGAGTCTCTGCTCGGTCTTTGCTCTGTCGTGGGGATCACAATATTGCCCAGCCCTACTATAAATAACACCGACATAACACAATATGACCACTTTGATTATGTTTTTTAAGAAAAAAAAGCTATTTCAGTTCTCCTACCAGTATTGGTTGATATCGGGTATCGGCAGATAACTAAAGCCAAAGTATTGAGATCGAAACTGAAAAAGCTGCACTGGTGCATCCCTAATCTGGAGCATCACATTTGTGGCTCGATTAAACGCTCAAAATACGCAAGAAAAGAGAACTTTCATATGAAACTTGACCATTTACTCTTGGTCTTAGAAATGAAGGTTATTTCATTCTTGCCTGGGATCAAGAACCCCTCACTTCAGCAAACTTCAGTGGGTCTGGTCACCACGACCCTCGCCTGCATTTCAGAAAAACTCTACTTTGTACCGGGCAATCAGATGAGTTTATTTGTGTGACGCAGATGAAACAAAGAAGCTGATTGGTCGTCTGTCATTTACACCAAAATCTAACTTCACTCACCTCACGTTACAATCGCTTTTTGCTTCACTCATTGATTCTGCAGAAATCCGTGATGTTTTTCAGTTCCACGTGATGATCAGATAATGCAGATGTGTTTTGTGACAGATGATAGATTTAATACACTCTGAATATTGTTATTGAGATACTTACTAATCAGACATGAATTCCAAACCATCCTAAGCCCTTGTATACATATTTGTGTGTGTATGTGTGTGTGCAGGGCTGTACGTGAGCGGCTGGCTGAAGACTGGTCCCACCGGAGTCATCGCCACCACCATGAACAGCAGCTTCGACACGGCTCGCTCTCTGCTGGAGGACATGAGCTCTGGAGCTGTGGACGTGTCCACACAGAGGCCTGGCTCCAGCAGCGTCAGAGCACTGCTGGACGAAAGAGGTCAGACACACGTGAAGAACGCTTTCCTTATCTTGTCTGTAAAAGCATCAGGAGCAAGAAGTGATCAGTGCAGTAAAGTTGGTCTTGTAATTGTTAATTTGCTTTCTCTTTTGGTAAATAGACTTTGTAGATTAGCCGGTAAAGTTTTTTGATGTGCTTTATACATGACCTTTAACATACCAGGTTCTACTAATTCATAAAATTTCTAAATCTTTAGCTGTAGAAATATTGGATTTGTCGAAGCTCTATATCCAGATCTGCTGATGATTCTTACAGCTTTGTTCCGCAAAAGCAAAACTGGGTCAACATAGGTTTTTCAAGCACTTTCCCATACTTCAAAACAATAGATCAGATATGGAACAATCAGTGAATTGTACAATAAATTCATTGCAGTTCTGTTTAGCGACTCTTTAACTTTGTATAACACAGCTAAAGCCTGTGATATTTTTATTTTTACATGATCAATATGTGGTTTCCATGTCAGGTGTTCGTCTATCCAAACACCCAAAAACTTAAACTTTTGTGCTCTTTGTATTTCTTCTCCTTCAATAACAAATCTTTTTCTACTAGTAACTATAATACACTTTGTTTTGCCAATGTTTAAAGGGGCACTATGTAAGAAAAACAAACAAACAAAGTGATTTCCACTTTTGAACACTAGAGGGAGCCTTTCACATGCATTTTGCCTATTAAGCATGATGCCATCTAGCGTCAATGATCCGTATTCCGGCCCGTAATAAAACATTTCAAATACGTATAAATGTATCACAATTGATGTGGATTGGTTAACATTGCTCTCTTAAGTATTCATGTTGTAAAGAATAAATATGATTTAAATGTTTGTGGACTATATGTGAGAATTAAAATTCCTCTCAATCTTACACAGTGCCCCTTTAAAGACAATCTATTTGAGTAGAACCAATTTTAAATTTTCTTAAATTTATTCTCAAGGACCTGTAGAACTTCCATAATATTATCTCCAGAATAAAATAAAGTTGTGTCGTCAGCAAATAAAATACATTTTAATCATGAAGACACAGTAGTAATATCATTAACGTAAATTAGAAAAAATATTGGTCCAAGGACTGACCCTTGAGGCACTCCACAACGTATATTATGCACATCTGATTTAGTGTTGTTTATTTGAACTTTCTGTCTTTTAAATAACTGGTCACTCACTGGTGCGCAACTCCTCTAATGCCGCACCTATGCAACTTACTGTTTTGGCAAAGTAAGAGAGCTCACACTGCAAAAACTGATATGATTTCAACCATATTTTCAGAAACATTGAAAAAAAAATGTCACATTTATTACATACAATTTAGGCAAAATTATCTTGGAACTGTCCAATGAACTGGAAATGTCTTCAAAACAGTGAAATATTTTACATTACATAAGAAATAAAATCTTATCCAGTTAAAAACCAAGTAAATTTAAGCAGTGGTAGATGTAGGACAAAGAATAATCTCTCACAGACACAACTCCAGCTGAGCTTGTGATGAGGAAGTCACATTAGAACAATATTAGATTTGCTTAACTAACTTTTCCACTGAAAAGTCTATGATAAATACAACACTAGACCATTTTGTCTAAACTGAATAATAAAAAATGTTAGTTCTATTGCTGGGTTTCACATTCTAGAATTCTTGTCAGTTAAAAGCCAGATTGGGGGCAAGAGGCTAATTTTCCAATTAATAACATTGGACTTTGCCATTAAATATTTCAAAAAACATTTAATAAATTTAAAAAGTGGTGATTTTTGGGGTGACTAGATCCAATAAACTTTTGCATTACAAAATAAACTGTGTTTAAACAAACTTAATTTTACCTGCCCCCAGTCTGATTGAAATAACATTGGACTGTAGAATGCTGTGATGTCATCTGAAACCCAGCAATTCAGGATCCATATGCTGCACTCTGATTGGCTGTGCTTAGGTGGTCCTCTCCAGTTTCACTTTGTTGTTTCTAAAGAGAAGTTTTTATGCCATAACCTAAATAAATACATGTCCATTTTCACCATGTGTTGAATTGGATTTACAAGAGGAAGAGTTAAACCTAAATTGTGTTTGTAGTGTGAAAATCAGACATCTTTTAATATGTGTTTCAATCATCAGCAGTCAGTCAATGCAGAAATACATTTGTAAACTGGTTAACGTGAGGATGATGATCACCCCACAAGAAAATCCACTTTTCTCATTAATCTGGAGCTTTGTAAATCCAACCATTCTTTTGGTCTCAGTCATTTTTAAATCCTGGTGCTGGTGCATAAAAACATGTTTATTCTTTACAGCCAACAGTTACTTCCTCTGCCAGTGTGTAGTTTGATTTATCCCACCACTACGCTGTGTTGCCATCTAGTGGTGCAACACGAGATGACAAACCAGTCTGCTCTTTCCTCACAAACTTTCCAATCATTTGTGTCACTTCTATTGGCAAAACAACAAGAAAACTCAAGCAGAGATTATCAACATAAAACCTCGATAAGGCACAAAGCTGGAGAAGACGTGTTTCATTTGTCATTACAATGTTTTAAACCTAAATGTTTTAGGTTTAGAAATGTTTACAAATTGCATTCATTTTTATTATAGACATTTTAAGCCAAATTCTCTTTGAACAGGTCAGAAATGCCTTGAAAACAGTGAAATATTCTACATTACATGAGAAAGGAATTCTTATACAGTTAAAATGACTCAAATCCTTATTAGACACAAGTTTGATCTTGACTTGAGTAAATGAAATTTGCCAATAGAGCTATATATTTGTGATTATTTTCAAGTGCAGTATTTTGCTATTGTCCTTACAACAATACATGTTTATGACTGTTCCACTGGTAAATCTTTTAAAGACAATAAATTCTTAATCAGTCACTTACAAACTCATGATTTAATCTATATTTAGGCTTTGTCTGAATCGAAATTTGCAAAAATCTTGTCGTCACGTGACTTTTGTATTCTAATCGAAAGCATAATCGCCAAAATGATGGTTGGTTGCAGCTCTAAATATAAACAAGAGTAAAGCTGTGGCCAGAATAACACTAGTTTAGACAAAATTTGGGTTTTGACAAATCTTCTTCAAAAGCTGAAGGTAATTTAACAAAAATGAGGTTTTAGTGATTTAAAATAGTTTTGACGGAGCTTATTAAAAAGTCCCACACTTTTTTTTTTTTTTTTTACAATATTTATAGTTTTTTTTTTTGTTAAAGTCATCTTAGACTGTCTGATTTGACTGTAACTAAGAGGGTTACACCAACTAACTAACCCTTTCTTCTAAATATACAGATGTTAGTTTATTTTTATGAGAAAACTAACAAATTTAAAATTATAGGACATTATAGGATAAGGTGGGAAGTACATGTCTCCTTGATGCCTTAAGGGGTTAAATACTATTTTTTTAGGGAAAAATATATTTAAATTGGGATTAACCTCAACTTTGAGAATAATTTGTTCAAATTTGCTCATAGAATGTAAACTACATTTTCTAATAGTTTTCTAATAATACTTAAAGGACAAATATATATTTGTCAACGTCAAATAATGAATAAATACATTGTATTACAACAAACATGCATTTAAACAGTATTTATTTTAGCTGCCATCCATCTAGAAGGATGTGATGTCACGTGTACACAACCTATAGAACTGTCTCTTGTGTATGCCTTCAGAATGAGGTGACAGTTTTAATCAGGGATGGAAAAGAATTCAGAAACTTTGAAAATTGTGTATGATTGAATCAAACATTGTGTAAAAGTCTGAAGCGATCGAATCAAAAGGTCAGAATCCATCAGTTTTGCTCATCATGCGCTAAAATGCACCTGCAGCCACTGACCTACACACACACACACAGACTATAGTTGTAGATTATGAATAATAAGAGCCATGATAATGAACTTGTAAAGGACCTGACTGAATATGCATTATTAACAACTGATGGTGAACCTCTAAACATAAATCTGACTGTTTACTGTTCAAATGTTTATCAAAAATACAAGTTCTGACGCTAACAGCAGTGGCTTTGTTTTAAATGCCATTTAATATGGTTTATTTTGTGTTCTAAGGCAAAAACATACAGTAGGTAGACTAACAACATTGAAAATCGGGGCTGGAAAATCTAAAACTAAATTGAATTGTCCCATTCCTAATTTGAATGGATTTTAACCTGGTTTCAAAAGTATTTCATGGTGAGACTTGGGTCTAGCTCCAACCATAATCTTAAACAAATGTTGTGTTTTCTTCCTTCAAATATGTTCCTGAGCCAATAAAAAGAGTGGAGTTAAGAGCACATGTCAGTCATGCGTTTCCCACATCAGGAATTGAGTTATCTACTGACTGAAAAGAAAATTTCACAGGGCAAACAATCAAATCGATATCGCCCAATACGCTTCAGCTGCAGAAATGCTCAACGTGAATCTGGATATTTTATGGACTTAAAAAGACCGCGTAAAAGATCTATCTATGACATCACAGATCAGGGGCATTCAGAATAGTGTTTTGAGGTGAAGAAGTGTTTATGATGATGAAGCAATTTTAGAATAGGAATAAAACTTAAAAAAAAAGTTGATTATGCATAATATGTCCTCTTTAAAGCTGGTGTAGTAACATCTTTAAGTGTAAATTATCAAACATTGTCTTTTCCACCAAAGAGTTTATAGCAAAGCATTTGTTACGAAAACCGCAAATGCTGTACACGGTTTTCACCAAATGGCAAAGCTGAAAACAGCGTTCTGATTGGCTGTGCTCGGCTGGTACTGTACACCTCACTCCCACTTTGCTGTCTTTAAAAAACTATTCTAAAGCCACGGTTGAAGCCAAAACTTAATGTGGATATTCATAATCATGTGACATAATCATTCATAATCATCATTTGTAAGAACTAAGAACTAGATGGACAGATTTAAATATTTCTGATTTAGGTACCTCCGCTTTAATTTAAGGTTCTAAAATGGACCCTTTTGCAAAAAAGCCACTATAAAAAGTCAAACAGAAACAGAAGAGGAAACCAATGGACCTGCCACACCTTCTTTAAACTCACACTACGCAAACAATTAAAAAATGGACATGCTTCGACTTATATAGCAAAGAACTGAAATGTTACGTCTATGGAACCGCCTCATACAAATGCCAGAGCACAGGCTGACTAAAAAGATATTTATGTGGGATTGTACAAATAATCATCCCTGGGCCAAAGAAATGGCAACAATATTTTCAAATTTAGATTTAAGTTACATTTACAGAAACTAATTACAATGTAATTTAATTAGATTATAAAAAACAATGGCAATATGATATATGCAGAGAACCTAAGTTAAATTATATTACATTTAAAGAAGAGTACCAGACGGAACCATATGTTCAGTTACATTTGACCCGGAAAAAAAGATCCCTTTGTGCTCAACTCAGGACTGGCACACTGCCTTTAGCAGTAGAAGTGGGCCGTTTTAAAGGTATTCCGGAGGTCGAGAGAATGTGTACTCTGTGTGACCTGAATGTAGTAGAGGATGAGGTTCATTTTGTTTTTTATTGTTCACTTTATAATGATATAAGGAAAACTTTATTTGAACATGTAGATCCAGATGTGTTTTGGAAGTCTGAGAGTGAGATTATGAGTTGGCTTTGTACTAACCTGGTTTTTGGTTTTGTAAATTTTATTTTTAATGCTTGGGAAAGAAGGCAACAAGTGCTGTACCCAGTGTAATATGCTGATGAAATGTTAACTGTTATGGAAATGTACGTATGTAGCCAATTGTCTGATATTTTCAGTGTCATATAGGCCCATGCGGGCTGGGCACATAAAGTGCATGACACTTAAATAAAACAAATCAATCAATCAAAAAATTATATATCCAACTATGGTGAACACAACTAGACTGGTGGTGGATAAGGAAGTCTTTAACTTTGTGTGGAAAAAAACACATTTTATGTAACTCTGTCAGAGAGGGAGGGATGGACATATTAGACTTTGGGACATCCAACACAATCTTAAAAATTAAATGGTTCAAAAACTGTGGTATTTTATTCCAAACTTGATTTTTCAAAAGATAGGCGATATAATTGATTGACAATCAATTGATCAAATTTTCTCAGACAAGTGTTAATTTCTTGGACAGAACTTCTCCCCTGGAAACACCCCTCTGTGGAACAACAGATATATCAAATACAAGAACAAAAGCTTATTCATCAATAGCTGGTTTACTAAAGATGTATTCTTAATATCACAACTTATTAACTCTAACGGTGTTATTCATAGCTATGACGACTTCATTAAAAAATATAACATTATAATATTTGAAAAAGACTATTAAAACTCGATTCTTGTGTGTGATGTTAAAGCGTAATTAGACCAAAATTAGACCTCTGCCCTCTAATTGATGGTATTAAACTAAATGACAGAAAGTGCAATAACAAACTAATTTGAAAAAGCCTACAATAAAAAGTATTATTACTGGCCAGCACAAATGGAACGATATTTTTGAAAATATTAACTAGAGTGCTGTCACCAGTGAGATACTGTATCTAAATATTGCTTGAAGTAACATTTAAATTGACTCACAACATTTTTGGTAGATTCTACATTCATAAATCAAAATGGTCAAAAAGAGAGCCAAGAATTGCTGAATTTCTAATTCAAATTAACCAATATCTCTCTGCTCTTCTGGGCAGAAAAAAACAAAAAAGCAGTAAGAACTCTGGATATCTGCAGTAAATATAATATAAACGATAATCCCCTAAAGGTTTAATTATTGTATATTCTATTATTTTCTGTATTTCTTGTTTTTTTTCATTTATTTCTTACTACTATTATGTTTATCATACATGTTGTCTTATTGTTTTTCTTGTGTATGTATTATTTTGATCATGTTTGTGTCTTTACTATGTAGTTTTTTATATAATTTAATACAAAAGAAAAAATTTCTTCGTACCTAAACTCTACTAAAACTCTAACATAAGTTCTATTGTATTTTGTAATCTGACAGGAATCCAACCCGTGACCTTTTGCGACTGGGAGAAGATTGACCTGGTGGAGACTCAAAGAGGAGAGGCCGTGGGGAAGCCCAGGGAGAAGATCCAGACTGTGGAGGAGATGCTCCAGGTGGCACACACGTGAACCAACACGCAAAGGATTATGGGAAAGACTCATGCGACTGACAAATGCACTTCAAGCTAATCCAAGACTTATTTTTATATGGGATCATCAGAATAAACATATCACACTGTAAGAAGATACTTGAATAGGGTTGTTTCTGTATTATTTTATATATACTATGTTATTTTTATGTTTTAATCATGCCAATCAAAGAACTTTTACACTGCAAACACTTAAAATTAAAAATGTTCCGGTAGTTTGATTTCGTTTGAGTCAATTTAACAAGATAACTGCTAATGTAATGTAGAAGATTTCACTGGTTTCAAGGCATTTCTAAATCTTTTTTGCAGTGTACAAATTAAATGTCTGTGTCACATTAGTGTCTTGCATTTCTTTTATTATAAATATATATTTTTTAATTCTGTTCCGGACTCTGTACCTTTTTTTTTTTTGTCCAATAAAATGTTTCCAATACAGAGTCCTGTCTTTGTTTCTTAGACCCTTCTTAGACCCTTCTTAGTCTTTTAAAAATACTCCTGAGTACTTATACTTTGGTTTCTTATTCAATTCAATTCAATGTATTTGTATAGCCCAAAATAACAACAGTCATCTCAAAGAACTTCACGTGATTACTCAGCTGACAGAAAAAATCTAGGAGTGAAACAGAGGAATGTGGGGAGAAATCCAAGTGAGGATGATCCAGGTCCTCGGTACCAGGGGACATCCGAGGTCCAGGAGCAGCAGCATCTGAAACAGACACTCTCCCTAAAGGGCAGAGGGACGAGGGACAACATGTGAAAAGCAAAGAGCAACACAAGAGGGAAAAAAGAAGATGTGTATGTATGTAACATATAAACAGGGTAAATACACCAAAGTCAATAAAGTCACCTTTTGTAGTTCTTATGTATTAGAACTAGAAAAATGTGCAATAAAGCACACAGGAGCTATGTGTTTCCCACGTCAGGAATGGATTTAAAACTCCATTTACTGGCTGGAAATGAAATTGTATGTGACATAATCACCAGTGCAGCAGAAATGCTCCAAATGAGTCTGGATGGTTTATGACAGTGATTTTCAACCAGTGTGCCGGGGAACACTAGTGTGCCTTGAAGTATTGCCTGGTGTGCCTTGAAACCTTTGAGTTAAGACATTGACTTATAAATAGAATTGAACAATTTATCATTTTGTGTGTCCAGGACAAATTTCTGTTCCAAAATCGCAAGCAAAACAATCATTTGTGCCAATTTAGTGTAACTTCAGTAAACATAATTACCAGTTTTAGTGTTTGTGTACCTACATTTAATTTTAAACTTTTTAAGTGTCAAGATTTCAAGGGCATGCATCAAAGATGTCTCATTTTGGAACATCATTTTTGCATTATATAGAGATTTTTTTCTGATTTTTTTTATGTTTTGCAGCTGAATGTCTTTCAGTGTCTTAAATTTTCTTTACGTAAATTAACTTTTGAGGCATTTTATACAGTTGAATAGAAAGACCTCACATTTACAAAGAGCTTTTAAATGGCTAGTTTTAACTCGGACTCGTTCCACCTAAAATTAGTGTTTTATAAGAAGCCTAATTGGTGTTCCACAGAAACTTTAAATTGTAAAAATCGAGCCATGACTCAAAAAAGGTTGAAAAACACTGGTTTATGGAGTTAAAAACAATGTAGAGTATCTGAGATCTGCCTCTGACATCACAGATCAGAGACATTCAGAACAGTGTTTTCTGAGGCTCAGAGAGGAAATGGTAAATCTTACAGACCGAATCATTGTGTTTTTGATGAGGAAACAATGTTTGAACAGGATATAAAAGCTCAGGTCCATTTGGCAAGATGTGTCCTTTAAAGAGACTTGTGTTCTCCACAAGAGCACATTTGAAGTGTTTTGCACCTGTTGCAGGGTCTGAGGAGCGTCTGGAGGAGGAACGTCCAACCACGTTTTATTCACTGTAATCTTCCAATTATGATCAGTGACTTCCTGTGTGCAAGAAGAAGCTCCACCTCTTCATAGTGACTTCCTCTTGTAAACAACAGCACATTGTCATTTACATGTGATTTTGTTGCTTTAGAGAAATGGTTTTGTGACTTTTTCATTCAGAGTTAATATGTTTCACAGACTCACACTAAGTGCAGGGATGTGGCTGGAGTTAAGGGGAAGCTGAAAATTTTTTGTAGAAATACAATACATTTTTTAGTTTTTTAATCAATGAACTGTTTTAAATTTTTAACCAATGAGTCTAGTCACTTTAGAAATCACCAGACTGATATTTCATGCTCTGTTTGTGATCCTTTGGCGTTTAAACAAATGTCTGGTCTCTTTGTAAAACTGAAGCTTTAGTTTTAGCATGAGACTCCGATCAAAAGTCAGAACAAGTTCTGCACAAAATAAATGACTTATGGTTAAGATAAGGATTGATTCAGTGGTTACAGCTGAGGCCTGAATGACACAGACTTGGCATATTTGGGGTTTTGACAATTTCTCTGCAAAAGCTGAAGGTAACTGAGGTAGAACAGAGTTTTAGGTAGACTACCTAAAATAACTTAAAAGTTTGAATCATCCCAGAATGGCTCATTTCACTGTAAATAAGAGGGTTACACTGTTCTTTTTATCTTTAAATTGGTGCTTTATGGTTTGTTTTAATCAGATTCTGGAAAAAAATAACTTTTAATGGAGAAAGTTAGGTATGGTCCTTGTTAAAAAAAAAAAAAAACATTATAAACACATAGAATAAATAAATAAATAAAGTTATTTGACGATAGATTCTTGTCCACATGTAAACATGGATGAACATGTGCATGCTGGTAGAGGCCACCCCTAAGAACATGACTGCAGTGGAAGTTGCCACAAACCTCGTTATTAAATAATTGTATTGGGTATTTAAAATGGCATCTCTGGTGTTTACTTTACTTTGATTATGATTTATTAAAGATTGATACAGTAAAAATGCAAAACATTGACCATAGTATTGGACAGCATCTCTGAGAACTTAAAGGAGACCTATTATGTCAAATTCACTTTTCTAAGTTTTTAATCTTGTTATAATGGCCTTCCTTCATCATTAGTTTACTCAAAGTTAGATTTGAATTGATTCATGCATGTTGGAGTAATCTTGTATTGTTTTTCAGCTGGAGCTGAAGTGCTCAGAAATCCCCGTTCTCACCTACCACCTATCCCCTCCCACTTGTCTGTCTTTACCAGATATATTTCAAAAAATGAATACTCAAAGTGACGTGTATATGATTCAAAACTGTCCCAGAGCCACTTTCCAACAACAATAATTTGTTATTTAAAATCTGTTGCTTTTTAGAGTTAGTTTTTAAAATGAGGAGGCGGGGCTTATCAGATCTGCAGTTTTAAACAGAAAGTCAGTAGAGCTGTTCTTATTTTTAAGCCGTTTTAGATCAACTTTGTGTTTTACAATGAACAAAAGGTAAATTACTGATCTGTATATGTTCTAGTTTCTTACTAAATATTAAAAAAAAACACAATAGGTCCCCTTTAAATGCATTGAAACATCTCATACACCTGTTTAGAATGTAAAAGTATAAGGCTTTTTTTATAATGTATGCAATTATTAATATCTATTGTAAAAAAAACATTCAACATATATAACAATAATAGTCAACATGAGAATAATAAATGTTTATATTTCATTTTTATTGAGCTTATACTCCAAACAAAAGTATAAAATGTAAGACGAGTTAGTTCCTTCTGAAGATTCCTGTCCGCTCCGTGTTTTTCGCCATTACCGTAAATACTCTGCAAATTGAGAATCAGATTTTCTCGTGCGGGTCACTTTACCGCGGTGGCCTACCGCTGGCGTCGTGACTTTCATCAAGTTCATTGGGCTTCTTCAGTGAAAGGATCACAGCTAAGTCTGTAGAATACACCTAGATTTATCAAGAAAAGGACAAGCCAAAAGCCCAAGTGAAGCGCGCACGTCGCGCTGTGCGTCCGGTGCCATGGCAACAGAAATGCGCATTATATAAAGCGGTCAAGTTCCATCAGTAGCTCTTTTCACTTGAACACTCGTGGACACTTGTACGTGGCTCTGTTCTCCGTTTGTCTTTCGCCTCTCACCTGTTGGTCAAACACTTTCAAAACAGTTTCTAACTCTGTGCTAATACTTTGTGAAGGTTTTACAAACGATACAAACGCCATGGCTCGAGACTTCCCCCGCCCCGGTCCTGAACCCGCACTGGACACCGTCTTTGGAGGTAAAACAAATCACATCCACAATAATAAGAAAGTCTAGTGATGAAAGAGTCTCAATGTTCCGTTATGAGAAGACTTTTGTTCACCTTCGGCTGTTTTTACGGCGTAAAGCCGAAGCTCCGTGTATGAAGTTGACACAGTTTTATGAAAATGTGTAAATTTGTCAAGTTTTGACTTTCATTCGACGACTGTTCTTCAGAGCATGACCAATACTTGGTAAAACTGACCTAAATGTATCAGTAGGACTGCAAAGTAAAAAGTTATGGTCGAATTTATGGGAAATCAATTGTACTTTATTTGCTAGGCGTCAAAATTCATCACGGTTTGAGTGTCATTTTGTGTAAAAAACATGGCGCCCAGCCAGACATGAAACTGGACAGTTTAAAGAAATACACACATGTGTGTGCTCTCTCCACACCTCCAGAGACAGTTCTGAGTCTGACAGGCTTTAGTCCAAACTGACTTGAGCTTTGTCTTTAGATGATTTCCTCAGACTGTCAGGTCACTATCAGGAGCAGGGCTGTGCAGACAGGCTCAGAGACAAGAGTAATCACTGTAGAATGAGAAAATACAATGCACTTTTCCAACTTCTTAAGGGCATAATCATGAATAATTCATGTTTTTTATAACTTTGACGTATAAATAAGAATTAACTAATCCATAAACCAATCCAAATGTTGTTCAGTCTCTGAAGTTATGACCTGATAGATCAAAATAATCCAAAATGAAGATTACGCAGAAAGACCAAAGTCCTCTAGTTATTGTTCAGAATACTAGTACCTCACACAAATGTAGGACTAAATCAGGATTACAAAGTGTCTGTGTGTGAAGTCAATGTGAGTGAGCGTTTGTTATGATCCAATCTCCACAAGAGAAACACATTTGAAGTGTTTTGCACCTGTTGCAGGGTCTGAGAAGCATCTGGAGGAGGAGCGTCCAACCACGTCCCCAGACCAGGTGGAGGCAGGTGAGTTGGAGGTAGGTTCTCCTCTTGTTCCTCTGCGTCACTCGCCCGTGTTTGCTCCGTCTGATGAAGAAGACTTGAGCGACACCTACTCCATCCACTTGAGTGCGTCTGAGGAGGAAGACAGTGAGGACGAGGACTTGCCTCGTTTTCTCCCGACCCCACCTCCAGCTCCTCCATTAGAGAGTCCTGGCGTGCTCTTGGACAGGCTTTTGGAGGCGGTGACTTCTGCACCCCCCAGACCTCCTCCTCTTCCCCCTGTGCCTGCTAATGTGGACGATCTCATCCTTAGCCCACCACGCAGGCGCCCCAGGGATGAAGATGAAGAAGACCAGGAGGAGCGGCCCAGATCCAAGCGACGGCGCCGCTCCGACCGTCCCGGCCCCTCCGCTCGCGCTGGGACGTCCGGTCCCTCTACCCTTCATCGGTCGGGCTTGGGCGGCCCTTATCCAGCTGGAGTCTTCAGGAGGTACTTCCACTACTACATCTGAGACTCATTTACCACCTTCAGCTGAGCCCATTTGTTCTCCTGTAAATAGTTTGGACATTTAGGATTCTAGTTTCAGCAGTAGAAGCTGAAAAAGTCTGCACAGTTACAAACAATCAAAACAAGGAATACTATGTATGATTTCATCAAACGTTAGGACAAAAACATTGATCACAAAAATATCATCTTTTCTTTTTCATTCTAATTGACTTTCCAGTGGAAATGTGAGTTAAACACAGTTTTACCGAAAGTCCTGCATAGTACATCTTGTATTTCAATGTAGCTGTGTTTGTTTGAATCAAAGAAAATCAAAAAGACCAAAAATAATTGAAGCAAGGAATAGTGTTTAGGATTTCACAAACAGAAGGAGAATGACAACAAACCATTAGTTTAATAATTAATAAAACAATCATTCTAATGATGGTCTAAATTCTAATTGAGTGTGGACATTGAATGTGAGTGCTACAGTTTGACAGAAACTCCTGAACAGTACACCTTGTATTGACTTTGAACTTTTTTTGAATCAAAAAGTAAGGAATATTATGTAGGATTTGATAAAACACCCAAAACACATTGATGACACAAAAGTCTGATATTTCTCTTACTAACATGTATTTGATCATCTCAATGAAATGTGAACTTGACAGTTTAACCCAAAGTCCTGCATAGTACACCTTCCATTTACTGTCAACACAGATCAAAGTGTTGTTTGATAGTACAAATAGTTTTAGATAGATACTTTGTGAAATTCATTCTCTGCACTTGTTCCATCCTTCAGTGCCTCCATTAGTCTGAACTCAGACTGATTTGAGTTTGAACAAAGACAATGTGACTCCAGAACAGCCTCCAAACCTCTGTCTGCAGCGCCCCCTTCTGACCCACTCCAGCTCATCCTGCTCTAACAAAGAACCCAGACAAATCTCAGCTCATCAAAGGAACTTTAAAGCCACAACACAAAAAGTGCAAATGTCAGAACAATTCTTCATGAACTTAAAGCTGCCGTATGTTCAGTCGTCTAAAGAGCACAGCGGCATGAAAGTGTCTAAAACGCTCCACAAACCTGTGTCCTCATGAAAGCCTTTCCTCCAGCGTCTCTCCTTTAACTGTGTCCCAAATCAGTCCTTTGAATCCAGTCGACTCAAACTAATGATAGTCGACTAAAACACCATCAGCCCAGGAACCACATCATTTGTTTCTTTATTTATTTATTGCAACAAAATGTCAAACATGTTTTAAACCTCTGTAACAGTCTGTCTGTAGACTGTACATAAATGTTAACTGAAGATGACATTTGGAGATCTGGGATAGTTGACTGACTCCTGTTGGTGGGACAGTCCATCTCCTGTTTACGTTGTATTTGTATTTGTATTTGTTGTATTTCAAGTCATGACTTGTAATAAAGAAGTGAAGTGTTTTATAAAAAGACAAACGTCTTTTATTGCAAACTCTTAAAAATATAACCCAATGAACCATTTTTCAGTTTCATTTCCACAATAAAAAGCCTTTGACTGGACTCTGTGTGTTTTTTCTATAATTAAAAATATCAACAAAAATTCCTGGTAAAATGTAAATGATGCATTTATTTATTTATTTATTTTGATAGAAACAAATATGTCAGACATGATTTCATGTTTAAACCTCTGTAAACAGTCTGTTGTGGACTGTAGATATTTATTTATTTATTTGACTTTTTTATTAATGTTTTAAACCTGTGTAAACAGTCTGTTTGTGGACTGTAGATATTTATTTATTTATTTATTTGACTTTTTTATTCATGTTTTAAACCTGTGTAAACAGTCTGTCTGTAGACTGTACATAAATGCTGACTTTTTCTGTTCTGAAGATGACATTTGGAGATCTGGGATCGTTGACTGACTCCTGTTGGTGGGACAGTCCCATCTCCTGTTTACGTTGTATTTGTATTTGTTGTATTTCAAGTCATGACTTCTATTAAAGAAGTGAAGTGTTTTATAAAAAGACAAACGTCTTTTATTGCAAACTCTTAAAAATATACCCACTGAACCATTTTTCAGTTTCATTTCCACAATAAAAAGCCTTTGACTGGACTCTGTGTGTTTTTCTATAATTAAAAATATCAACAAAAATTCCTGGTAAAATGTAAATGATGCATTTATTTATTTATTTTGATAGAAACAAATATGTCAGACATGATTTCATGTTTTAAACCTGTGTAAACAGTCTGTTTGTGGACTGTAGATATTTATTTATTTGATTTATTATTTTTATTATTATTTATTTTTATTTTTTCATGTTTTAAACCTGTGTAAACAGTCTGTCTGTAGACTGTACATAAATGTTAACTGAAGATGACATTTGGAGATCTGGGATAGTTGACTGACTCCTGTTGGTGGGACAGTCCATCTCCTGTTTACGTTGTAGATTTGATTTATTTAAGTCATGACTTCTATTAAAGAAGTGAAGAAGTGTTTCATACAAAGACATGTTTTATCTCTTAAAAGGCAACAACAAAAATGCTTTTACAGTACTTGTTAATTACAAACTCAAACTTGAATATATCAGCTGAAGCACTTCTTCACAGCATTTTCCACAATAAAGCCTTTGACTTTTTTCTCTCATCGTGAACATGAACACAAACACCAGGTAAGATCTTGTGATTGTCTCTGACTCTTTGATCCAAAGATGATGATATGTTTGTTTCAAGTCTCTCCTTCCATCCCATAGTAGCTGCTTCTGAATGTACATGTTCTTGTCACCATGGTGACCGCTTTGGAGAGTCTAGAGCTCCAGTACAACCACCATCCTCAGTATTGTGTCCAAAGTGACAGGTAAGACATGTCCTTTTGTCCAGGCTCTGTGTTTGTGAAGGCCACATCTCTTTTGACTAACCTCAGTATTGTCCATTTGTCCTTTTAGATCTCATAGACGTTTGAAGAGATGTTTCCTCATGTGGAGCCACAGAAGAAACCCAAACATCCTTCTGGTGCAAGGTAAGTCCTGCAAAATGAAACACTTCATGTCCCCAATAGTGATCCACCAGAGGGAGCCCTGATCTTCCCATCAGTGCTTTAAGCTGTGTTCACACTTCCACACTCACCACCTCCAAAATGAGACCAAACCAGGACTGGAACAGGATCAGAACAAGTCTAGATCAGGCCTGCTCAGAACTGCTCATTTTATACTCTCACAATGATTGGAAGGATTTTGTCTTGTGGTTTTGTTTGACCTTTTTTTTCTGCCACTTTAGGATGTAAAATGACTAATAATAAATGTATCAAAGAGGAGGTTTCATCTTGAGCCCAGGTCCAAGGAGACTGAGCGCTTTATTCCACAAAACAAGTGAGAATTCTTTCTGTCCAACTCCAGTCGATCGTGAACTTATGATGGAACTTATGTGTCTCACTTTTGTTTCACAGTAGTAAAGATTATTGTCTCTGAAATGTCCACAGTCCTGCTCTTGTCACAGTCCTGCTCCTGTCACAGTCCTGCTCCTGTCACAGTCCTGCTCCTGACACAGTCCTGCTCCTGCCAGAGTCCTGCTCCTGTCACAGTCCTGCTCCTATCACAGTCCTGCTCCTGTCACGGTCCTGCTCCTGTCACGGTCCTGCTCCTGTCACAGTCCTGCTCCTGACACAGTCCTGCTCCTGCCAGAGTCCTGCTCCTGTCACAGTCCTGCTCCTGTCACAGTCCTGCTCCTGTCACAGTCCTGCTCCTGTCACAGTCCTGCTCCTGCCAGAGTCCTGCTCCTGTCACCGTCCTGCTCCTGACACAGTCCTGCTCCTGTCACAGTCCTGCTCCTGCCAGAGTCCTGCTCCTGTCACCGTCCTGCTCCTGACACAGTCCTGCTCCGCCAGAGTCTTGCTTTGGCTACAGCCTCTACACAGGTAAGTGTCTATACTGAATTTACAAAAGTTCTTATCCTTGTCTTGGTTGTTGTGTCAAGTGCACTTGTGTTCAGGTGTTTTGTAGCTCATAGAGATAAAAAAAATAATCACCTGGAAGTGCTGCTTCGGTTCTTTAGGTTGTCCGTTGTAAGGCAAGGCAAATGTATTTGTAGCTATAGGACAATGCATACACAAAGCAATTCAAAGTGCTTTACAAGGCAGAAAAAGAGCATCAAAATTACAATACAAAACAAAACAATAATCAGCTAAAATTGAATATTTATTTGTATTTATTTTATTTTTTTATTTATTTGACAGGGACGGTACAAATAATCATTGCTACTAGCAAGTAGCTGATGTCCATGTACATAAGGCTTCTAGCCATTGGCTAATTTACAGGTTACAGGTTATTCCCTGGTTAGGCTTTTAAGGTTAGTATTTACAGACAGTCAAAGACATGAGTAAGAACAGGACATTTAGATATACGTATAAAAATAAAAGAAGACGTCTCTTTCAACTCTACATCCCAGTTTAGTGTTCACACTGTTGCTTTCCTTAAGCCAGCATTTGAGCTTTGTGGAGAAAAGTCTAGGGTCTGATAGTGACTTAAACTCCAAAGGCAAAGAGTTCCATCAGTCTGAAGCTTTCACTGAGAACGCTGACTGACCCAGAGCTGTGCGGCAATCTTTTCACTCTACAGTTTCCACTGGTCCCAGCTCTAGTTCTGACACCTTCATTATGATATTTTTCTATTAGGCTACACATTACATCAGGAGCAAGGTTATTAAGACATTTAAAATTGCTTTTAAAAAGGAGAAATTGATGAAATGTTCAAACGTCATCATTTTATATTTTTGGATAATATGGCAGTGATGCCATTTCATTGGTTTTGATCCAATACTTTTAGTGGCTGTTTATACAGTGACACTAAAGGCTTTAGGACAGACTGTGTGGCTTGACCCAGACAATGGCACAATACGACATATGAGATAGAATCATAGCATGTGCTGCTTGTGTAGATATACATGGTCGAATCATACGGAAACAGTTCAATTTGTTTAGTCATTTTTCTCACATGGGCCTCAAATTTCAACTTAGGATCAAGAAACAACCCCCAAATAATTGAATTCCTTAATCTCTGCTATATCATTTGATCAATTTTTATTAATAAAGAGTGCAAACAAAACATTTCAGTCATATGCACAGATAAAAGAAATGTTTTGAGCCGAGATTTAAACATTGTCACAGTCGACGTTTGTCGTACATCTTCATCTTCTGTTCCAGATCTGAGCTGTTTAAAACTGAAACACTGATTCCCCACGTTTAGTCCTGACTCTGGTCCATGTTAGTCCTGACTCTGGTCTACGTTAGTCCTGACTCTGGTCTACGTTTAGTCCTGACTCTGGTCCACGTTTAGTCCTGACTCTGGTCTACGTTTAGTCCGACTCTGGTCTACGTTTAGTCCTGACTCTGGTATCTGACTCTGGCTACGTAGTGATCTGGTTACGTTTAGTCCTGACTCGTCTACGTTTAGTCCTGACTCTGGTCTACGTTAGTCCTGACTCTGGTCTATGTTTAGTCCTGACTCTGGTCTATGTTTGTCATGACCTGGTCACGTTTAGTCCTGACTCTGGTCCACGTTAGTCCTGACTCTGGTCCACGTTAGTCCTGACTCCTGGTCCACGTTTAGTCCTGACTCTGGTCCACGTTTAGTCCTGACTCTGGTCCATGTTTAGTCCTGACTCTGGTACACGTTTAGTCCTGACTCTGGCCTAGGCACCACAAGCAGAGCTGTTTTAAAGTCTATTCTCTGAGCTACTGGAAGCCAGTGTAAAGACCTAAACCCTTGTATGTTCAGAAGCCACAGTCCTGCTCCTGCCAGAGTCTTGCTTTGGCTACAGCCTCTACACAGGTAAGTGTCTATACTGAATTTACAAAAGTTTAATCTTGTTCTTTGTGGTTTGGTCAAATCTAATTGTGTTCAGCTTTTTTGAAGCTCATCATAAAAATAAACAAAGAATCCTCTGGAAGTGCTGCTTCAGTTTTTTAAGTTGTGTATGTTTCAGAAGCCAGAGACTTGTTCCTGCCACAGACCTGCTTTTTCCAGATCTTAAAAGAGACAAGTATGTGTTTATATTGAATTTACAAAAAGTCTTAATCCTGTTCTTTGTGGTGTCAAATCTAATTGTGTTTATGCTTTTTGTAGTTCATGATAGAGATAAAGATTCAGCTGGAAGTGCTGCTTCTGTTCTTAAATTGTCTGTTTTTGTTTCAGAAGTTGGAGTCACAAATGTCACAGTCCTGCTCCTGTCACAGTCCTGCTCCTGTCACAGTCCTGCTCCTGTCACAGTCCTGCTCCTGTCACAGTCCTGCTCCTGCCACAGTCCTGCTCCTCCCCGCCCTCCCTGCCACAGTCCTGCTCCTGCACAGTCTGCTCCTGCCACAGTCCTGCTCCTGTCCACAGTCCTGCTCCTGCACAGTCCTGCTCCTGTCACAGTCTGCTCCTGCCTGCCACAGTCCGCTCTGCACAGTCCTCCTGTCACATCCTGCTCCCACAGTCTTGCTCCTGTCACAGTCCTGCTCCTGTCACAGTCCTGCTCCTGTCACAGTCCTGCTCCTGACACAGTCCTGCTCCTGCCAGAGTCTTACTTTGGCTACAGCCTCTACACAGGTATGTGTCTGTACCAGTGACGCGTGGTCAGGGGAGTCAGATAGGCAGTGCCTCACCAGACCATGAGGAAAAAAAACTTAATGTCAATCATTTAAAAGGCCTATTTTTAATATAGTAATATGTTTTATATTTGTCATATGTGGTTGTTTTCTCACACGTTTCAATGAGTTGGTTTCAAACCTGTAAATGTCCCAGGACTTGCTGATATAACGCAGGTCTACAGCCTGAGGCTCGCCTCACCACAGTTTGCCAACTCTGCTTCTTTATAGCCACTTTGGGCTTCTTATTTTGGAAGTCACTTGTGAGTTTTGTTGTGGGTTGACTTTTGCGTTTTTTCTGGTTTGATTCACAAAATCTTATCCAGTAATGACAGTTTTATTAATGATAAATAATATTAAAATATTCCAAATCCTTTAACCATTGTTTTGCTTGACGCTTAATGTTTATTATTCTATTCTTTAATAACTACTTTTTTTGATGGTTGAAGTTGGTTGTTTTGGGCTTTTTTCCAAAGGCTAGGTCGCTTGTTACTCTCTGAATATCTGGCAACCCTGCGCCTCACTCAGACCTGCGCAGTCACATACATAATGAACAGGCGCGTTCATGCAGCGCGTGCACTCACTGTTTCTCCACAAAAAGTGATCAGATCTGTTTGTAGATGTTGCTTTTTTTGTAGATGTTGCGGTCTTTTAGTGAGTGAATTTGACAGTAAACAGTTTGTACAAAGATCAGGTCAGGCAAACTTCAGTTTGTCTCATAGTTCTGTCTGAGCGAGAGGGAATTGACTCTCTACGACCAAAATACGATTCTAAGTTTAATTGTGTCTGTGTTAAACTTTACTGTGGGTTTGACGGAGCCTTAAACAACTTTAGAGGGTTACCATTTCTTTTAATCTTCAAGATGGCCCAGAACCTTGACATTTATTTGATCAGATGTGGTAAAAAGTGAAAAATACAGTCAAAAGTAAACTGGACCCAATAGAACCTGTGGAGTCTTAAGGATCATCATTGACATTTTATTCACTGTCAATCTTCCAAATATGATCAGTGACTTCCTGTGTACAAGCTCCACCTCTTCATAGTGACTTCCTCTTGTAAAACAACAGGCACATTGGTCATTTACATGTTGGATTTTTTTGCTTTATGGAAAAATGGTTTTGTGACATTTTTTGAACTCTACATGTGTCATTCAGAGTTAATATGTTTCACAAGACTCACACTAAGTGCAGGGATGTGGCTGGAGTTAGGGGGGAAGCTGAAAACAGGATTTTTTTTTTTTTTAGAAATACAATAAATGGGTTTTTAGTCATGAGTCTAGTCACTTTAGAAATCACCAGACAGATATTTCATGCTCTGTTTGTGATCCTTTGGAGTTTAAACAAATGTCTGGTCTTTTTGTAAAACTGAAGCTTTGTAGCTTAGCTTCTGATGATTAAGAGGCTTGGATCAAAAGTGAGAACAAGTTTCTGCACAAAAAACATAGTTTTAAGTTAAGATAAGGATTGATTCAGTGGTTACAGGTGAGGCCTGCATGACACAGACTTGGCATATTTTGGGTTTTGACAATTTCTCTGCAAAAGCTGAAGGTAACTGGGGTAGAACTGAGTTTTAGTATAGACCTAAAATAACTTAAAAGTTGAATTCATCCAGAATGTCTCATTTCATTGTAAATAAGAGGGTTACTATTTTCTTTTTAACTTAACTTGATGCTTCACAGTCTGTTTGAATCAGATTCTGAACAAAAGAATTTTATCATGAAAAAATGGGAGGCCCTTCCGCACGGTCTTTGTAAAAAATAAATAAAAGGTTAATTGTTAAATAAATGAATGAATAAATAAACAAATAAGTTCAGTTTTTTGACGATAGATTCTTGTCCACATGAGCACAAATATAAAAAGAGAAACAAAGCAGATCAAACTCTTGACCTAAAATCCATTTGCACAAGGCGTAATCTAGTTGATGCAACAATCCAGTTTTTTTTTTTTTTTGTATCTCGCTCTATTCACTAAAAGCATGTTCTTGTGATTTAGATTTCTTTGAAGCTCTACATAAATAATAAAAACGCAAGTCTTTACTTAGATCGAACTTGCAAAGCCACAAAATGGACTTTTATTTAGATTGAAGAAGGGCCTCCTCCTGTTTGTTTTCTTTAAAAAAAAGCTGTTAATTTGGCTGTATCTTTCACATTTTGGCTTAAACGTATTAAGCCTCATCCACAATGTCCCAGAATATGCCTTTAACTTTCCATTTCTACTGAATGTGTAGTTGACTTTCACCTCCAGAAAGTTACAGTGCACCTTTAATTCTTTACAGGGGATCCCCAACCGAGCCACAGGCCATCTGCTTCCGGGCCAGGGAAGTACCAGAGGATCTTTTAAAATGTATCACTTCTTCCTTACTTTACTAAGAAGACAAAGCCAGGTAATCCAATTAACAGAGCTAAAAATATACACAATTATCAGTATTGGCTCTATCCAACCTCGACCACTGCTTGAGAAAACAAGTTGTAGTGTTAAGCAACTTCCTTATTGTGCAAATAACTAAATACAATTTCAAACATGAGGTGCTCTAAGTTAGCCAGTAAATACTCTTCCTACACACACGAAACAGCTAGGATACCACTATTGCAACAGCAATTTTTTGGCTTAAGGGGATCTACAATTACTATCCTGCGCTTTAGCCATTTTCTAACTTTTCCTTAACCAGTTAATAGATCAAAGTTTCATATTTTAAATGTATATAATCTATTTACATGTGATTAAATTGGCTCAAAGCACAGTCTGTCCTTTAACCACCATTACCAGTCTTAACCATGACAGTTTAAAGTACCGTAATTACTCAAAAACTGTGACTAAAATGTATTAAAGATGTGTTCAAGTACCACCATTTTGAGAAACACTGCTCTATAGGCCTAACTGAAAAGATGGCTTTAGAAAAATGTGTACCTCAATTAGCAATTTCACAACTAGTAAAGAAAAGGCAAAACACTTAAAGTAAAATATTTATTTAAGACAAATCAGGAAGACATATCACACATCTTTGAAAGCAGTAGCTCAGTTCACCATCGCCTTCACGTCAAAGACTTTTTAAAGATGGTGCACGTCTTCGTCTTCTGGTCATCTGCTCACTGATGAATGGTTGCCTTTGTCAATGTGGCAGTTGTGACCTGATGTGTTGTTGAGGCAGTTATTGTTTCCCATATCAACATCAATTAGTGTAACATTTGTCAAATGTACAACACCACCTCCGTTGGTGTCAGTTAGCGTAGAGTTACTTGCGTCGCTTAAGGTGCCATTCTGACCATTGCTCAGGGTGCCCTTGTGACCATAGGGGTAGTTGCTCTGGGTGGAATTACCGTCGCTCAGAGTGGAGTTCTGGCTGTCGCTAAGGGTGCCATTCTGACCTTTGGGACCATCGCTCTGGGTGCCGTTCTGACCTTTGGGACCGTCGCTTTGTGTGGAATTCTGGCCATCGCTCTGGGTGGAATTACCGTCGCTCAAGGTGGAGTTCTGGCTGTCGCTAAGGGTGCCGTTCTGACCTTTGGGACTGTCGCTTTGTGTGGAATTCTGGCCGTCGCTCTGGGTGGAATTACTGTCGCTCAAGGTGGAGTTTTGGCTGTCGCTAAGGGTGCCATTCTGACCTTTGGGACCGTCGCTTTGTGTGGAATTCTGACTTTTGGGACCGTCGCTTTGTGTGGAATTCTGACCATCGCTCTGGGTGGAATTACCGTCGCTTAAGGTGGAGTTTTGGCTGTCGCTAAGGTGCCGTTCTGACCATTAGGACCATCGCTCTGGGTGCCGTTCTGACCTTTGGGATCGTCGCTTTGTGTAAAATTCTGGCCATCGCTCTGGGTGGAATTACCGTCGCTCAAGGTGGAGTTCAGGCTGTCGCTAATGGTGCCGTTCTGACCTTTGGGATCGTCGCTTTGTGTGGAATTCTGGCCATCGCTCTGGGTGGAATTACCGTCGCTCAAGGTGGAGTTCTGGCTGTCGCCAAGGGTGCCATTCTGACCTTTGGGACCGTCGCTTTGTGTGGAATTCTGGCCGTCGCTCTGAGTGGAATTACCGGCGTCACTCAAGGTGGAGTTCTGGCTGTCGCTAAGGGTGCCGTTCTGACCTTTGGGGCCGTCGCTTTGTGTGGAATTCTGACCTTTGGGACCATCGCTTTGTGTGGAATTCTGGCCATCGCTCTGGGTGGAATTACCGTCGCTCAAGGTGGAGTTTTGGCTGTCGCTAAGGGTGCCATTCTGATCTTTGGGACCGTCGCTTTGTGTGGAATTCTGGCCGTCGCTCTGAGTGGAATTACCGGCGTCACTCAAGGTGGAGTTCTGGCTGTCGCTAAGGGTGCCGTTCTGACCTTTGGGACCGTCGCTTTGTGTGGTATTCTGGCCATTGGGTCCATCGCTCTGGGTGGAATTATAGTCGCTCAAGGTGGAGTTCTGGCTGTCGCTAAGGGTGCCGTTCTGACCTTTGGGGCCGTCGCTTTGTGTGGAATTCTGACCTTTGGGACCGTCGCTTTGTGTGGAATTCTGGCCATCGCTCTGGGTGGAATTACCGTCGCTCAAGGTGGAGTTCTGGCTGTCGCTAAGGGTGCCATTCTGACCTTTGGGACCGTCGCTTTGTGTGGAGTTCTGGCCGTCGCTCTGAGTGGAATTACCGGCGTCACTCAAGGTGGAGTTCTGGCTGTCGCTAAGGGTGCCGTTCTGACCTTTGGGACCGTCGCTTTGTGTGGTATTCTGGCCATTGGGTCCATCGCTCTGGGTGGAATTATAGTCGCTCAAGGTGGAGTTCTGGCTGTCGCTAAGGGTGCCGTTCTGACCTTTGGGGCCGTCGCTTTGTGTGGAATTCTGACCTTTGGGACTGTCGCTTGTGTGGAATTTGGCAGTCGCTCTGGGTGGAATTACCATCACTCAGGGTTTCATTCTGACCGTTGGGTCCGTCGCTCTGGGTGGAATTACCGTCGCTCAGAGTGGAGTTTTGGCTGTCGCTAAGGGTGCCATTCTGACCTTTGGTACCATCGCTCTGAGTGGAATTACCGGCATCGCTCAAGGTGGAGTTCTGGCCGTCGCTAAGGGTGCCATTCTGACCATTAGGACCATCGCTCTGGGTGCCGTTCTGACCTTTGGGATCGTCGCTTTGTGTGGAATTCTGGCCATCGCTCTGGGTGGAATTACCGTCGCTCAGAGTGGAGTTCTGGCTGTCGCTAAGGGTGCCATTCTGACCTTTGGGATCGTCGCTCTGGGTGGAGTTACCGTCGCTCAGAGTGGAATTCTGGCTGTCACTAAGGGTGCCGTTCTGACCTTTGGGACCGTCGCTTTGCGTGGAGTTAGTATCGCTCAAGGTGGAGTTCTGGCTGTCGCTAAGCGTGCCATTCTGACCCTTGGGACTGTCGCTCTGGGTGGAATTCTGGCCATCGCTCTGGGTGGAATTCCCGTCACTCAGGGTGCCATTCTGACCATTGGGATTATCGCTTTGTGTTGAGTTCTGACCATTGTTCTGGGTGTCGTTCTGAACATTCGTTCCATCATTACGAGTCTACAACACAAAAGCAATGAAGAGTTCTGATTGTATAGTACAGGGTTGCCATTTACAGAAAATTCATGATTCATTTATTTTCTATTTTTTAACTTTATGGTTTATATAATTAACTGAATAAGGCACATCTCACATACTGAACAGTTTGTGACATCATTGAGTCTATAGAGCGCAATAAGTTTACTGCTGTCCTCATTTGGCTGACACACTAATACACAGCGTGAACATTTTAAAACTTTAATCCATTTATTGATAAAAGGTAAATCATTTACACAAACTAACCCAGCATCCAATTGACCAAGTTCTTTCACAGTTGATGCTAGTTTAGTCAGAGGTCAAGTTTTAATTATCTTTGGATTAGCTAAATACTGTTACTCTAAATTAGTATCCAAATTACATTTTTTCTTAACTTTATTTGAAAGCATGAGAATTTTTATTTTTTTTAAATGCAAGAATGCATTTTGTCATTTCAGCATACAATTTAGGGTTTAAACTTTAATAACATGAATAGAAAAAAAAAATAGCTCCAATATGCATGTTATATTTTCTTCTCCAGTGATACTTTAATGAACAGCAAAACAAAGAAGTCCAGTGTTTCCTGGCTTTAAGTGTTTAACATTGCTGCTTTCCAATTGGCTACAAGAAACCTTGGGGAAAAAAAGAAGCTCCAATGGCAGCGATGCGATGACTTAAAAATCATTAAGAACTACTGAATACCTGCATTAAAATGTAATTTGTACTGTAGTCCTTTACTATTCTTAACCTAAATACATTTTTAAAGCAGACTGTCCACAGAGAATAGCACAACACCCGGATAACTCATCTAAAAAGGTAATACATTTGGCTAAAACACAAAAGAGACATGAAAGTGTAAGAGTGTGTACCTTGTTCTGGGCTCCTCCTGCCACATCATTTTCTTTACGACTCGACTGAACATGGGCAGACTCGTTGTCCAGCTTCTGTACTGCTACTGGTTCCACTTCATTGGTTTCCAGTTGAGCTGAAAGGACATGTTTAACAAGACAAATTCAGTTTAGCCCAAAAGGGTTTTGTGCGAGTTTGTGTCTTTGTGACATTTGTTGTTGTAACTAGGAGTGTCAAATTAGTGCATTAATTGAGATTAATTAATTACAGACATATTAATAGTTATTTTTTTAATCGATTAATCTATTTTGACAACTTGGCAACAAACGACTTCCTAAAGTCTTTATTTTTTGCTATATATTAATATTTCCCCACTTGCAACAATGTAATTAATTAAACTGGATAAAAACAAAAACACTCAAGTTGAGCGTTTTTTTTCAGCAATTTTTAGGTGAGATTAAAAATAGATTAATTACAGATCATAATTAATCTCTTAAATTTTTTAATTGCTTGACAGCACTAGTTGTAACACTAATCAATTGAAGGGGAAAGCTAATGTACAGTGATGGGCAACTTCTCTACTCGTCATTTCGCTGAAATTAAAGCCACAAATGAGCCTAAAAGGCAAACATTAGATGCAAACATGGAACTGTGGCTAAAGCTGATTAACCTGAGCATTTTACAAGTCTATACTCTGTTTCTTATTTAGGTTGCATTATGTCATTGTTAAAGTATCTTGGCACTGATTTAACATAACTGATTAATACTGTAATTTCTGCCCTATTGAGCGCACCTGAATATAAGCCGCATTCACTAGATTTAAGTAAGAAAAATGATAAAGTACATATATAGGCCGCACTCATTTTGCTGCCTTGCCGTATAAGCCACAGTGTTCAAAGTTTGAGAAAAAGTAGCGGCTTGTAGCCCAGAAATTACTGTATTCAGTTATGTAAATAAAAACAAAAAAAAAACATTGTGGCTAACCGCCTCAGTCCGAACTGCAAAAAAAAAAAAAAAAAAAGAAAAGCTTAAACACATCATAGTGAACAATTCTGAGCAAAACATGGGACAAATGTAGGAAGCTTAAAATTTGTCTGTTTCTATTTTTAAACAGAGGCAAAAATTGGGAATAGAACCTTTAATAATCTAATGGTGAAAACTAGTTTTCAGTGTTGTCTCTACATCTAATAGATCCCGTCACTAAAATCCAGGAAGACTGCCTATAATTGTTGTTAGTGCTATGAAACTCAAGTTAAAACGTTGCTACATTAAAGCTAGTCACAACCAACCAACGAGCAAATAGATTTTAGTGAACAGACACTACAAAAAATGTTTTTGGACACTTTAAATTTTAGGTTGGCTACTTTTTTTTGAGAAATATACACGTATAACTTTGTATTTAGAAAGTGAATTGAGGGCCGGATTATATTTTTGGAGGACCAGTTTGCCACTCGGGCCTCAAGTTGAATATGGCTGCACTAAAACAGCTTTTAACTGTTAGAATAGTAACAATAAACTATGTAGTTTGAATGAACTAAGCAAATTTCATGTAAGCGTTACAAACTGACTGTGTTTAATTTCAAAGACAAATAATTTCTAGTATTAAAAGATACCAATTACCAACACCTGCTGTCAAACCAATCACACTGAGAAAAATAACGCTTTTCCTTCAGCCAACCCTGTTTAAAATGAGTTTTTGGATAGAGTTTAAATTTAAAAAAGGTAAAGCCTATAGTGCCTTGCGCATAATGTACACATCAAGAATACACTGCGTTGTTACGTAAAATGACAAGAGTAAAAAAAAAAAAAACAAAAAAAAAAACACTACACTTTTCCTGGTCTAGGTTAGCCATTGAGTTAGACAGTGTTGCTTTGACTGCATTTGTACAGGTTCTTTAAATGATTGTTTAACTACAATGTTAGTCAGGAAAGTTTTGAAAATATTGGGTTATCCATTTTATTTTTACATTGGTACCTCATTTTCATCAGGTTAAAAACCAAACTACTGCGAGGATTCAGATTGACTGTAGCACCTGTTTCTAAAGTAAACTGCCCAAATGGAGACTACTACCACCATTTAAAAATAAGGTTAATAATAAAAAGTAAAGAAAAATTATAATGTTGCAGATACCGAACGGCTTTGACATTTTTTAAAGCTGAGGCACCAGATTTCACAATGCCAAAAAAGCTTTTCAAACTTGTATAAATATAGTACTTTGTAGCACATGGTGAATACTGGTGTGTCCATAGTGTTAAGAAGTAATTGCAGCCAAAGTGAATAAATAAAAATAAAAAAATGTCCAAACTCTGCATGGTCTTACCTTGTGTTGCATTGGGCTTCACCTTGCCAACCAGTGACTTGAGCAATTGAACACATTCCTCAGGGAATCATCATCGAATAATTCTGGAACGAAAGCAGTGACATTCAGTTCACCGCATTTAGACCGACATTTGTAACATAATGAGTTTGGATTTACCGTGATTGTTACGCTCGATTGAACTCCATCTTCCGCCACTGGAGCCAACTAGTAAAGAAAATACAGCTAATTTAGCAAACATTTAAGATATAATCCATGTTACAGAAAATAGATTTACCTGTGGTTGCCGCAAGAATCAACACAAACAAAAACAAATTCCAAAGAGATCCATTTTGCAGGGCTCCAGGAGAAAAGGCCGTTAGCTGAGCCGGAGGAAGGCCACAACTAACACAGCTGCACTCTATGATTGTGATGACTTATAGCTCACGGGTGGGGCTTCTGATTGGCTGAGAAAGACAGGCCACACCCACTTTCCACTTGTACTGAGAAGAAAGAAAAAATGGGAAGTTCTAATAGTTAAAAAAAAAACATTTAGCAGTCAGAATGTGCTCTATGGCTTTGCAATATTGAAAAGAATCGATATTCTGACAATTGTTTGACTTGACTCAAAATTAAAGCAGATTTTTGATTGTTTTAGACCTTTTTGTTGCACTAAATAAAACACTTGTACAACTTACTTTGATGGGCCATAGTTAACTCTCTTCTCGTCTGAAATAATTGTTCCATTAGTTATATATATATTTTTTTACATTTTGGCATAAAACACTATTTCTATACAAAAATCTGCTGTTGATTTTCTATTTCTTGAAATGTACACAAGATTGTCATGTTTAAAAAGTCAGACTAACACAAATGATGGTAACGAAGACATCAGTGAGCAATTAATTAACTCAAATGTCTATGCAATCTATACGTATTTGACAATTTACAATTTTGTAGCATTTTTTTTCATTAAAACATATACTCGATGTTTAATTTTTGGCAGATGCTCAGGACATCATTCACGATAATATCTCAAATTCAATTAAAGTATTAATTTTGACGTTATGATCCCAGCAGAAACTCTGTGTATTTTATTTACAGTACAAGCAGAGACTGGCTGATTTAACGTTAAATAAGAGGGTTACAATTTCTTTTAATCTTTAAGATGCCCAGAACCTTGACAGTTTATTTTGATCAGATGGTGGTAAAAAGTGAAAAATACAGTCAAAGTAAACAGGACCCAATAGAACCTGTGGAGCCTTAAGTAGATCATCATTTTACATTTTATTCACTGTAATCTTCCAAATATGATCAGTGACTTCCTGTGTACAAGAAGCTCCACCTCTTCATAGTGACTTCCTCCTGTAAACAACAGCACATTGTCATTTACATGTGATTTTTTTGCTTTAGGAAAATGGTTTTGTGACATTTTTGAACTCTACATGTGTCATTCAGAGTTAATATGTTTCACAGACTCACACTAAGTGCAGGGATGTGGCTGGAGTTAGGGGGAAGCTGAAAACAGGATTTTTTTTTATTTTTTTTTTTGTAGAAATACAATAAATGGGTTTTTAGTCAATGAGTCTAGTCACTTTAGAAATCACCAGACTGATATTTCATGCTCTGTTTGTGATCCTTTGGAGTTTAAACAAATGTCTGGTCTTTTTGTAAAACTGAAGCTTTGTAGCTTTAGCTTCTGATAATTTGATCAGAGGTGAGAACAAGTTCTGCACAAAAAACATAGTTTTAAGTTAAGATAAGGATTGATTCAGCGGTTACAGCTGAGGCCTGCATGACACAGACTTGGCATATTTTGGGTTTTGACAATTTCTCTGCAAAAGCTGAAGGTAACTGGGGTAGAACTGAGTTTTAGTATAGACCTAAAATAACTTAAAAGTTGAATTCATCCCAGAATGGCTCATTTCACTGTAAATAAGAGGGTTACTATTTTCTTTTTAACTTTAACTTGATGCTTCACAGTCTGTTTGAATCAGATTCTGAACAAAAGAGATTTTATCATGTAAAAATGGGAGGCCCTTCCGCACGGTCTTTGTAAAAAATAAATAAAAGGTTAATGATTAAATAAGTGAATGAATAAATAAACAAATAAGTTCAGTTTTTTGACGATAGATTCTTGTCCACATGAGCACAAATATAAAAAGAGAAACAAAGCAGATCAAACTCTTGACCTAAAATCCATTTGCACATGGCATAGTCTAGTTCAGCACTTCTCAAAGTGTGGGGCGCGCCCGTTTAGGGGGGCGCCGAATGTCTTCAGGGGGGGCGCGAGGACCAGTGCTGATAAATGCACTTAAAAATACGAGTGGCAGCAGAAAGTACAGAGAACACTCCACGGTGACAACTCTGCAGCAGCAACACGGACAGGATCCTGTTAAAAGAAAGGCTACTGATGCAGATAAAACAGGAGACGAACGCACCACGTTCGTTGTGATTAATTATTTTGTCGTCATTAACGCAACTCGATGTACACGATGCATGAATGAAAGTGCCCCGCTCTGCTGCGGCGTCCTTCTCTCTCTCTCTCTCAGGCTCTCTCTCTCTCTCTCTCGCAGTTATTGCAGTGGACACGAGGAAGAAAGGTCTGCTGTACTGACAGCGGGACAGAGACGAATCTGAGCTCCGTGTGAGTGTTTAAATCGTCCAAAAAGACCTAGAAATGACGGAGTTACGGCTCGTTAAAGACTTCAAACCGAGAACACCTCATGCCCGCGCAGAATCAGCGTTCGATCAGCGGCGATGCGCGAACTTTTACACACGTGTTTGTGATGTTTACTTTGAAAACGTTAAAAACGTGCTCGTTTCACTTCACACAGTGTATTTAGTGACACTGAGCTGGTTTTAACCAGGACTAGCCCAGAACTAGACCAGGTTTTCATCAGGACTGAAAATGTTATGTAACTATAGTTCTATGAGTAGCTAAAGCTAAAACCATGAGCTTGGTTTTATACATTCTGATCCTAAAAATATTAAAACGTATGAACACTGGTAATAATATTATGTAAAACTGAGTTTATTCATTGAACTACAAATTAGACATTTTTAAATATAATTTGGTGTTAAAATTATGCAGCTAAACCTAAATACCACAGACAGACATTTTTTTTGTACTTTTGCAGACGGGGAGGGGCGCGGGTCATTTTTTCTATTCCAAGGGGGGCGCGGCAAAAAAAGTTTGAGAAGCACTGGTCTAGTTGATGCAACAATCCAGTTTTTTTTCTCGCTCTATTCACTAAAAGCATGTTCTTGTGATTTAGATTTTTTTGAAGCTCTACATAAATAATAAAAACGCAAGTCTTTACTTAGAGCGAACTTGCAAAGCCACAAAATGGACTTTTATTTAGATTGAAGAAGGGCCTCCTCCTGTTTGTTTCTTTTAAAAAAGCTGTTAATTTGGCTGTTTTTTTTTTTTTCACATTATGGCTTAAACATATTTACCCCCATCCACAATGTCCCAGAATATGCCTTTAACTTTCCATTTCTACTGAATGTGAAGTTGACTTTTTACCTCCAGAAAGTTACAGTGCACCTTTAATTCTTTACAGGGGATCCCGAGCCACAGGCCATCTGCTTCCGGGCCAGGGAAGGATCAGAGGATCTTTTAAAATGTATCACTTCTTCCTTACTCTACTATGAAGACAAAGCCAGGTATCCAATTAACAGAGCTACACAATTATCAGTTGCATGCATTTTATTGGCTCCATCCAACCTCAACCACTGCTTGAGAAAACAAGTTGTAGTGTTATGCAACTTACTTATTGTGCAAATAACTAAATACAATTTCAACATGAGGTGCTCCGAGTCATCAGCCAGTAAATACTCTTCCTACACACGAAACAGCTAGGATACCACTATTGCAACAGAAATTTTTTGGCTTAAGGGGATCTACAATTACAATCCAGCGCTTTAGCCATTTTCTAACTTTTCCTTAACCAGTTAATAGATAAAAGTTTCATATTTTAAATGTATATAATCAATTTACATGTGATTAAATTGACTCAAAGCACAGTCTGTCCTTTAAATAATTCTTTCTAATTTAGAGGAATGTTAGCCATTTAAAAACAGACCCATCAAGAAAACACTTGGATTTCTAAGTATTTTCTAAGTTTAAAGTACCGTAATTACTCAAAAACTGTGACTAAAATGTATTAAAGATGTGTTCAAGTACCACCATTTGAGAAACACTGTTCTATAGGCCTAACTGAAAAGATAGCTTTAGAAAAATGTGTACCTCAAGGAGCAATTTCACAACTAGTAAAGAAAAAGCAAAACACTTAAGTAAAATATTTATTTAAGACAAATCAGGAAGACATATCACACATCTTTGAAAGCAGTAGCTCAGTTCACCATCGTCTTCACGTCAAAGACTTTTAAAGATGGTGCACGTCTTCGTCTTCTGGTCATCTGCTCACTGATGAATGGTTGCCTTTGTCAATGTGGCAGTTGTGACCTGATGTGTTGTTGAGGCAGTTATTGTTTCCCATATCAACATTAATTAGTGTAACATTTGTCAAATGTACTACAACACCTCCGTTTTTGTCAGTTAGCGTAGAGTTACTTGCGTCGCTTAAGGTGCCATTCTGACCATTGCTCAGGGTGCCCTTGTGACCATAGGGGTAGTTGCTCTGGGTGGAATTACCGTCGCTCAGAGTGGAGTTTTGGCTGTCGCTAAGGGTGCCGTTCTGACCATTAGGACCATCGCTCTGGGTGCTGTTCTGACCTTTGGGACCGTCGCTTTGTGTGGAATTCTGGCCGTCGCTCTGGGTGGAATTACCGTCGCTCAAGGTGGAGTTTTGGCTGTCGCTAAGGGTGCCGTTCTGACCATTAGGACCATCGCTCTGGGTGCTGTTCTGACCTTTGGGACCGTCGCTTTGTGTGGAATTCTGGCCGTCGCTCTGGGTGGAATTACGGCTGTCGCTAAGGGTGCCGTTCTGACCATTAGGACCATCGCTCTGGGTGGAATTACCGTCACTCAAGGTGGAGTTTTGGCTGTCGCTAAGGGTGCCGTTCTGACCATTAGGACCATCGCTCTGGGTGCTGTTCTGAGCTTTGGGACCGTCGCTTTGTGTGGAATTCTGGCCGTCGCTCTGGGTGGAATTACGGCTGTCGCTAAGGGTGCCGTTCTGACCATTAGGACCATCGCTCTGGGTGGAATTACCGTCTCTCAAGGTGGAGTTTTGGCTGTCGCCAAGGGTGCCGTTCTGACCTTTGGGACTGTCGCTTTGTGTGGAATTTTGGCAGTCGCTCTGGGTGGAATTACCATCGCTCAAGGTGGAGTTCTGGCTGTCGCTAAGAGTGCCGTTCTGACCTTTGGGATCGTCGCTTTGTGTGGAATTCTGGCCATCGCTCTGGGTGGAATTACCATCACTCAGGGTGCCATTCTGACCGTTGGGTCCGTCGCTCTGGGTGGAATTACCGTCGCTCAGAGTGGAGTTCTGGCTGCCGCTAAGGGTGCCGTTCTGACCATTAGGACCATCGCTCTGGGTGCCGTTCTGACCTTTAGGATCGTCGCTCTGGGTGGAATTCTGACCATCGCTCTGGGTGGAATTACCGTCGCTCAGAGTGGAATTCTGGCTGTCGCTAAGGGTGCCGTTCTGACCTTTGGGACCGTCGCTTTGCGTGGAGTTAGTGTCGCTCAAGGTGGAGTTTTGGCTGTCGCTAAGCGTGCCATTCTGACCCTTGGACTGTCTCTCTGGGTGGAATTCTGGCCATCGCTCTGGGTGGAATTCCCGTCACTCAGGGTGCCATTCTGACCATTGGGATTATCGCTTTGTGTTGAGTTCTGACCATTGCTCTGGGTGTCGTTCTGAACATTCGTTCCATCATTACGAGTCTACAACACAAAAGCAATTAAGAGTTCTGATTATTGTATAGTACAGGGTTGCCATTTACAGCAAATTCATGATTCATTTATTTTCTATTTTTTAACTTTATGGTTTATATAATTAACTGAATAAGGCACATCTCACATACTGAACAGTTTGTGACATCATTGAGTCTATAGAGCGCAATAAGTTTACTGCTGTCCTCATTTGGCTGACACACTAATACACAGCGTGAACATTTTAAACTTCAATCCATTTATGATAAAAGGTAAATCATTTACACAAACTAACCCAGCATCCAATTGACCAAGTTCTTTCACAGTTGATGATAGTTTAGTCAGAGGTCAAGTTTTAATTATCTTTGGATTAGCTAAATACTGTTACTCTAAATTAGTATCCAAATTACATTTTTTCTTAACTTTATTTGAAAGCATGAGAATTTTATTTTATTTTTTTAAATGCAAGAATGCATTTTGTCATTTCAGCATACAATTTAGGGTTTAAACTTTAATAACATGAATAGAAAAAAAAGTAGCTCCAATATGCATGTTATATTTCCATCTCTATTGATACTTTAATGAATAGCAAAACAAAGAAGTCCAGTGTTTCCTGCTTTAAGTGATTAACATTGCTGCTTTCCAATTGGCTACAAGAAACCCTGGGGAAAAAAGAAGAGCTCCAATGGCAGCCTGTGTGATGACCTAAAACTCATTCTTAAGAACTACTGAATACCTGCATTAAAATGTAATTTGTACTGTAGTCCTTTACTATTCTTAAACTAAATACATTTTTAAAGCAGACTGTCCACAGAGATCAGCACAACACCCAGATAACCCCTTTAAAAAGGTAATACATTTGGCTAAAACACAAAAGAGACATGAAAGTGTAAGCGTGTACCTCGTTCTGGGCTCCTCCTGCCACATCATTTTCTTTATGACTCGACTGAACATGGGCAGACTCGTTGACCAGCTTCTGTACTGCTACTGGTTCCACTTCATTGGTTTCCAGTTGAGCTGAAAGGACATGTTTAACAAGGCAAATTACGTTTAGCACAAAAGGGTTTGTGCGAGTTTGTGTCTTTGTGACATTGTTGTTGTAACTAGGGGTGTCAAATTAGTGCATTAATTGAGATTAATTAATTACAGACATATTAATAGAGTTAATTTTTTTAATCGCATTAATCTATTTTGAAATCTTTAACTTCATTGTTTCCATATGTGAGTTGCAAAGTGGACAGAAAGGTTGTTCGACTTGACAACTTGGCAACAAACGACTTCCTAAAGTCTTCATATTTTGAGCGTTTTTTTTTCAGCAATTTTTAGGTGAGATTAAAAAGAGATTAATTACAGATCATAATTAATTAATCTCTTAAATGTTTTAATCACTTGACAGCACTAGTTGTAACACTAATCAATTGAAGGGGAAAGCTAATGTACAGTGATGGGCAACTTCTCTACTCGTTATTTCGCTGAAATTAAAGCCACAAATGAGCCTAAAAGGCAAACATTAGATGCAAACATGGAACTGTGGCTAAAGCTGATTAACCTGAGCATTTTACAAGTCCATATTCTGTTTCTTATTTAGGTTGCATTATGTCATTGTTAAAGTATCTTGGCACTGATTTAACATAACTGAAAAATATTCAGTTATGTAAAAAAAAAAAACAAAAAAAACAAAAAACAAAAAAAAAAACATTGTGGCTAACAGCCTCAGTCCGAACTGCGAAAAAAAAAAAAGCTAAAACACATCATAGTGAACATTCTGAGCAAAACATGGGACAAATGTAGGAAGCTTAAAATTTGTCCGTTTTATTTTAAAACAGAAGCAAAAATTGGGAATAGAACCTTTAATAATCTAATGGTGAAAACTAGTTTTCAGTGTTGTCTCTACATCTAATAGACCCTTTTACTAAAATCCAGGAAGACTGCCTATAATTGTTGTTAGTGCTATGAAATTCAAGTTAAAACGTTGCTACATTAAAGCTAGTCACAACCAACCAACAAGCAAATAGATTTTAGTGAACAGACACTACAAAAAATGTTTTTGGACACTTTAAATTTAGGTTGGCTACTTTTTTTTGAGAAATATACACGTATAACTTGGTATTTAGAAAGTGAATTGCGTGCCGGATTATATTTTTGGAGGGCCAGTTTGCCACTCGGGCCTCAAGTTGAAGGGGCTGCACTTAAACAGCTTTTAACTGTTAGAATAGTAACACACTATGTAGTTTGAATGAACTAAGCAAATTTCATGTAAGCGTTAGACTGACTGTGTCCAATTTCAAAGACAAATAATTTCTAGTATTAAAAAGATACCAGTTACCAACACCTGCTGTCAAATCAATCACACTGAGCTAAGGAATGCTTTTCCTTCAGCCAACCTTGTTTAAAATGAGTTTTTGGATAGAGTTTAAATTTAAATTGGTAAAGCCTATAGTGCCTTGCGCATAATGTACACATCAAGAATACACTGCGTTGTTACGTAAAAAAAAAAAAAAACACTTTTCCTGGTCTAGGTTAGCCATTGAGTGAGACAGTGTTGCTTTGACTACATTTGTACAGGTCCTTTAAAATGATTGTGTTTAACTACAATGTTAGTCAGGAAAGTTTTGAAAATACTGGGTTATCCATTTTATTTTTTACATTGTTACATTTTTATCAGGTTAAAAACCAAACTACTGCGAGGATTCAGATTGACTGTAGCACCCGTCTCTAAATGAAGACTACTACCACCATTTAAAAATAAGGTTAATAATAAAAAGTAAAGAAAAATTATAAAAGTTGCAGATACTGAACTGCTTTGACATTGTTTAAGCTGAGGCACCAGATTTTCACTGCGCAAAAAAAAAAAACTGTTCAAACTTGTATAAATATAGTACTTTGTAGCACATGGTGAATACTGGGGTGTCCATAGTGTTAAGTAATTGCAGCCAAAGTGAATAAATAAAAATAAAAAAATGTCCAAACTCTGCATGGTCTTACCTTGTGTTGCATTGGGCTTCACCTTGCCAACCAGTGACTTGAGCAATTGAACAACATTCTTCAGGGAATCATCATCGAATAATTCTGGAACGAAAGCAGTGACATTCAGTTCACCACATTAAGACTGACATTTGTAACATAATGAGTTTGGATTTACCGTGATTGTTACGCTCGATTGAATTCCATCTTCCGCCACTGGAGCCAACTAGTAAAGAAAATACAGCCAATTTAGCAAACATTTAAGATATAATCCATGTTACAGAAAAGAGATTTACCTGTGGTTGCCGCAAGAATCATCACAAACAAAAACAAATTCCAAAGAGATCCCATTTTACAGGGCTCCAGGAGAAAAGGCAGTTAGCTGAGCCGGAGGAAGGCCACAACTAACACAGCTGCACTCTATGATTGTGATGACTTATAGCTCACGGGTGGGGCTTCTGATTGGCTGAGAAAGACAGGCCACACCTACTTTCCACTTCTCCTGAGAAGAAAGAAAAAATGGGAAGTTCTAATAGTTAAAAAAAAAACATTTAGCAGTCAGAATGTGCTCTATGGCTTTGCAATATTGATAAGAATCGATATTCTGATAATTGTTTGACTTGACTCAAAACTAAAGCAGATTTTTGATTGTTTTAGACCTTTTTGTTGCACTAAATAAAGCACTTGTTTAACTTACTTTGATGGGCCATAGTTAACTCTTTTATGGCCTCTTCTCGTCTGAAATAATTGTTCCATTAGTTACATATATTTTTTTACATTTTGGCATAAAACACTATTTCTATACAAAAATATGCTGTTGATTTTCTATTTCTTGAATGTACACAAGATTGTCATGTTTAAAAAGTCAGACTAATACAAATTATGGTAAACGTAGATGAGCAATTATTTAACGCAAATGTCTATGCAATCTATACGTATTTGACAATTTACAATTTTGTAGCATTTTTTTTCATTTAAAACATATACTCGATGTTTAATTTTTGGCAGATGCTCAGGACATCATTCACGATAATATCTAAAATTCAATTAAAGTATTAATTTGACGTTATGATCCCAGCAGAAACTCTGTGTATTTTATTACAGTACAAGCAGAGACTGGCTGATTTAACGTTAAATAAGAGGGTTACAATTTCTTTTAATCTTCAAGATGCCCAGAACCTTGACAGTTTATTTTGATCAGATGGTGGTAAAAAGTGAAAAATACAGTCAAAAGTAAACTGGACCCAATAGAACCTGTGGAGCCTTAAGTAGATCATCATTTTACATTTTATTCACTGTAATCTTCCAAATATGATCAGTGACTTCCTGTGTACAAGAAGCTCCACCTCTTCATAGTGACTTCCTCTTGTAAACAACAGCACATTGTCATTTACATGTGATTTTTTTGCTTTAGGAAAATGGTTTTGTGACATTTTTTGAACTCTACATGTGTCATTCAGGGTTAATATGTTTCACAGACTCACACTAAGTGCAGGGATGTGGCTGGAGTTAGGGGGAAGCTGAAAACGGGATGTTTTGTAGAAATACAATAAATGGGTTTTTAATCAATGAGTCTAGTCACTTTAGAAATCACCAGACTGATATTTCATGTTCTGTTTGTGATCCTTTGGAGTTTAAACAAATGTCTGGTCTTTTTGTAAAACTGAAGCTTTGTAGCTTTAGCTTCTGATAATTTGATCAAAGGTGAGAACACGTTCTGCACAAAAAACATAGTTTTAAGTTAAGATAAGGATTGATTCAGTGGTTACAGGTGAGGCCTGCATGACACAGACTTGGCATATTTTGGGTTTTGACAATTTCTCTGCAAAAGCTGAAGGTAACTGAGGTAGAACTGAGTTTTAGTATAGACCTAAAATAACTTAAAAGTTGAATATAAGGGTTACTATTTTCTTTTTAACTTTAACTTGATGCTTCACAGTCTGTTTGAATCAGATTCTGAACAAAAGAGATTTTATCATGAAAAAATGGGAGGCCCTTCCGCACGGTCTTTGTAAAAAATAAATAAAAGGTTAATTGTTAAATAAATGAATGAATAAATAACAAATAAGTTCAGTTTTTTGACGATAGATTCTTGTCCCATGAGCACAAATATAAAAGAGAAACAAAGCAGATCAAACTCTTGACCTAAAATCCATTTGCACAAGGCGTAATCTAGTTGATGCAACAATCCAGTTTTTTTTTTTTTTGTATCTCGCTCTATTCACTAAAAGCATGTTCTTGTGATTTAGATTTCTTTGAAGCTCTACATAAATAATAAAAACGCAAGTCTTTACTTAGATCGAACTTGCAAAGCCACAAAATGGACTTTTATTTAGATTGAAGAAGGGCCTCCTCCTGTTTGTTTTCTTTAAAAAAAGCTGTTAATTTGGCTGTATCTTTCACATTTTGGCTTAAACGTATTAAGCCTCATCCACAATGTCCCAGAATATGCCTTTAACTTTCCATTTCTACTGAATGTGTAGTTGACTTTTCACCTCCAGAAAGTTACAGTGCACCTTTAATTCTTTACAGGGATCCCCAACCACCAGTCCAGGGCCCAAAACCAAGCCACAGGCCATCTGCTTCCGGGCCAGGGAAGTACCAGAGGATCTTTTAAAATGTATCACTTCTTCCTTACTTTACTATGAAGACAAAGCCAGGTAATCCAATTAACAGAGCTAAAAATATACACAATTATCAGTATTGGCTCTATCCAACCTCAACCACTGCTTGAGAAAACAAGTTGTAGTGTTAAGCAACTTCCTTATTGTGCAAATAACTAAATACAATTTCAAACATGAGGTGCTCTGAGTTAGCCAGTAAATACTCTTGCTACACACACGAAACAGCTAGGATACCACTATTGCAACAGCAATTTTTTGGCTTAAGGGGATCTACAATTACTATCCTGCGCTTTAGCCATTTTCTAACTTTTTCCTTAACCAGTTAATAGATCAAAGTTTCATATTTTAAATGTATATAATCTATTTACATGTGATTAAATTGGCTCAAAGCACAGTCTGTCCTTTAAGCACCATTACCAGTCTTAACCATGACAGTTTAAAGTACCGTAATTACTCAAAAACTGTGACTAAAATGTATTAAAGATGTGTTCAAGTACCACCATTTTGAGAAACACTGCTCTATAGGCCTAACTGAAAAGATAGCTTTAGAAAAATGTGTACCTCAAGGAGCAATTTCACAACTAGTAAAGAAAAAGCAAAACACTTAAAGTAAAATATTTATTTAAGACAAATCAGGAAGACATATCACACATCTTTGAAAGCAGTAGCTCAGTTCACCATCATCTTCACGTCAGACTTTTTAAAGATGGTGCACGTCTTCGTCTTCTGGTCATCTGCTCACTGATGAATGGTTGCCTTTGTCAATGTGGCAGTTGTGACCTGATGTGTTGTTGAGGCAGTTATTGTTTCCCATATCAACATCAATTAGTGTAACATTTGTCAAATGTACAACACCACCTCCGTTTGTGTCAGTTAGCGTAGAGTTACTTGCGTCGCTTAAGGTGCCATTCTGACCATTGCTCAGGGTGCCTTGTGACCATAGGGGTAGTTGCTCTGGGTGGAATTACCGTCGCTCAGAGTGGAGTTCTGGCTGTCGCTAAGGGTGCCATTCTGACCTTTGGGACCATCGCTCTGGGTGCCGTTCTGACCTTTGGGACCGTCGCTTTGTGTGGAATTCTGACCATCGCTCTGGGTGGAATTACCGTCGCTTAAGGTGGAGTTTTGGCTGTCGCTAAGGGTGCCGTTCTGACCATTAGGACCATCGCTCTGGGTGCCGTTCTGACCTTTGGGATCGTCGCTTTGTGTAAAATTCTGGCCATCGCTCTGGGTGGAATTACCGTCGCTCAAGGTGGAGTTCAGGCCGTCGCTAATGGTGCCGTTCTGACCTTTGGGATCGTCGCTTTGTGTGGAATTCTGGCCGTCGCTCTGAGTGGAATTACCGGCGTCATTCAAGGTGGAGTTCTGGCTGTCGCTAAGGGTGCCGTTCTGACCTTTGGGACCGTCGCTTTGTGTGGTATTCTGGCCATTGGGTCCATCGCTCTGGGTGGAATTATAGTCGCTCAAGGTGGAGTTCTGGCTGTCGCTAAGGGTGCCGTTCTGACCTTTGGGGCCGTCGCTTTGTGTGGAATTCTGACCTTTGGGACCGTCGCTTTGTGTGGAATTCTGACCTTTGGGACCGTCGCTTTGTGTGGAATTCTGGCCATCGCTCTGGGTGGAATTACCGTCGCTCAAGGTGGAGTTTTGACTGTCGCTAAGGGTGCCATTCTGACCTTTGGGACCGTCGCTTTGTGTGGAATTCTGGCTGTCGCTCTGAGTGGAATTACTGGCGTCACTCAAGGTGGAGTTCTGGCTGTCGCTAAGGGTGCCGTTCTGACCTTTGGGACCGTCGCTTTGTGTGGTATTCTGGCCATTGGGTCCATCGCTCTGGGTGGAATTATAGTCGCTCAAGGTGGAGTTCTGGCTGTCGCTAAGGGTGCCGTTCTGACCTTTGGGCTGTCGCTTTGTGTGGAATTCTGACCTTTGGGACAGTCGCTTTGTGTGGAATTCTGGCCATCGCTCTGGGTGGAATTACCGTCGCTCAAGGTGGAGTTTTGGCTGTCGCTAAGGGTGCCGTTCTGACCATTAGGACCATCGCTCTGGGTGCCGTTCTGACCTTTGGGATCGTCGCTTTGTGTGGAATTCTGGCCATCGCTCTGGGTGGAATTACCGTCGCTCAAGGTGGAGTTCTGGCTGTCGCTAAGGGTGCCATTCTGACCTTTGGGACCGTCGCTTTGTGTGGAATTCTGGCCGTCGCTCTGAGTGGAATTACCGGCGTCACTCAAGGTGGAGTTCTGGCTGTCGCTAAGGGTGCCGTTCTGACCTTTGGGACCGTCGCTTTGTGTGGTATTCTGGCCATTGGGTCCATCGCTCTGGGTGGAATTACCGGCGTCACTCAAGGTGGAGTTCTGGCTGTCGCTAAGGGTGCCGTTCTGACCTTTGGGACTGTCGCTTTGTGTGGTATTCTGGCCATTGGGTCCATCGCTCTGGGTGGAATTACCGGCGTCACTCAAGGTGGAGTTCTGGCTGTCGCTAAGGGTGCCGTTCTGACCTTTGGGACTGTCGCTTTGTGTGGAATTTTGGCAGTCGCTCTGGGTGGAATTACCATCGCTCAAGGTGGAGTTCTGGCTGTCGCTAAGAGTGCCGTTCTGACCTTTGGGATCGTCGCTTTGTGTGGAATTCTGGCCATCGCTCTGGGTGGAATTACCATCACTCAGGGTTTCATTCTGACCGTTGGGTCCGTCGCTCTGGGTGGAATTACCGTCGCTCAGAGTGGAGTTTTGGCTGTCGCTAAGGGTGCCATTCTGACCTTTGGGACCATCGCTTTGTGTGGAATTCTGGCCGTCGCTCTGGGTGGAATTACCGTCGCTCAGAGTGGAGTTTTGGCTGTCGCTAAGGGTGCCATTCTGACCTTTGGGACCATCGCTCTGAGTGAAATTACCGGCATCGCTCAAGGTGGAGTTCTGGCCGTCGCTAAGGGTGCCATTCTGACCTTTAGGATCGTCGCTTTGTGTGGAATTCTGGCCATCGCTCTGGGTGGAATTACCGTCGCTCAGAGTGGAGTTCTGGCTGTCGCTAAGGGTGCCATTCTGACCTTTGGGATCGTCGCTCTGGGTGGAATTACCGTCGCTCAGAGTGGAGTTCTGGCTGTCGCTAAGGGTGCCATTCTGACCTTTGGGATCGTCGCTCTGGGTGGAATTCTGACCATCGCTCTGGGTGGAGTTACCGTCGCTCAGAGTGGAATTCTGGCTGTCACTAAGGGTGCCGTTCTGACCTTTGGGACCGTCGCTTTGCGTGGAGTTAGTGTCGCTCAAGGTGGAGTTCTGGCTGTCGCTAAGCGTGCCATTCTGACCCTTGGGACTGTCGCTCTGGGTGGAATTCTGGCCATCGCTCTGGGTGGAATTCCCGTCACTCAGGGTGCCATTCTGACCATTGGGATTATCGCTTTGTGTGAGTTCTGACCATTGCTCTGGGTGTCGTTCTGAACATTCGTTCCATCATTATGAGTCTACAACACAAAAGCAATTAAGAGTTTTGATTGTATAGTACAGGGTTGCCATTTACAGCAAATTCATGATTCATTTATTTTCTATTTTTTAACTTTATGGTTTATATAATTAACTGAATAAGGCACATCTCCCATACTGAACAGTTTGTGACATCATTGAGTCTATAGAGCGCAATAAGTTTACTGCTGTCCTCATTTGGCTGACACACTAATACACAGCGTGAACATTTTAAAACTTTAATCCATTTATTGATAAAAGGTAAATCATTTACACAAACTAACCCAGCATCCAATTGACCAATTTCTTTCAGTTGATGCTAGTTAGTCAGAGTCAAGTTTTAATTATCTTTGGATTAGCTAATACTGTTACTCTAATTAGTATCAAATTACATTTTTCTTAACTTTATTTGAAAGCATGAGAATTTTATTTTATTTTTTTAAATGCAAGAATGCATTTAGTCATTTCAGCATACAATTTAGGGTTTAAACTTTAATAACATGAATAGAAAAAAAATAGCTCCAATATGCATGTTATATTTCCATCTCTATTGATACTTTAATGAATAGCAAAACAAAGAAGTCCAGTGTTTCCTGCTTTAAGTGATTAACATTGCTGCTTTCCAATTGGCTACAAGAAACCTGGGGAAAAAGAAGAGCTCCAATGGCAGCCTGTGGATGACCTAAAAATCATTAAGAACTACTGAATACCTGCATTAAAATGTAATTTGTACTGTAGTCTTTTATATTCTTAAACTAAATACATTTTTAAAGCAGGCTGTCCACAGAGATCAGCACAACACCCAGATAACTCATTTAAAAAGGTAATACGTTTGGCTAAAACACAAAAGAGACATGAAAGTGTAAGAGTGTGTACCTCGTTCTGGGCTCCTCCTGCCACATCATTTTCTTTATGACTCGACTGAAATGGGCAGACTCGTTGACCAGCTTCTGTACTGCTACTGGTTCCACTTCATTGGTTTCCAGTTGAGCTGAAAGGACATGTTTAACAAGACAAATTCAGTTTAGCCCAAAAGGGTTTTGTGCGAGTTTGTGTCTTTGTGACATTTGTTGTAACTAGGGGTGTCAAATTAGTGCATTAATTGAGATATTAATTACAGACTATAATAGTTATTTTTAATCGCATTAATCTATTTTGAAATCTTTAACTTCATTGTTTCCATATGTGAGTTGCAAAGTGGACAGAAAGGTTGTTCGACTTGACAACTTGGCAACAAACGACTTCCTAAAGTCTTCATTTTTTGCAATTTATTAATATTTCCCACCTGCAACAATGAAGTAGTTAATTAAAATTGGATAAAAAAAAACACTCAAGTTGATGTTTTTCTCAGCAATTTTTAGGTGAGATTAAAAATAGATTAGATTAATAAATTACAGATCATAATTAATTAATTTTACATTTTTTTAAATCGCTTGACAGCACTAGTTGTAACACTAATCAATTGAAGGGGAAAGCTAATGTACAGTGATGGGCAACTTCTCTACTCGTCATTTCGCTGAAATTAAAGCCACAAATGAGCCTAAAAGGCAAACATTAGATGCAAACATGGAATTCTGTGGCTAAAGCTGATTAACCTGAGCATTTTACAAGTCCATACTGTTTTCTTATTTAGGTTGCATTGTGTCATTGTTAAAGTATCTTGGCACTGATTTAACATAAGTGATTAATATTCAGTTATGTAAAAAAACAAACAAAAAACGTTGTGGCTAACAGCTGTTATGCCTCAGTCCAAACGGCAAAAAAAAAAAAAAAAAAAAAAGCTTAAACACATCATAGTGAACAATTCTGATGCTCAGAATGCATAGGTAAGTGAGCAAAACATGGGACAGCTGTAGGAAGCTTAACATTTATGTCTGTTTTTATTTTTAAACAGAAGCAAAAATTAGGAATAGAACCTTAATAATCTATGGTGAAATTTCAATAGATCCTTATGTTTTACTTAAAATCCAGGAGGACTGCCTATAATTGTTGTTAGTGCTATGAAACTCAATTTAAAACGTTGCTACGTTAAAGAAAGCTAGTCACAACCAACCAACAAGCAAATATAGATTTTAGTGAACGAACACTACAAAAAATGTTTTTGGACACTTTAAATTTTAGGTTGGCTACTTTTTGAGAAATATACATGTATAACTTCGTATTTAGAAAGTGACTTGAGGCCGGATTATATTTTTGGAGGGCCAGTTTGGCACTCGGGCCTCAAGTTGAATAGGGCTGCACTAAAACAACTTTTAACTGTTAGATAGTAACAATAAACTATGTAGTTTGAATGAACTAAGCAAATTTCATGTAAGCTATGTAAGTTATAGACTGACTGTCTAATTTCAAAGACAAATCATTTCTAGTATTAAAAAGATACCAATTACCAACACCTGCTGTCAAACCAATCACACTGAGCAAAGGAACGCTTTTCCTGCAGCTAACTGTTTAAAATGAGTTTTTGGATAGAGTTTAAATTTAAAAAGGTAAAGCCTATAGTGCCTTGCGCATAATGTACACATCAAGAATACACTGCGTTGTTACTAAAATGACAAAATAAACAAAAAAAAACTTTTCCTGGTCTAGGTTAGCCATTGAGTTAGACAGTGTTGCTTTGACTACATTTGTACAGGTCTTTTAATGATTCTACAATGTTAGTCAGGAAAGTTTTGAAAATACTGGGTTATCCATTTTATTTTTTACATTGTTACATTTTATCAGGTTAAAAACCAAACTACTGCGAGGATTCAGATTGACTGTATCACCGTCTTAAAGTAAACTGCCCAAATGGAGACTACTACCACCATTTAAAATAAGGTTAATAATAAAAAGTAAAGAAAAATTATAAAAGTTGCAGACACTGAACGGCTTTGACACTTTTTAAAGCTGAGGCACCAGATTTTCACAATGCCAAAAAAGCTTTTAAACTTGTATAAATATAGTACTTTGTAGCACATGGTGAATACTGGGTGTCCATAGTGTTAAGAAGTAATTCAGCCAAATTAATAAATAAATAAAAATAAAAAATGTCTGCATGGTCTTACTTGTGTTGCATTGGGCTTCACCTTGCCAACCAGTGACTTGAGCAATTGAACAACATTCCTCAGGGAATCATCATCGAATAATTCTGGAACGAAAGCAGTGACATTCAGTTCACCACATTTAGACCGACATTTGTAACATAATGAGTTTGGATTTACCGTGATTGTTACGCTCGATTGAATTCCATCTTCCGCCACTGGAGCCAACTAGTAAAGAAAATACAGCAATTTAGCAAACATTTAAGATATAATCCATGTTACAGAAAAGAGATTTACCTGTGGTTGCCACAAGAAAATCACAAACAAAAACAAATTCCAAAGAGATCCCATTTTGCAGGGCTCCAGGAGAAAAGGCGTTAGCTGAGCCGGAGGAAGGCCACAACTAACACAGCTGCACTCTATGATTGTGATGACTTATAGCTCAGGAGTGGGGCTTCTGATTGGCTGAAAAGACAGGCCACACCACTTTCCACTTGTACTGAGAAGAAAGAAAAAATGGGAAGTTCTAAAGTGTTGAGTGATTTGAAAAGTATTATAAAAATTCAATGATTTGATACTTAATAAAGTCTCCCTCCTTTGTCTCCATAATGGAATGTTCAACAGACAGGGCTTTTTCCTTCAGAAATAATACAATTATGTTGAACTTGAATCTGAACTTAAAGATAGAAACCTTAACCCTTACTCTGTGGAACCTTCCCAGCTAAGTCTAGGCATGTGAAGCAGACCCTGCTCGTGTCACCCCTGCTTACTCACCAAACAGTTGTCTTTCGTGGGATTTTTTGTAATTATTTTTTGGGTTAATAGAAATACAGAATAACTCTGGAGTCAGTGTATCCCCAGTGTCAGCTCAGGATGGAATCTTACTGGATAGAGAAACCCTTATTAGGATGGTGTTACACCAGTAAAATCCCATGAACTGCACAGGATGGACGATACATCGAAGAGTTTCTCGCACTGAAGATTGCAAGTACAGAGAAAAGATGCACTTTTCATCACTAAGTGTGGATTGAAAAGTGCGTTGAGATCCGTCCGGGATGAGCAGGTAAAGTCCAGATATATTTATACCAAAAGATCAAAGAGTTATTTACATCACAATCAGTCCAGCCTCCACCATCTCTTTCTTGTGGTTTCTCCATCTGGTTAAAGCTCAACATCTCTCCATCCTGTGCAGATGCAGACTTTTTGCAGCACAGGATTCTCCAGCTGGCTTCTGATTGAGTCTTTAAACTTTAAATGTCCTTATTTGTTCACCTAAGCGTGCTTTCAGTGTCAGACAAAGGTCAGACAAAGATTACCAAGAATAAACAGTTTCATTCCAAAAAATCAATTGCATAATCATCAGAAGACTTCAACATATTGCATCAGACAGTTAACTCTCAAGTAATACATGGAATGTCAGAACATTTTGTCTTCAACATCAAACATAAAATCAAACATAATAATATCACTTTATTAACAAAAAACAAATTACACAAAACAAAAATATTTCAAAAAGTATATTGATAAAAAAGAACAAAAAGTATATTGATAAAAAAAAAATCTTAGAGGCAGGAGATTTCGTAACAATAACCCGATTTTTCATAACAGTTTATATCTAGGCTACAAGATCAAACCTGAAGTCACAAATAAACTTTTTTGTTTCATATGATGATTATTCATTAAAAGTAGCATTTTGGAATTTAATGAATTCAAAATCAGTACAACTAACTTTTTCTCATAATTTCTAACATTTCATAGAATTAGTCATTTTATTTTTGTGTTCTATTTTTAATTATAAAAATTCTTGATAAGGCCCTTCCTTGCCTCTTCCCCACAGTGATTCAGGTTAAGTTCAGACTTTTGGAAAGAAACCTATTGTAGTTACTTTGTGATGGCCACACCCACTCATATCAGTAGGCTCATTTGACATGAGAGTCTACACAACTCTGATTGTCACGTGACATTGTTTCACGTGAAATAGTGTGAGTGTTGATCTGCACTGATCAAACATCACCAGTACAAGATTTTAATGATTGCCATCCTCCTGACACGGTTCCAGTTCAAGGCAGTAGACACACAAACCTGCTTCTGAAATCCAATAAAACCATGACATGGTTTTCCACAAAAGGATTTGAGTTAGCATCTACTGATCTGTCTGCAATGAAAATGACACCGGAGAAATGCTCCATATCAGTCTGGAGGGTTAATGGGCTTAAAACAGATCTAGGCGCTCTACTATAACACTGGGACATTAAGAACAGCATTTTTTTTTACTATTTCACTTGCACAAATTAGATGGCCTATGTGCCTCAAACCTTAAAGTGCTTTTCCAACCAATAAAAGCAAAACATTGAGCTGATTAAAAGTTTATTCAGGAAAAAACAGGAAAGTGTCATACAACACATCTTTGAAAAAAAATTAGTTGCATTACACAAAACCCCTGTTTAAGTCTGAGACCAGTGTCCTCTGTACTGCTAAACAGTCTTCTGCTCACTGGACGTCTGCTTGCTGCTTGAGTCAAGACTGAACCAGTTTCTCATCAACATTAGCATTACATTCAGTGCACAAAACCTGTTTACTATATCAATATCTAGTATCATTGTCCATGTGCTCAGCAATCAAAGCGGCAGTCTATTTGTTGTGCCCACCAGTTAGCGTTGCCATCTTACCGTTGCCATCTGTTAATGTGGCCATTTTATTATAAAAGCAGCCATTTTTCCATTAAGTGCGTCGGTTAGTGTGCTTATCTTGCCGTTGGGCCCCTCACTTAGCACAGCCATTTGACCGGTGAGCCCGTTAGTAAGTGTGGCCACTTTACTGATGCGTCCGTTTTTTATGGTTCCCTTTTGCCCATCAATCATGTTGGCCATTTGCCCGTCTGGCCGTTGATTAGATTGGCCATTTGCCCGTTCTGAACATCAATCATGTTGGCCATCTGCCCGTTCTGCCCATCAATCAGGGTATCCATTTGCCCTTTGGGTTGGTCAATCATGGTAGCCATTTGTCCAGCAAGTCCGGCTCTTAGGGTGGCTATCTGCCTGTCAGGACCATCGTTGAGGGTTGCCATTTGCCCGTTGGGACCATCATTCAGGGTGGCCAACTGGTAGTCACGGCCAACACTGTCACTGAATGTGCCGTTGCTCAAGACCGAAGTGTCATTCTGGGCACCATTGCCACCATGACTCAGGCTGTCACTCTGAGTGGTGTTCTGGTCGGTGGGGCGGTCGCTCTGGGTGGAGTTCTCGTGGTTTGAGTTCTCGCCGGTGGCGCTGTAGATGTCCTTTGGGTTGAGTTCTGGCCGGTGGGAGGGTCGCTCTGGGTGGAGTTCTGGCGTGGGACGGTCGCTCTGGGTGGTGTTCTGGCCGGTGGAGGTCGCTCTGGTGGAGTTCTGGCCGGTGGGACGGTCGCTCTGCGTGGAGTTCTGGCCGGTGGGACGGTCGCTCTGCGTGGAGTTCTGGCCGGTGGGACGGTCGCTCTGCGTGGAGTTCTGGCCGGTGGGACGGTCGCTCTGCGTGGAGTTCTGGCCGGTGGGACGGTCGCTCTGCGTGGAGTTCTGGCCGGTGGGACGGTCGCTCTGGGTGGAGTTCTGGCCGGTGGGACGGTCGCTCTGGGTGGAGTTCTGGCCGGTGGGACGGTCGCTCTGGGTGGAGTTCTGGCCGGTGGGACGGTCGCTCTGGGTGGAGTTCTGGCCGGTGGGACGGTCGCTCTGGGTGGAGTTCTGGCCGGTGGGACGGTCGCTCTGGGTGGAGTTCTGGCCGGTGGGACGGTCGCTCTGGGTGGAGTTCTGGCCGGTGGGACGGTCGCTCTGGGTGGAGTTCTGGCCGGTGGGACGGTCGCTCTGGGTGGAGTTCTGGCCGGTGGGACGGTCGCTCTGGGTGGAGTTCTGGCCGGTGGGACGGTCGCTCTGGGTGGCTGTGGCATTTCCTCCATCATTATGAGAGACTGAACTGGTCTGCAAATAGAAAGGCAGTTTAAAAGGACAATTTTATGCTCATCAGAATTACACCTAAGTATTGCTTCTTCTAAACTGTAGCTGCAGTCATTTCATTTGTACATGTTTAATGCACTTTTTTCGGCTGCGTTCACTTTGGTGCCGTAAGATGGTGGTACAATCAACAGGCCCACACCCAAAATTTTACCATCTGCCACTGAAACTCAGAATACTGTATACATAAAGAAAATATTAAGTAATCCTATTAGTATGTTTCGCTCTACAATTTACGCAAAAAGAAATTAAAGTAATAAAAGTTTAAAATAATTGCGTGTACACATTTTGTTATTGGCCCTACAATTGCAGCTAAAAGAAAGTCAAATTTAAAACTCCAACTTCATTACATCATTACTAGTGAAGCATTTTGAGCTTTAAAGATTTAGACATGAAGGATCACTCAAACATGTGTATGAAAGACAAATCCAAGTATGGCTTTGATGAACGAACAAATTAACATGCATAAAACTCAAACAAGTCAGTTTTGCATAATATATGACCATAAACAAAACATTAGATTTCTGATCAGACCTCTGGTTTATTGGCTTAGCAGAGCTGCTTGGGTGTGTATATTGGAAAAAGACAGGCCACAGGTACATACAGTACGCATCATAATTGGGGGTATGGCTTGCTTGGGAAATGCTTTGTTAAAAAGCATGAAAAGCTAAACTTTTTACCCGTTTAAGAATTTTTCCTGGTGAATTAGTGTATTTTTAGCACAACTTTTAGATAGAGCACCCAGTGGGTGTTGCCTCTGATGCCAACTGTAAACATTACTGAGATATAATCATTGGTAATAATTAGTAACTTAATGCCTATTAAAGCAGTTATATAAATGATCTTATTTATAGATGAAATAAAGCTTGCAAATAATTAAAAAAAAATCCAGTGATAAACAGACTGGTGGGTGTCGTTAGCCGGGTGGGCCACCTGCTTGTAGAATGTAGGGGAAACACTGCAAATCTTAACAAAATGACCCATAAAGATTGAATAGGCTGGTCACCCTTTTTGTAATACCTCGTTTCCTTCCACATGGGCAGAGTCATTCACCAGCTTCTGTGCTTCCACTTGAACTGAAAATACATGTTTCGGTACATTGTATGGTTAGTAAATTCAATTAAAAAATATTAAAAAGTAACAACCTGTATGGACTAGATTTTCAGAAAAGCTTTCCATTAGTGTTGTAAAAAAAAAAAAAATCTGTATGCAGCTAAACGCGAGGCCAAAGCTAAAGTGTAGCTAAATGTGAGGCCTTTTTGCAACTTTTTAGTTCCAGTTATTATTTTATGCAAGTTCATACAGAGCAGGAACTATGGACCAAGGCCACTTTTAGGAACTTTTTTTAAGTTTTTGCTCTGAGAAACTTTTTGGTGACAAAGGCACATTTACAACACTAATTTTGTCTAAAGGTGAAAATGTATGAATCATGTTCCAAGCAAACCTTCCTCATCCTCCAGAAAATTTTCCAAACACCATTTAATACATCTGCTAAAGTTAAAGCTAGTTAGCCCCACTTTCAGAAACTGTTGCTGTGTGAACACAAACATGGGGACAGGGTAGTTCTGGTGACTAAACAGGGACTGGGTTCTTCGTACTTCCACGAGTGTTGTTTGTCTTACTTTGTGTTGCATTGGAGTCCACCTGGGTGATCAATTCCTGGAGCAACTGAACAGCTTTCTTTATGGAAGCATCATCACCTAAAGAAAACAGCGTCATTTTAGCATGTTAAGACTGACATTGCTAAATTTAAAAAGGTTAGCGGATTTTTACACCACAAAACTCGAAGCAAGGTCCAACTAGTTCCTAACTCACAAATCTTTAAGCACAAGTTGATATCTACGTACATCTTTTTTGTCTACAAGTAAACTTTAATATAATTTTGTACAGACTGCAAAATGAGATTGAAGGTGACCATTCAAGCACAGCCAATCAGTGTGCTGCATTTGGCTTTGAAAGAGGTAAAATGACTTATTTTGGATTATGCAGTACACAGTGGTCTGACTGTCTCACAACTGGCTGCTTATGCAAAATACTTTGATAGTAAAGAAAGTTTATAGATTTACAACTAAATAAGTCAAGTACCCCACCTTAAACAAAGAGTGAACGTTACCTGCTGGGGCTGGGGCACGCTTTATTCTATTCCTGGGTGGTCACTGCTTCCAACTGGGGAGAAAAATAAAAATAAATCAGCCCTTTAGCAATATATCCATTTTTAGACTATATCAAATAGTTTTAAAGATAAGGAAAAATGTAATATCGAGCATTTAGTTTGTAATAAAATATCCAATAAAAAATTACACTACAAAAAATTATTTTAGCCTGTCTCCAAGTCTCATTTTTGTCAAGTTTCAGAAGCTTGAAAAAACCAAAGGCAATTTTAATAACAAATGCAGACACATATTAGTTTTGATACTTCAAGTAAAAATTTTAAGACTTTTATTTCCAGAAATGTAATTCAACTGGGGGAAAAATCCAGCGCCTTAAGTTTTTTTTTTCATTAAAAGTTGTTTTTTTTTTTAATTGATTTTAATACAAGCAAGCTTTACCCTTGTTGCAAGAAAAGTAGCATTTTTTTCTGATTAAAGTAAAAGTAATTTTCTTAATTGAACTAAAAGCTAAGAATGTGACGCTGCTAAGCGGAACTAAATAAATAAAGTACTACTCATTTTATTAACTTAAGAAAAAAACAAACGTCGAGATAGCAATTTTGGTCAATATTGACGAGCCATAACTGTCAAATTAAAAAAACTTACTTGTAGTTGTTGCAAGAGCCAGCACAAAAAAGCAAGAAATCCACAGAGCTCCCATTGTGCAGGTCTCCAGGAGCAAGGTGCAGTTCGCAGAGACAGAGGAGGACTTCTGCCGACTCAAGCCGAGGAAGAAGTAGGGGAAGGCCGCTACTACACAGCTGCTGCCGATGATGCTAATGATGCTAATGAGAGGAGACTGACATGCTGCTTTCACGTGCAGGTCGGACAGTTCGGATGTGAGAACCCGGTTCAACCATGGATGTATTATGGGTTCAACCTGGTTAGCTTTAGTAGGATGCAGAAAACACACCTTTTATGTGCCTATGTCAGATTGAACTACTCATTTCACTGCAACAGAATTAAGATCATTATATTCATTTATATTTTATTATAAACACACCGCAGGTATGTCCAAAACTGCAGCCCTTGGACAATATTATTAGCCCTCAGATTTTGCTAAAATGGCCTAAATTGCAAAAATATATTAATTAAGTCATCTATATAAAAACAGTGTTATGTTATACACACCTAAAATTAATTTTATTATTATTTAAATGACGTTTCTCATCAAAACTAAGCTAAAAGCAACATTTTTTGAAAAAAACTTTGCTTTTATGTGTCCCTTTCCTCTACATAGGCCTATTTTTCAAGAAGTGGCCCTCAATGAATTAAATGTAGACACCCTTATGGTGACCATACATCTCTATTTAAAATCAGAATCAGAAACATTTTATTGCCATTGTCATTGAACAAAACAAAATTCATAAACAAGGAACTTGTTTCGATGCTAATGTGCATCGTATACCACTGATGATGAAGAAAAAATAATTAAAAATATATCCCTTCATCTTCCCTATCCAATCTTACATTAGCGCTTTATTTAGGCCCCATCGTGTGACATGTCTTAGTATACTGTAATTATAAAACACTTTTTTTATATATACATGTATACAATCTTCAATTGTAGTATCAGATTCTTCTGCAGCCCATAACCACATTTAACAGTAATTTTCCTTTTCAGTTGATTCTTATCTCGGATGAATCTGAGCTACTCATAAATGAAATAGGAATGCAAAAGAAACATTTGATAAAGGGACATTTATTGACCCTTGTGAAGTTTTCATTGTCCAGTTCCACTGTGAGTCTTCAGTTTTGTCTTCTGCTCAGCTCCTTTTCAAGACTAACTTTATCTCTTATATTGGAGCTCAGGAGCCCTCAGCTTCAGGACTGTGACAGGAGCAGGACTGTGACAGGAGCAGGACTGTGACAGGAGCAGGACTGTGTCAGGAGCAGGACTGTGTCAGGAGCAGGACTGTGTCAGGAGCAGAACTGTGACAGGAGCAGGACTGTGACATTTGTGACTCTGGCTTCTGAAACATAAAACAAACAGACAACGTAAGGACTTGAGCAGCACTTCCAGGTGAATGTATCTAGTATATAACAAGCTACAAAAAAGCAAAAAAAAAAATTAGAATTGACACAACAACAACAACAGCAACAATAACAACAAAACAAAAAAATAGGATTAGAACTTTTGTAAATTCAGAATAGACAAATACTTGTGTAGAGGCTGTAGCCAAAGCAAGACTCTAGCAGGAGCAGGGAAACAGACTGGACTTTCCAATGTCATGAAGTCATGAGCTACAAAAAGCAAAAACTAAATTAGATTTGACACAACAAAAAAGAATGGTATTAGAACTTAAGTAAACTCAGTATAGACACATACCTGTGTAGAGGCTGTAGCCAAAGCCAAAGCAAGACTCTGGAAGAAGCACGACTGTGACAGGAGCAGGACTGTGGAAGGAGCAGGACTGTGACAGGAGCAGGACTGTGGACATTTCAGAGACAATAATCTTTACTACTGTGAAACAAAAGTGAGACACTTAAGTTCCATCATAAGTTCACGATCGACTGGAGTTGGACAGAAAGAATTCTCACTTGTTTTGTGGAATAAAGCGTTCAGTCTCCTTGGACCTGGGCTCAAGATGAAACCTCCTCTTTGATACATTTATTATTAGTCATTTTACATCCTAAAGTGGCAGAAAAAAAAGGTCAAACAAAAGCACAAGACAAAATCATTCCAATCATTCTGAGAGTATAAAATGAGCAGTTGTGAGTAGGCCTGATCTAGACTTGTTCTGATCCTGTTCCAGTCCTGGTTTGGTCTCATTTTGGAGGTGGTGAGTGTGGAAGTGTGAACACAGCTTAAAGCACTGATGGGAAGATCAGGGCTCCCTCTGGTGGATCACTATTGGGGACATGAAGTGTTTCATTTTGCAGGACTTACCTTGCACCAGAAGGATGTTTGGGTTTCTTCTGTGGCTCCACATGAGGAAACATCTCTTCAAACGTCTCTGAGATCTAAAAGGACAAACAAATGTAGACAAATGACAATACTGAGGTTAGTAAAAAGAGATGTGGCCTTCACAAACACACAGAGCCTGGACAAAAGGACATGTCTTACCTGTCACTTTGGACACAATACTGAGGATGGTGGTTGTACTGGAGCTCTAGACTCTCCAAAGCGGTCACCATGGTGACAAGAACATGTTCAATACACATTCAGAAGCAGCTACTATGGGATGGAAGGAGAGACTTGAAACAAACATATCATCATCTTTTGGATCAAAGAGACAATCACAAGATCTTACCTGGTGTTTGTGTTCATGTTCACGATGAGAGAAAAAACATGCAGAGTCCAGTCAAAGGCTTTTATTGTGGAAAAATGCTGTGAAGAAGTGCTTCAGCTGATATATTCAAGTTTGAGTTTGTAATTAAACAAGTACCGTAAAAGCATTTTTGTTGTTGCCTTTTAAGAGATAAAACATGTCTTTGTATGAACACTTCTTCACTTCTTTAATAGAAGTCATGACTTGAAATAAATCAAATCTACAACGTAAACAGGAGATGGGACTGTCCACCAACAGGAGTCAGTCAACTATCCCAGATCTCCAAATGTAATGTTCAGTTAACATTTATGTACAGTCTACAGACAGACTGTTTACACAGGTTTAAACATGAAAACAACAACAAAAATAATTAAATAAATAAATATCTACAGTCCACAAACAGACTGTTTACACAGGTTTAAACATGAAATCATGTCTGACATATTTGTTTCTATCAAAATAAATAAATAAATGCATCATTTACATTTTACCAGGAGTTTTTGTTGATATTTTTAATTATAGAAAAAACACACAAAGTCCAGTCAAAGGCTTTTTATTGTGGAAATGAAACTGAAAAATGGTTCAGTGGGTATATTTTTAAGAGTTTGTAATAAAAGACGTTTGTCTTTTCATAAAACACTTCACTTCTTTATTACAAGTCATGACTTGAAATACAACAAATACAAATACAACGTAAACAGGAGATGGACTGTCCCACCAACAGGAGTCAGTCAACGATCCCAGATCTCCAAATGTCATCTTCAGAACAGAAAAGTCAGCATTTATGTACAGTCTACAGACAGACTGTTTACAGAGGTTTAAAACATGAAAAAAAAAAAAAAAGTCAAATAAATAAATAAATAAATATCTACAGTCCACAAACAGACTGTTTACACAGGTTTAAAACATGAAAAAAAAAAAAAGTCAAATAAATACATAAATATCTACAGTCCACAAACAGACTGTTTACACAGGTTTAAAACATGAAAAAAAAAAAAAGTCAATAAATAAATAAATATCGACAGTCCACAAACAGACTGTTTACAGAGGTTTAAACATGTTTGACATTTTGTTGCAATAAATAAATAAAGAAACAAATGATGTGGTTCCTGGGCTGATGGTGTTTTAGTCGACTATCATTAGTTTGAGTCGACTGGACTCAAAGGACTGATTTGGGACACAGTTAAAGGAGAGACGCTGGAGGAAAAGCTTTCATGAGGACACAGGTTTGTGGAGCGTTTTGGACACTTTCATGCCGCTGTGCTCTTTAGACGACTGAACATACGGCAGCTTTAAGTTCATGAAGAATTGTTCTGACATTTGCACTTTTTGTGTTTGAGGCTTTAAAGTTCCATTGATGAGCTGAGATTTGTCTGGGTTCTTTGTTCGAGCAGGATGAGCTGGAGTGGGTCAGAAGGGGGCGCTGCAGACAGAGGTTTGGAGGCTGTTCTGGAGTCACATTGTCTTTGTTCAAACTCAAATCAATCTGAGTTCAGACTAATGGAGGCACTGAAGGATGGAACAAGTGCAGAGAATGAGTTTCACAAAGTATCTATCTAAAACTATTTGTACTATCAAACAACACTTTGATCTGTGTTGACAGTAAATGGAAGGTGTACTATGCAGGACTTTGGGTTAAACTGTCAAGTTCACATTTCATTGAGATGATCAAATACATGTTACTAAGAGAAATATCAGACTTTTGTGTCATTAACGTGTTTTGGGTGTTTTATCAAATCCTACATAATATTCCTTACTTTTTGATTCAAAAAAAGTTCAAAGTCAATACAAGGTGTACTGTTCAGGAGTTTCTGTCAAACTGTAGCACTCACATTCAATGTACACACTCAATTAGAATTTAGGCAATCATTAGAATGATTATTTTATTAATTATAAACTAATGGTTAGTTGTCATTCTCCTTCTGTTTGTGAAATCCTAAACAGTATTCCTTGCTTCAATTATTATTTTCTTTGATTCAAAACAAACACAGCTACAATGAAATACAAGATGTACTATGCAGGACTTTCGGTAAAACTGTATTTAACTCATATTTCCACTGGAAAGTCAATTAGAATGAAAAAGAAAAGATGATATTTTGTGATCAATGTTTTTGTCCAAACGTTTGATGAAATCATACATAGTATTCCTTGTTTTGATTGTTTGTAACTGTGCAGACTTTTTCAGCTTCTACTGCTGAAACTAGAATCCTAAATGTCCAAACTATTTACAGGAGAACAAATGGGCTCAGCTGAAGGTGGTAAATGAGTCTCAGATGTAGTAGTGGAAGTACCTCCTGAAGACTCCAGCTGGATAAGGGCCGCCCAAACCCGACCGATGAAGGGTAGAGGGACCGGACGTCCCAGCGCGAGTGGAGGGGCCGGGACGGTCGGAGCGGCGCCGTCGCTTGGATCTGGGCCGCTCCTCCTGGTCTTCATCATCTTCATCCCTGGGGCGCCTGCGTGGTGGGCTAAGGATGAGATCGTCCACATTAGCAGGCACAGGGGGAAGAGGAGGAGGTCTGGGGGGCGCAGAAGTCACCGCCTCCAAAAGCCTGTCCAAGAGGACGCCAGGACTCTCTAATGGAGGAGCTGGAGGTGGGGTCGGGAGAAAACGAGGCAAGTCCTCGTCCTCACTGTCTTCCTCCTCAGACGCACTCAAGTGGATGGAGTAGGTGTCGCTCAAGTCTTCTTCATCAGACGGAGCAAACACGGGCGAGTGACGCAGAGGAACAAGAGGAGAACTTACCTCCAACTCACCTGCCTCCACCTGGTCTGGGGACGTGGTTGGACGCTCCTCCTCCAGACGCTCCTCAGACCCTGCAACAGAAACAAAACACTTCAAATGTGTTTCTCTTGTGGAGATTGGATCAGGAGCTAGTGACACTAAGACTACACATAACAAACGCTAACTCACATTTACTTCACACACAGACTGAAGAGGTAATCCTGATTTAGTCCTACATTTGTGTGAGGTACTAGTATTCTGAACAATAACTAGAGGACTTTGGTCTTACTGCGTAATCTTCATTTTGGATTATTTTGATCTATCAGGTCATAACTTCAGAGACTGAACAACATTAGGATTGGTTTATGGCTTAGTTAATTGCTTAGTTAATTCTTATTTATTTGTCAAAGTTATTCAAAAACATGAATTATTCAATCTTCTGACCCTAGAAACATGTTGGTAAGGTGTATTGTATTTTCTCATTCTACCAGTGATGTCTCTGAGCCTGTCAGCACAGCCCTGCTCCTGATAGTGACCTGAGTCTGAGGAAATCATCTAAAGATAAAGCTCAAGTCAGTTTGGACTAAAGCTGTCAGAACTGTCTCTGGAGGTGTGGAGAGAGCACACATGTGTGTATTCTTTAAACTGTCCAGTTTCATGTCTGGCTGGGCGCCATGTTTTTCCACAAAATGACACTCAAACCGTGATGAATTTTGACGCCTAGCAAATAAAGTACAATTGATTTCCCATAAATTCGACCATAACTTTTTACTTTGCAGTCCTACTGATACATTTAGGTCAGTTTTACCAAGTATTGATCATGGTCTGAAGAATAGTCGTCGAATGAAAGTCAAAACTTGACAATTTACACATTTTCATGAAACTGTGTCAACTTCATACACGGAGCTTCGGCTTTACGCCATAAAAACCGAAGGTGAACACAACACAAGTCTTCTCATAACGGAACATTGAGACTATTTAATCACTAGACTTTCTTATTACTGTGGATGTGATGTATTTTACCTCCAAAGACGGTGTCCAGACAGGCGGGTTCAGGACCGGGGCGGGGGAAGTCTCGAGCCATGGCGTTTGTATCGTTTGTAAAACCTTCACAAAGTATTAGCACAGAGTTAGAAACTGTTGTGAAAGTGTTTGACCAACAGGTGAGAGGCGAAAGACAAACGGAGAACAGAGCCACGTACAAGTGTCCACGAGTGTTCAAGTGAAAAGAGCTGCTGATGGAACTTGACCGCTTTATATAATGCTCATTACTGTTGCCATGGCATCGACGCACAGCGCGACGTGCGCGCTTCACTTGGGCTTTTGGCTTGTCCTTTTCTTGATAAATCTAGGCCTATGCTCATAGACTGTTTATATCTGATTATACAGTCTATGCCTATGCTACTATAGTTTTGATCCTTTCACTGAAGACGCCTAATGCGCATTAAACTTGGGAAAAATCAGAATACAAAGCGGCCCACAGGCGTGCTTTACGTACGCAAACTAGATTACGTCTCATACGCTCATACATTTTAGGTCAAGATCTGCTTCGTTTTTGTGCTCATGTAGGCCAGCATCAATACCGTCAAAATCACAGCCTGTTTGTACAAGAGGGTTTGACCCAAAAAATATTAGTTAAGGCCTTATTTTCATTTTTTTTTTTCTCATTTATTTGTTATTATTATTTTGGAGGACCGTGCCTCACATTTTTTATCATAAATTCTTTTTGTTCTGTATCTGATTAATACCATCCATAAAGCACCAAGTTAAAGTTAAAAATAACATTGTAACCCTCTTATTTACAGTGAAATGAACCATGAAACTTTTAAGTTATTTTAGGTAGTCTGCCTAAAACAGTTCTACCGCAGTTGCCTTCAGCTTTTGCAGAGGAATTGTCAAAACCCAAAATATTCCAAGTCTGGTGTCATTCAGGCCTCAGCTGTACCAATCTTTATATTGACCAAAACTTTAGGCAGACTGTTTTTCTTTTGTGCAGAACTTGTTCCCACCTCTGATCAGAGCCTGTTAATCATTAGAAGCTAAAACTACAAAACTTCAGCTTCACAAAGAGGCCAGATATTTGTTTAAACTCCACAAAGAATCACAAACGGAGCATGAAACCGGAAAGCTAAATCTTACATGCGGTTCCTTTAAACAAACACAACAGATATTTCACAAAATGGCCCTAAAAATGACTTTCCACACGTGTTGCAAAAGAGTGTTGTTTATTGAACATAGATACAGTTTGGATGGTCAGTAGATGCCGTAGGTGTGAGGCTGTCGGTCTCTGTAACGGTCCAGGTATCGCAGAGGCTGTCTGTGAGGAAACTTCACCTGAGGAGGGTGGTACACAGGCGGTCGGATGAACTCGAAAACGGGCTCCTTCATGTCTGCGCACAGAAATAGGGTTTGGTTACCTCCACATGCATTCACTCACACATTTAGAGTAACTAAGCAAATCTAGTCATCGACAAGACAATCTAACTGGCACTTTATAGGGTTTGTACGGATTTTAAGTTGAATTTAAAATACAAATACATTTTCGTTTTTGACGATGTACCAAAACATATTTCTGTAGTGATACCAACCATTTTTATTGCTCTACCAAATGTCTAAATCGGCGTTAAACCACCAAATCTGAACCGAAAGAATCTTTGCATAAACCAGATTTAAACCAGGACTAAACAAGCAGAATTAAATCAATACTGAAATATTCACTGTAAAATGAAATCAAATTGGATAGCGAGTGAATAAATGCACTCAAAACTGTTTTGTTTGAGCATATTTTAACTTTCTTCAAACTAAATTTACCAAAACAACAAGAGCTAAGTAGATTGTTAGGCTAAAATATGAAAAATGCAACATTTGATCACTTATTGACACATGAAGAAATGCAAGGTTGCCACTATTTCTATAAAGTAGAAGGTAATTACTAAATCTACAAACAAAAGAAAATATGTTTTTGTATTTTGAAAACGAACGAGGGCCGGATCATATCTTTAAAGGGCCGATTTGGCACCCGGGCCTTAAGTTGAATAGGCCTGCTGTATTGTATAATTTTACTCATGTATAACGCTGCAACTAACAATCATTTTTGGTAATCATTAATGATTTATGATGACATTTTGGAGGTGTGGCCTATATTTACAGACACAAATGCTTTTCATCTACACTGGAGAAAAAAAAGCCTAAAATTAAATGAAACCATGAGTTTGTAACATACTGTAACGTATCACAATTGATGTGGAGTGGTTACCAGTGCTGTCTTAAGTATTCATGTTGTAAAGAATAAATATGATTTAAATGTTTGTGGACTATATGTGATCATTAAAATTCCTCTCAATCTTACACAGTGCCCCTTTAAAGCGAACCATGGATATAATCACGTTTACCGTAAAACACTTCTAATCTCATCACTTATATAAATACAAAACAAATACCTTGGAAGTATTGTAGTTTTATTAAAATAGTGTTTTAAAAAAAATACATGGAGGCTGCCATTTTGCTGTGGTTATGACAAAATAGTGTTGTCAGGTAACAGGTAGCTAAGCAACATGAATACCTGAGTTAAACTTGTCATTTTGAGCCGGAGTTGGCCAAATACAGGAAGATAATGTGAAATTTAGTGACACTGAAGATAATCAAGAGGAAGAGACAAGAACTGGACACTGTCTGTGGTGTTTTTGTGGCACTGTTCACAGATGAAACTGTGGGAGTAACCATGGAAACACTATTTTATGTCATCAGTCCAGAATGCATGGACAAAATGGCGGCTCCCAGTAGCTTGAAAACAACATAAACAATGACAATTTTATAATAAATAGTAAGCAGTTGTATATTTGTTTGTAATTTATTTTAAGAAGCATGAGCAGTACTAGCGTTTTAGCCACATTTGTCTTCATATTCAGGGTTCCCTTTAAGTCTGCTTGCACAGCTTAGGTTCTCTAGTCATCAACATGGTTATAATACAAGACATGCTTTTCAGGGTCGTTTTACCTTGCCACTGCCCAGAACTAATGCTCTGAAAAGAACTGTCATGTACAGAGCGCTAGTGCTGTGGAACGGACTCCCTGAATCTTTAATTATTCAGGCCAATTAATCTTGCTTTAAAACATTGTTAAAGACACATTTTAAACATTGCAGGAGTGATAATTGTAAGTGATGCTGATAATGTATTAATCATTAATCTTTGGACATTATTTCTGAATATACTGATGTATTGTAAACTGGAACAGGATTGTGTTTATCTTTTGATTGAGTACACTTTTTTTTATAAAATGTAATGTTTTAATTGCAAATTTTATTGTCTGCTTGGACCCCAGGAAGAATAGTCCTTACTGCTGTAAAGACTAATTAGCATCCAAATAAATAAATAAATAAATATACTGTTTAGCTAAATATAGATAAGGACAGGCTTTTTCTAATTTGAAAGTAGTAAAAAAAAGTAATTCTACTCCTGTGTGAATGTGTATGTCTGTGTTTTCAATCTGTGAACTCTTTATAGATGAATTAATAATGACTCTGCGGCTTATTTTACCTTACTAAATAATTATTACCATTCAGTACGAATCATTCTTCATTTTTTCTATATTTTAAAAGCTAAAAATTGAACATACTACAATAAAATCCGTGACGTGAAAGCATAGCCTCGTTCTTGTGGCGAACGGGGCTACGCTTTCAGGTCGAGAGGATGAATGTTTGGGGAAAGCTGCCACGAAGTCATGAAAGGTTGTTGTCATAAATCGTGGCGTATCTGTCGCAGTTTCAGAATAAAGTTTGTAAAAACAAGCTAATTATGTAAAGAAAAAAACAAACAAACTCAGACACTGTGAGGTCATTTAAAGTTTACAGACATCCTGGGGTAAATATTATCCCGCGTGAATAGGACATAAGACAGAAATATGGTCTAATCTTATAGCTTTATTGAGTTCAGTTTTGTTGCATCAAATTATCCCAGATTTATTATTTTCTTAACCCAAAATATTATCAAATTTTCCGCAAACAAAAAAAAGTCAACATTTTTCTAGGGCCTGGGAAATTTATTTTGAATTTCCGATGACAATTCTAGGTTTTCTACGACTGTACGAACTTTGATTTTACTATAAAAGTGAAATATATTTTTATGCGTGTGACTAAGGGTGTATTCAGACCTGAAAAGTGCAAAAGTCCGCTTGTTTGATCCGAATCCGATCCGGACTTAATTTTTTTCAGTTGGTTCGCTTCGTATTCTCACTGGCTCCTGTCAAGTGGACTTTACAACGTAAACAGACGCACATATGTGGGAACCAGCGCTCTCATTGGACAGATCTGACGTGGGGGCGGGGCTAATCAGAAGAAGCGTTTGTGGATAAAAGTTAAGCTTTATAGTAAAGTAGCAGCCCGTTTTTTTTTTCATTATCATAACGGCCTTATAATAACTGCCATAGAAGTGGTCTGTGTCATTGTGGAAAAGGAAAATGAAGCAGGACGAGACACGAGTCCAAACCCAGACTCCAGCCCAGCGGACTTCAGTGGATTTTAACCCGTGTGGAGCCCGAGGTGAGGCGGCAGGAGCCTGGGTTTGTGTGCAGCAGAACACGGACCTGGCGCTCGCGAGGAGGATGTATTTCGGGACGATTTGGCGCAAACGCAGTGGACTACTCTCTGTACCAGCAGGGCCGGGCGCAGCAGTGCCCACCATGGAATAGTAGCATGTCTGTGCTTTCTTATTTGTCTGGACATATGGATTTAAACGGACTAAGCGAGTCAGGACCCGGAGGCGCTTTGGTAGTCTGGTTTGGAAGGATCCGCGTCTCTGCTCCATCCCGGTAAGAATAAGCGTTACTGTTTTGCTGTTTATTGTGCAAACATGCAGGGTTATGAATGAAATAATGAAAGTGCTTTATTAGATACAAACCCGAGAAAATATCTTTATGTTTTCAGACAAATGTAGACAAAAGAATAAACAGCGTAGGTGGTAAATATGCTTAGAATACACATCTTCAGTAGTGTAATAATCTGGCAGATGCGCACATTTACCGACAAAACCACATGAGCGGCTCTTTCACTGGCTGTAGGACAGCCCTTCTCCCGTCTGTGCGTTGTGACGGTGGCTCGTCAAGTCCAAAAAAGCGCATGTTTTTCGTGTTTGTTTCGGACCATGAGCGATCCGCACCAGAATCCGTTTGCAATCGGCCCCAGACCGACCTGAAGAGGTGGTCTCGGTCCGTTTGTTTGATTCGGATCAGAGTTCGCTTGTCTTTATTCAGACCTGAAATAAAGTCCGGACTTTAGGGGGAAACGAATTCTGGACTGTTTAAATCGGACCAAATGTTGTAGGTCTGAATACGCCCTAAGTAAGTGTTACTGTTGTTTTTCTGTTTTTCTACCACTGCTGACATTTTTGTTGTCATCTTCAGAGTATTTATAGCAGAGAATAAATTTCCACCTTCTTTTACATTTTGAAATCTCTCAGGCGTCTTTCAAAAGTAAGATTGTGTTTATAGTTCTATTCTTATTCGGGCCCCTGTCTCTCAGATGAAATGATAATGACTCACCGAGCGTGTCATGGAAAGTGTTTGTGACCGAGGAATCCCACTGGCTCTGGAAGAAGGCCAGGCCTGCAGGGGTCATGTGATCCTGGTGCTTTCTGTACCAGTCCACTGTTTTAAAGGTGCGCTCCTCCAGAGAGTGACTGCCAACACAGAAAGTATATGAAGAGATTTAACCATTTTATTCCAGTTTCAAACACAAGAAAAGAGCCAAAACATATCCCCAACTACTGTATTTTTTATATTCCTAAAACTTTTCCAAAACCTGTGGCATCCCAAAACTTTCCCAGTGCCAGATTAGATACGTAGATTAGAATTTTCTATGACTTTTTCAGGTTTTCCATGACTTTATGAACCCTGCAGATAAACATTTAGAACCGAGGGAGTTGTCAGCACATTATGTATTTGTTAGCGAGCGTTTAGCTAAAGTTTCTGATCCTGTTTTAACACTTATTCATCACAAGTCTGTGAGATACTATTTTTTGCACTCTGAGAGAAGTTGTATGCCAGGGTTTATCAACTTTATTTTCCGAGGGACAGATTTTATCGAGGACCATGGCTTCTGGGCCGGTTGTAGTTGCACAATAAATCATCGTTTTTGACGACGTACTCAAATATATTTCTATAGTGATACCAACAGTTTTTATTGCTCTACCAAATGTCCAGATCGGCGTTAACCCACATAACCAAATCTGAACCAGGAAAATTTTTGCATTAAACCAGAATTAAACCAGGACTGAAATATATACACTGTAAAACTAGATCAAACTGGATATAGTGAATGAATAGTTACTCAAAATGTGTCTTTGTTTGAGAATATTTTAACTGTCTTCAAACCAAAACAAAAAGAGCTAAGTGGATTGCTTGGCTAAAAATATGAAAAATGCAATTTTTCTCACTGGAAACAAAGAAAGAAGAAAAATGCACCACATTTACAAGGCAAGTCTTCTTTTCAGACACTTTTTGACTCATTAAAAATTTAAAGTTTGCCTCTATTTCTTGAATGATTACCCAGAGCTAAATCTACAAACAAAAGAAATTATGTTTTTGTAATATTTTGAAAACGAATGAGGGCCGATCATATCTTTAAAGGCCCGATTTGACACCCGGGTCGTAAGTTGAATAGGCCTGCTGTATGCCATATGGCGGCCGTTTGGGATTGGATCGTCCTAATTTTAGACGACGAAGTGATTGGCTCCGTCTTTGGTTCCGGACCTTTCTACATTTGAACGTATGTAGAAGGGGCTGGTGCTCAGGCAACCAAAACCACGTCTGATCTAAAACAGAACTACGCCAAAACCAAAAAGGGATCAACCAAAAGAAGAAGACCAAGATATTTAACTTTCTCATTTTGTATTGTCAGCTCAAAGTCACAGTTCTTTGATTGTGTGCGCAGACAGAAACAGAGGGAAACAGTTTTTCTAACATTAAGTGTCAAGTGGGACAGTTGAAGTCATTCTGAAACCTCCTGTAGCGCATGACTGAGATGTGGTAGTAGAAGTGAGCCATTTTAAAGGTATCCCGGAGGATGAGAGAATGTATACTCTGTGTGACCTGAATGTAGTAGAGCACATATGTCAAACACAAGGGGGCCGAATGCGGCCCTCCAGGACTTATAAGGTTTAATTGCATATTGGAATTATTTGTCTGAAACTTAAAAAGTATGTCATTTTTTAGACCATCACTAATGTATATTCATTAATTGTCACTTATAAGTACATCAAAATAAAAAACGAAGACTAAAAACGAAGACGAAGACAAAGATTAGTGAGGTTATTCCTAGTTACAACTGGCCCTTCGAGGACAGCCCTGATTCCAATGTGGCCCTTTGTCAAAATGAGCTTGACACCCCTGTAGTAGAGGATGATGTTCATTTTGTTTTTTATTGTTCACTTTATAATCATATCAGGATAACTTTATTTGAACATTTACACTCAGATGTTTTTTGGAAGTCTGAGAGTGAGATTATGATTGGCTTTGTACTAACCTGGGGTCTCATTTATAAAGCCTACTTACACACAAAATGAGCCTCAAAAAGCACGGAGCAGCTTTTTACGTAAAACTTCTGATTTATTAAAAACCATCTTGAACGTGAAACATTACGTATCTCTCCGCACATTTTAGACGTTGCGTATGTGTGTCAGACTTACTTAAACACGGCTCAGAGGCAGGAGACACGTGAGAGGAGAGAACGAGAGGACGGCATGTTTGAGGAACATTTGAAATGGGCAAATATGACTTTATTTAAAAAAAAAAAAGAAAAAAAATTTCAAAGCGCTCATAAAACTTATGGGTGCGCTCTTGTGCACGCTCGTGCACATGCGCTTCACGCTGAATGATCCCCGCAGCAGCAGTATATCTAGTCTCTATAGTAAACGCTCACTAGACACAGTCTAACCCGCGTTTTGGGAGCGCGCGCGTCACACGCACGAGCCCGTGTCCCCCGGGCCACAGCGCGGACACGTCCTTTACGCACACAAACCCCCGCGTGCATGTGGCTGCAGGCTTTTCAAAAGCGATATGACTTTTCTCCCTTTCACATTAGTTTAACGATCTTTACATTTGCACCAAAGCAGGGTTCCGATAAAGTAGACTAACGTGTTTAAAGTGACAGTGTGTTTTCAGTGACAGTGTGTAAAAGTGTCTCAGAGAAGCAAAGACCACTCTTGAATCCACTTCCCCTGAGCCTGTGTGATGTGTCCTGCTGCAGCGTTCTCCTCTGCTCCTCCCTCTGTCAGTCAAACTCACTCATTATCAGCTCATGTTTATTTAAATCGCTCCTTTGCATATCCGTTTATGGTGAGACGGGGGTGGGAAGAGGGCGTGGCCAGAGGCGGGATCCTGGCCGCAGATTTCTGCTGCTCAGTAGGAAAAGAGCGCTTACGGAAGGTTTTATAAATCTGGATAATTTTTCACTCAGGACAAATCTCATTCTTTTTCGTAGTAGGTTTTCCAAGTAGATATTTACGCACTCTTTTATAAATGAGACCCCTGGTTTTTGGTTTTGTACATTTTATTTTTAATGCTTAGGAAAGAAGGCAACAAGTGCTGTACCCAGTGTAATATACTGATGAAATGTTTAATGTTATGGAAATGTATGTAGCCTTTTGTCTGATACTTTTTAAATAAAACAAATCAATCAATCAATGTATGTATGAATTTGAAGTGCTGTCTTGTTTGGGTTTACCATGGCGACGGGCGCGCATCGTCCCTAAAGTCGATGGGTCCGCTCTGCTTGAAGAGGACGTAGATGTAGCGGTGGAAGCCTGTGCCTCTGGGTGGGAAGGGAGGCAGGTAGTGACACAGCTCTTCCCCAGAATGCACTGCTCCTGCTGGGATGTTCCCCCTGTACGCACACATAAACACACACAGACGCAGAGATTAGTTGGTACGCAGAAAGAGACAGGCGCTAACTATTTTAGATCATATTTATTGTTTGTGGAACTTACACCATCCAGTGAACATATTCAGCCTCACTGTCCTGTAAATGCTCATCTGGAAAAGAAAAGACAAGTAGAGTTAGTCAAAACACAAAATCTATGTTCTATTTAGTCTACACTATCTAAACTATTGTCTGATAGAGAAGAAACTGCTAATACAAAATATAATTAAATATAAGTTTTACAGTAGAAAACCTTAACATTTTAACAAATTGCCCACTTCAGTTTTTTCCCCGTTCTCCTGACCTGGACAGGTGAGCAGCAGCGTCCACAGTGTTCCCTCCTCTGCCTCGAAGCTGATCCGAGGGGCCGACGCTGCCTGGACACAAGTATGTCAAAGTGCTTTTAGATAAATACACGAAAAGTTGTTGTTGTTTTATTTATTTTTTTACTTGGTTCAAAAAGACTTCTTACTTCAAGCCAAACTATGGGTTATTGAAAGCTTAATTTCTCTTTTAACTCAGAAATACCTTTAGGGCAGAAATGAGAAATGATCAGAGGGTAAAAAGTAAAAGCCATTGGTGCAAATGTATTAGTAAAAAGCTCAAATATATGACTGGATAATGAATGGTTTATGGTTCATGTACAGTGCGTGCCCACATTTTTGGGTTTTCACCTTTATGTGGTCACTTTTTTGCCTTTTGGATAATCAAAGCTGTTTCTCGATTAGTTTTAACCTGTTTTGACTGGAAGAACTAGGGATAGGATACTGGGATAGGATATCAGTGCCATCCAGAACATTTTACATGGATCGGGGTATCGGCTCCATGATATCGATTCAGCTGAAATTATATTTGTGCCTTTCATTGGGCAGAATGAGACTAATTTATTGGCTGGTGTTGATCAAGAACGTCTCATGTTATTGAACCTTTTATTCAGATTAAGTTGTTAAGTTGTGGCTTGCACTATAAAAAACAGTTACATACCACTACAGTATGATCAAATGTCTCATGTTTTAATAAGAAAGAAAAGCCATTTCAGATAGAACTTTAGATTAGTAACAGTTGATATCGAGTATCGGTAGATACTTAAAGCCGAACTATCAAAAACTGTATCAGAACTGAAAAGCTGCCTAGCAAAACTTAAGGCCTCCTCTGTGATTGGTTCTGATCAGGACTGTGTTGTGTCTTTGGTGGAGACGAGAACAATTAGGAAACGTTTCTCCATTATGGACAACAGCTGCCATCCTCTGCATGAGCTGGTGCTGAGACAGAGGAGCAGCTTCAGCGACTCTCCTGCTCTACAGAGAGGCTCAGGAAGTCTTTTTTTTACCCAGAGCAATTAGACTATAAAATGCATCTTTGTAAGCAGCTTCATTTGTTTGTGCTGTTGATGGGAAGTCTTGTAGTTCTTTGTATTTTTTATCTAATCACTGATATATTTATTCTATTTTTTACATATTCATTCGTGGGGCTTTTCTATCTATCTAGTATTTTAACAAAATGTCAATTTTTGTCTGTGTAGAATTATGAGGTACTGGTGACTGAACATCAAAGATGGGCGGAAAAAGACTTAATTTTGGCTGAAAATGATCAAATAGGTAAGCCGCTGGTTAAAGTTTGAGAGAACCAAAACTGGAGGCGTTTGTTATTAATAACTCATAAGAGATGGAAAAAAAAGAGTTGAAGAGAAAAGATGGAAGCAGGGTGAGAAAGATCAATGCAGAATAAAGAGAGAAGTCAAGAGAAAGCCAGGTGTACCTCTTAGTACTAAATACACTGCACTTTGTGAAGTTTCTATCATAAAAAGAACACAAACATGGCTCACTCTGAAAAGGTCGCACTGTATGTAACACATTTACACAGACAGAAGTTTTCCAAAGTGCTTCACACAGTAACCCCCTCCACCCAGAGACAGCAGCTGCCCTGGGGCAGCTCAGCAAAAGTGAGTCGCTTAAACAGCTAACCACCAATCGTTCCCTATCCTGCATGTTATTGGCTGGTGGGGAAACTGGAGAGCCTCGAGGAAACCACGTAATAGACAGTGGCGGACCGTCAGGGCCTGCAAAGCCTTCAATCATTATTCAATAATTATTTATCAGCTTCTTCGTAGCATTTCCCATCGTTTCGCAGCTTTCAGGCGTGTCTTTCAAAATATATTGTTTTAACCAATCATATTTCAGCATCAGTCGTTGTCAGGGTCAGTGAAATCTGCCCGAGGCCTTCACAGTCAGTTTTGAAGGCACCGTATCTTAAAATAAGCGAGTATCAAACTGTTGCTTCAACCAATCAGATTTTAGCAGGCTTCTTCTAGCAGGCTACTGGCAACGTCAGGATAACTGCAGCATTTGATTGGCTGTCTGTGCTTAATGTTGTTTTGATAGCAGTTTTGTCACAGTGGCTAAAGGGAGAGAAGAGATCGATTTGGTTGCAAATTTATTGGTAAAGCCTTTTTCAAGACGGACTTTCAAGAAAAGCTGGACATTGTTAAGAAAGACCGAGCAACTCCGAACCTAGCCAGCCTTTCACAGGCGGGAAAGGGATTTGTTCTGCGGGACACTTACAAGGTGCTTTCCAAACTTTTAGCGAACCCAGAGTAGATTTACAGCTAAACGAGCAAGTGTGGAGGGAAACATAACTGCGCGAGAGAGGAGCCGATATGAGGAAATCTACAAGGCCACTGGAAGCGGCGCCGGGTGCCTCAGCGACCAGACGGGATCCAGCGCAAGACCCGTGCGCACACTACCACCAGCTCCACTGTAAGATTCTGGACAATATCATCTGTGTTTTTGGTGTACAAGTAATTCAGACTATTGATGAGTAAATATTTTTGGATGTGTATGTAAAAGCGTTTATTCTGACTATAGAAGTAATGATGCTTTGCTCTTCATGGCGTGCCTGTGTAATAGAATAGTTTAATAGCCATCAGCTGGTTATTGACAAGTGAATATATTTAAAAGGAGCACCACAGAAGGCCTAGGCAAGAAATGCACGGCCCGCCACTGATAATAGATTAGCTCTGAGCCATTTTCAAGCTTTTATTTTATTTTCAAAATCCTTATGGGAATTTATAATGTGAATCAGTATTTTGGAACTCAAACAAGCACTTATGAGAACAAACAAGGAGCTAGACTTTTAAATGAAAATAATTTTATCAATACTTTAATTCTGTATCCCACCCAACTGTTCAAACCTTATTTGACTGATGGATTTCCACACAGACACACACACCTCTGTCGGGGTGAGCTTGTTCCCATAATGCACGCTGCCGTCCTGGCCGTAGCAGACTTTGAGAGGGACTTGCGGTAAGAAGAATGCGTTGGGAAACAGGTCTTTGTAAACGCCGTAGTGCTGGGCCAGTCTCTTTATGTGGAAGGGTCCGCTGGTCTGCTCCCACATCTGCTGCACGTCCTCTAGAGAGACCTTTACTGTGGTGAAAGAACACACAACATTATTATTGTACTTGTGTAGACAGAAGAATTTAATGGTGCACTGTGTAAAGTCTTTAAAGAGTGGACAAGCTGTATATGTATTAAGCTGTATTATCAAACCTTATCAGAGTTTTAGAGAATGTGGGTTATTATTGTACACTGGATTTCCAAATCATCAAAGTCAAAAGAAAGTCTGAGCATTTCCATGGGCTGACAAAAGTTTCTAACAAGAGAAAAAGATGTCAAAGCTCTCAGCTGCACAGACAATCATTCACTCGCTCATTCATTTACAAAGGAAATTTACAGTGGCTTTCCATGACTATATGAACCTTGTCGCAATGTACAGTGCCGGCTCTAGCCCTTTTGGCGCCCTTAGCGAGATTTCAAATAGCGCCCCTGATAGATATAAATTGTAGTGGGTTCTAACCCTCTACTTCCCCTTTCCAAAAGAAATGTTTATTTAAATTCTATTTACAAACAGACCCGTAGTGCCATAAGCCCTTAAATACAAATAACTGTCAATAAACAGGGTTTTGATGTAATTTAGGGGGGTCTGGGGGAATTCTACCCCAGGAGAATTTTTTAAATTCTGTGCAATTTCCTGCATTTTGGTGAGTTTTAGATGTGATATTTTTAGTATGTGATGTAATTTTACTATAATTAAAAGACACAATTCAGATAAATAAAAATCAAAAGGGCCAGATTTAGGGGCCCCAGTCCCAGATGCCCCCCCTTAGCTCCACCCTTGTAAAACTGAGCTTTTAGGAGACTGACTCCACCTGACAGGACTGTCCTGTGTGGTCAGAGCAGAGAAAACACCGCTGCTGCTGTTGTATACACTTTTCTCAGGTCCTTGTGTGTTTTATGTCACTTTCATTCAAAAATACAATCTTTAAAAGCCACGTTCAACATTTCCGCGGTGCACCGTTTTTCGCAATTTTCGCCGTTGTTCTTTACACACGTTTTATTTCACTGTACATTTTGGACCTTTTCTCCGTATATATAAGACAGATTTGCACACAATTTAGATCAAAATGAAGCTCCCGTTTCACAGAATGTCACTGGGAGTTCGAAATGCTTCCCAATGAAAGGATTTGTCTGTTAAACAGCTCTGCTTCGACGCTGCACTGACAGCCACACGCAGCTTCCTGAGGGAGAGAGAAAAAGAGAGAGAGAGAGAGAGAGAGAGAGAGAGAGAGAGAGAGAGTGTGTGGAGACGCAAATGTTTCTGAATGAGCCAAAGTCGCACTCGGACAGGTCAAGAGGCGCATGCAGCCTCCGGTTCACCACACTGGCTACAGGGTCTTTGATTTTACAGCGTTAGTGCTGGGAATGATCAGACGCATGTATCAGACGTCAGTCACCCTTTGAGCTCCGCATCTCCGGAGCATCGGCCGGCGCCCCTCCTCACTCTGCGCCCTTAGCATTTGCCTATACTGCCTATATAACGAGCCGGCTGTGGCAATGTATCATGGGAAAAAGAAAAGTGTCTGCATGTTAACAGTATAATATAGTTTCAGACTCACATGTGCGCAGACGGGCCGCTCGCTCCAGCTCTACGTTCTTCTTGTTGGCTTTCATTATCTGCTTCCTCTCTTTGGCCTGTTTGTTTCTCTTGGGCTGTTCATATGGAAACCCGATGTCCACCTGCTCCGCACCTACAGACACACAAAATAAACATGCACTGAGTAGCCTACATTTGTGGAGGTGAAAAGTCAACTACACAATTGATAAAAATAGGTTAAAGCCATACTTTTGGAACATCATCAAGAGGGATAATTATGTGTTATGCCATAATGTGAAAAAATATAGAAGGATTATTGGTCGACATCACTTTCACCTGCAGAAAGATACACTGTCTTCAGTGTTGAGTGTAACTTAGTGTAACTAAGTTACTGTAATTTTGAGTAACTTAGTTACTGTGAAAATACTTGTAAATTAAACTAAAGTTACCAACTAAATTCTTTTAGTTACTTTTAAGTTACAAAATCTACAAACATGACTTGTTGTGAGAGATAAAAAGGCTCAGAGACACAGAACAGCAGCTGGAACAATTCTTTTTATTGCTGGTTTTACTGCAATTTTTGCCCCACCTGAATATAAGCTGCACCCACTAGATTTAAGTAAGAAAAATTATAAAGTACATACATAAGCCACACTTGTTAATAGTAAGTCTATGAGAATCTATAATTTTGCTGCACTGCCGTATAAGCCGCAGTGTTCAAAGCTTGAGAAAAAAGTAGCGACTTATAGCCCAGAAATTACGGGTTCATTTGAGCCTGTTTAAGTCTGACGGGTGTGTTTTTCTCTGCGTTTTCACTCACCTGAATGTAACATGTATGAGTCGTAATAATTAATTTTATTCACAAATGTTGATTTAGCAGCAGAACTTTTGTTTTTGCACCGTGATAAACTCTTGTAGAGAGCTAACAACAGCGCTGGCTAGTAGTGCTGCTTGAGTTAATCTGCGGCTCTTTCTGTTGTTCAGCTGCGTGTGCATCTCCCATGTTGATAAATAAATAATCCCTCTATAGCTAACTTAAGTGAATAATAGTTCATTTTGGTAGCCACTCGGAGAATTATTTATTAAGTGCAAGTTTATATTTGGTCAAAAATGTACACAGTGCACACTATTGCTATGGCAGATACTATACAAGAGTCGTGCAACATCATTAGTGATGCATAGATCTGATACTGGGATCAAATATGGTTGCCAATCCATACAGTAAAATGCTGACCCAGAGCATCTCATAATGTTTGAAAGTTTATTCATATAAAGTTGTTTAAGTTGCTATCTACACAATAAACTACAGTTACATAACACTATATTCTAAAAAAGATTTAACTAATTTATCAAATGCTATGAGCTCACTCAAACTGAGCAGCAATTGCACAAAAAGAAACGGAATGTATTTTGTGAATAAATGTAAACCCCTGGATCAAACAGCTTCACAATAGCTTCTTCTGAATAAAATTCAGTAAAAAGTTCCTCATCATGTGACTTTTACATTCTAAATAACTAATTGATTAATCAGAAAAGTAGTTGCTAGACTAGTAATTATTATCAAAGCGCTGGCTAGTTGCATCCCAGTTGTGAACTTTCATATAATGCAGAATAAACAGTCCTACCGTGATCTGGATCGGCCTGCTCCACATATTTCCTGTACGTGTGCCACCAGGCTGGTTTGTTGTGGGCCTCTTGAGCGTGCCTGAAGTAGCGCGTGTAGCTGCGATATTTCTCCAAAGACTCCAGATTACCCACGTCGATGTCTTGATTTGGGAGAGGACCAGGAGCAGGGGCCCGGCGCACCCACAGAGAGGCTGGGAAAGACAAAAGCATACTGTTACACACCAGCTGAATTACGTACAAAAGGTAGGAAAACACACAGATGTCTTTTTACTCTTGCTTTGATCACACATAAAGCCAGATTGTGTAGTAAAGGCATTGAAGTTCATGATATAAATTAGAAAATAGTTATAAAAGTTAGTTAGTATTTGTAGTAACTTGTTCGTAGATATTTTGGTGCAAACACATTCTGCTTTAACCCAGGACTACAGTGGTAAATTAGCTGTAATCTACAATCTGGTACAAGCATCTCTGCCATTGTGCTTAATGTAATTGTACATTGTCCTTAATAAACATTACCCTAACTAGGGCTGGGTAATATTGTGATAAAAATCAAATCGTGAGCTCATCTCTGTGACAATCTGCTTTTTTGATGAAATTATCAAATCGTGATTTCTCATTTCTCCAATTAATGCCTATGTCTGGTCAAAAACAGACTATTTTCCCATCTACCTCTCATGTTAGTCAGCCTCAGAGTTGCCAAGTCTGTTTTTTTTTTCTCTTGTAAATTTTGACAGTTGTGGGATGACTTTTTCAGCTTTTGTGTCCAATTAGAAGTACATTTTTGTCATCACGGAAACATGGATTTTTTGTATTTCCATGTCTTAAAAAGTTGTTTTCAGTGTTAAAAATACAATTAAATATGCCAAAATGATCAACTCTTGTTTTGCGGGACACGTTTAAATTAATTATAAAAAAAATAAATACATTTAAAAAATTGGTAGATGGTTTTCTTTGTCTTCATTTTTTTGAAGACTTGGTCGCTTGTTTCTCTCTAAATATCTGGTCAGCATTTGACAGCTGGGTTTAGCCATGAATAAACCTTAAAGCAATAAGAAAATGGACAATCTAGAAGAATCGTGATAAAGTTGAAATTGTGATCTGGCTCCAAGAAAATTGTGATATTCATTTTTTAGTATATCGCCCAGCCCTAACCTTAACTCCTCACAGTTTTTTTCAGGTAGTATTTCTTGTACTATTAAGATCTGCAGAGTCTCATTTTGTTGTAATCTTTGTTATACTATGTAATGTAGCAGCAAAAATCTTGATAAAGTGGAGGTAAGTGGCACACCAAATGTCACATTTCCCAAAAGCAAATAATGAAAAATAATTAACATGACATGCTCACCACTAATGTTTCAAACTTCTGAGTTGATTGTGCGTGGAAATTACGTTTTATATGAATTCCTACGGGCACTGTCTTAAGCCTGAAGAGTTTACAATGTCAAATAAAGTTGAAAACCTTTTTTTTTCCCAAAGGACTGGTGTTGTGAGTACAAATGTACCAGCCACCACCAGCAACAAGTATTACTAGAGTGAATAATCTATACGAGACTCAAGTATTGATTGATAATAGTAAAGTTATTACATTTTTGTATGATTATTTATGATGACAGCCACTGTAAACAAGATAAATACAACACAGACGAGAAAACACAACCCGATATCTCAAGGACAAGCTGGAGCCTCTTGAATTATGATTATTAGACAGTGCAGAGCAACTTTTAAACCAGATTATACACTTGACATATTTGATTTATTGTTCTCTAGAGACAAAATCCTAATCATTACTGTAAAACAGTTGTAATGAGATTTTTGCAGCATCTCCTACTGCAGGCTCCACATGCGTCAGAATATACACACTTGTGTTTTTTTACAGAACAACTAACACAAAATATCTCTTATTGCACGAGTACATGAAATAACATTAAATAATTCACTTTTACCTGTTGTGGTCAACGTTCTTGCATTATTGACCCCTATTTCTGCCCCAGTCCTCCAGGCAGACGTGCATACCCTGCGCACCGCCATCTTGAACTGAGAGGTACGGTAACGCTGACGACCAAAAAGCACAAAATGCTTTTGTAATTTTAGTATTAAAATATCAATATAGTTGCACTTCTAGTCACAAAATTAATTTTACATGTTTATCATAATCATGATTTGACTGTATATCAATCAACATTTTTCTCTACCCATTCATCTTACAAATAAAAACAAACAACACGAATCCAAAGAGTACGTGAACGTCTCATTATTTTATTCGTGACGTCACGTGAAACACTAGATTCCGATACCGAAATTCAATCTTCTGATCTGATCTGATGTACTGCTCCAGTTCATTCTAATGGTCAGTATTTTCTGCGAGCTATTTATTTGCTGTTGATCTGAATATGTGAGTTTTTACGTACATTTTTACAGTAGTATATCATCTAGTGAGTGATTTCTCCCTGGCTAACCAGGGCTGACAGTACCTTTGACAGCCATGCTAACAGCTAACAGCTAGCCCTCGCATCGCTTTGTTATTATATTAAGGCTAATGTTGCGCCCATGCTATATTTATGTTGCTACTGTTTTAACCCTCTTTTGCCATTTTTATTCACCTATGCATTATACTATATTTTGCTAAGATTAATGGAGCAAGTACTGTGTTATAATAGACCACAATTTAGTATTCATGTTTTACATTGTGTATTTGTTTATGCAAATTATAATAGCGTATGCATATTACTGAAAGACACTTTTTCAGGCGATTGTGATAAAACAAAATATGTGAATTAATTAATTTACTTATGTATTTATTATATTATTAATGTAGTAGCAATCATGCAATAAAACACGCACTAGCAATACAATAACATGTAAAAATAAAAATGCATTATTGTGGCAAATATGTTAAAAAGCACCTATCATTTTGTTCAGCCATTGCCCAGAAATGAATGAAAACTAAAATGAAACATAAAAAGGGCAGAAATGTTACTTTACTAATAATAGAATAAGGGTAATACTTTGTTTTTTTTTTATTTTTAGCAAACCTTTTGTAATTGTTTATTACTGTATAATGGAGCTCAACAATGACCAAGTACAATTTTAATCATTTTCTCTATAGGGATCCCAAAATAAATACATAAAAATACAATATAAACAAACACCTACATATTTTTGAACTTGTTTATTTATACGTTTATTATTAGCTTTGTTTGTCTGGTGAAGTATTCACCTCTATTGTTCTCTGTTCACGGCCTGATCTTTAGGTATTTTTGTTTAGCGTGACTCTGCAAAAACTTAATCGAGATTGAACTGGACAGGAAGGACGAGCACAAAGTGTATATTATTGAAATTTATAGTATAACCATGTGTGTTTTTTTGTCATTTTACCCTCATTCATTTTGCATATTTTCTTTTATTTTTTTTTTTTTTTTTTTTTGACAATATTAAGTAATCTGGGTAAGGCTAAGGTACAATTAGAGTGGTGTAGGTCTAGGAACAGATAATCTCAATATGTTTTGGGCTTTAGGAAAAATTGCTAACTGACTGATGCCAGAACAGCTTTTTTCTTCTTACTTCTTTCAGCTCTTTAATCAAAATGGAATGTCCCATTTGCCTGGAGCGTTTTAAGGACGCCTGCACCATCCCGTGCGGTCACAGCTTTTGTCACGACTGCATCGACTGTCACTGGAACCAGCGCGCCACCTTTAGCTGCCCCTGCTGTAACAAAGAGTTCCCCGACAAGCCCACGCTGTCCCGAAACGTCAACATACACGAACTGATAGAAGGGGCCAGCAACTTGGGACTGTCTAGCAGAGAGGTCGGATAGTGGGAGAAGGAGAGGGCCTCGGAGATGTCCAGCTCTGCCACAGACACGGGAGGCCTCTGGTGTTGTTCTGTAACCAGGAGAAGATGTCCATTTGTTATGAGTGCTCGGTGAAGGAGTGTAGCAAGCACGAGAAGAGCATGCTGGAGGAGCAGCGGAAAAAACAAGAGGTTTGAGACAAGGTTTTTATTCTAGAGCTAGCTGTTCCATTGCCTAGTACTGTCTCCTTCATTGTTTACTGGGCCAGGGAATTACATTTGGAACTAGGGCAAAGTGATGTCACAATTAGGGCTGCTAGAAGTTAATAGATTAATTACATCTTATCGACTATTGCAGTGATTGCCAGCTGATTTAGCATTCAAATAATCATTAACTGGTCTTTATACATGTTTCAAACATCCACGAGCTGTGGAAAAGCGTCCAAATTGAACAGAAATTACATGAAAACTTTGTAAATTTTGTGTTTTTTGTATTAATTAGTTTGCCTGAGCCTAGTGTTTTCGAACTCAATTTTAATACTAAGAAATATGTGAGTGACATGGACTTTGCCAGAAAATGTAAAGACTAATTCTAACCATTTTTTTATGTAGATTATTCATGTGTCTTATTTAATTTTTTTCCTTTTTGGGGACTCCAAAGGTCTAACTTTTTGTACTTTCTGTGTTCTTAGCTGATTCTCCAGAGGAAAGAAGAAGACATGGAAAAACTCATTAATGAGACTGAAAGAAGCATTCAGGAGCTGTCTGAGAACATCAGTCAAGCAGATGTAAGACAATTTCTCATCTACGGTGGCTCTGAAGGGCAAAACACAACAAACAAACACCCAAATTCAGAAATGCAAAATCAAAAACACATACCTAAATTGGTGTGTGTTTTTGAATTTGCGTGTGTGTTCATTTGCAAGGACCAGACCACGACAGAAGAATGTAATTGACATACTGTATTTGTTGATGATGAAGGATAGATGGAACTCAGGATGGGGGCTCTGTCTCAAGGCAGATCTGTAGATGGAGATGTCTTCAGCAGGAGGACAGATGAGAGCTGAGACCAGACGTGCTGTAAGACAGGCTAGTGATGGGACGATATATACAGTATATGAATCTATAATTGCAATTTAAAGTCCTCACAGAACTGTCAAAAGAATTGGATTCTCCTGGAAATGTAGCCCCCCCACTTTGAAAAACAATCAGAGCCGAGCTCTGTTCAGCTGATGTGTCGAGACTAAAGCCACACAAACTGCCAAACAACAGCTGTATGATCAAAATGAACTCATCCTGTTCATACAGCCCGAGCTTGTCAAACAAAGTTCTTACTTTTATGAAGTATGAATTGGCCATAACATTTGTGTGACGTTTTTTATGATTGTGATCATTACACATGTTAATAATCGCAATTATAGCAGCTAACCCCTGCTTCATATATAGTACACTGTTCAAATGTTAGTTCTGGTGTTTGACCACAAGGGGGAGAGCCCATAGCATTAAGCTAGGGTGGGAAACTATTCAAATCCAGACAGGCAGCAGAGGGCTGGACCAAAGTCATTAGTGTAAGGAATTGTAAATTTTTACAAGACTGCAAATAATATGTATGTTTAGCCTTGCTTAAAATAGCTTGAATTTAGAATTGTAATCTGATTTGAGTCATTTAAACTAGATAAGATTGAATACACACTGAAGAATACAGTATTTCACTGATGTCAAAGCATTACAACTTCAAAACTATTTGAAGCAGAAAAAAAAAACCTCTTCATATTTACATTCTCCTTTCAAAAAGATGAAATCTGATGTGAGAAATTCTTATGGATTAAAAAGACTAGATCAACAATCTGATGAACCACGAGGCTAGTGGGTAAATGGATGTGTGGCCAGGGAGGAGAGTGAGGCGTGGTTTGCTGGTGAGAGGGTCGGTGTGGCCTTGCTCCTGAAGTTAATCATTTTTAACTCCCACTTTTGAAATTGCTTTGTGTTTTTGAATGTGTTTGCATGTTTTACCTCTCAGACCGGGATAGGGATGAGACTTTTACTCATCCCTGTAGCATCAGCAATCATCACCTGCCTTTCATCCTCTCCTTTTAGGTCACGCTCCAACAAACGTCCAAATGGGTCAACGCCAAGTTCTGCAGCCTCCTGAAGACCCTGACGGAGAAGCAGGAGGCCACGGAGCAGTTTTTGAAGAGCAGAGGCACGGGACGCTCACGGAGGCCCAGAGCAGACTGATCGAGCTGGAGGAGCGCGCCCGAAAACTGCGAGAGAGCAAGGAGCAAGTCAGCGCTCTGAGAGAGAAGCCCGACACAGAGCTACTCAAGGTCAGCACAGGTTTACAGAATACTTTACAAACGATCAAAGACAGAAGAAAGCCAGAACGTTTCTCAGGGTTGACACGGCTCCATATTGACAAAAAAAGTGGATTTGTATGAGAAAAAAACATGTTGTACCTAAACTATGCTGTATGTTCCTTCAGGAGTCCATGCTGGTCAAAGTGCCGGAGTTCGAGGAAATCTCCACAGAGGTGAATCCCAATCTGCTGGAGAGACTGAGCGGAGGTGACAGAGGTGATGGCCCGGTTTCCAAACTGCTGCACGAGGACCTGGACCGAGCTGTGGGCACCGCGCTGGGACACGACAAGCAAGGTAAGCTTCTGGGTCATAATTTAAAGCTCTATTCACACAGGGTTATATTTATCCTAAGATGTTTTAGATAAACCATGCCTGTAATTTTCTTGTTTTTACAGTCTTTATTACAAAATGGCAACAGATACGCCATTTTTCCTACGATTCCTATACGAAAATGGCCTTGTCACGCATTGGTTGTCGTCTCTCTTTTAATCCATTTACGGTGATAAAGACTTTCCATCCAAACTTTCTTCTCGACCTTCTGTTACCACTGTCGCGGCCCCTTTCGTACCGGAAGACCCGATTCGTCCGGAAATGTCATTAGGTCATTGCACACATTGAAAAAAATCATGTAAAAAGCTTGTTTTTAATCTAAACAGTCTTTATTCGTGAATTATTTAACTGTTTAATGAACAAATAACGAAAAGTGTTGTTTAAGAAATCGCCAAAAGTATATTTTTTTCGAGGCACGTAAGGTCACGTGTGATGATGCGTTCAAAGGTTGAACGGAAAGATCAAACTCTTGTATTACACTAGATAAACTGCTATAACAGCTGTGGGTCATGAATATAAGGCTTGTGGATGACGATAGTGTTATGTGTTTAAAAAGACAAACAAAAAATAGCCCTTCATTTCCGTTTTATTTAGAAAAAAAGGAAACTTCCGGATGGATCGGGTCTTCTGGTACGAAAGGGGCCGTGACAGCCACAATAACTTACTTGATCAAATTTACTGTCGTTTGTTTAATGTTTAGTTTTTTATTTGTGGAAAATAAGGCTGCAACTAACAATTATTTTGGTAATCGATCAGTTGTTCAATTGTTCTTTCAATTAATCGATTAGTTGTTTCGAATGTAAAAGACACTTGGATAAAAGGTTTTTTCAGATTTTGAGCTGAGGTAACATCACAAAAGAACGTTCTAGAAGTGCAAACAATTACACACATTTTTTATCGCTTGTCATCATCCGTGCCTGTTCAATCTGAGAGTTTTTTCAGCTCAAACATGTTTTGAAAAAAAAAAAAAAAAAGTATCAAAAATATTATTTGATACTAAAGTTAAATCTATATTCTCATTTAAGCAAGTATTGGTACTAAACATACTTTAAAAGAACAGTTTTAGAATGATCTACTACAAATACAAGAACAAAACATACATTTGAATAAAACAAAAAACTATTACTTATATCAGCAATAGTCATTTAGAATAGTGACAGCACTACTATAAAAACTAGTTAACAATTATTCGATTGTTACATTAGTCGACGATTATTTTAATCATCAATTAGTTACAATTAATCGATTAACTTGTTGCAGTCCTTGTGGAAAAAATGACAATTTGATTGGAGAATAATTTGTGGCAAATATTATTGATAGTTGAGTTCAAATCTGAAGGTAAAATATATACAAATATATACAATAGATACAAAATCAATATGAATCATTATGCAGACATTCACATTTGCACAGGACTAGAATTGTCTGAGGTTGTCTGAGTTTGGGCAGTTTCAATGTACAGACATTTTTACAGCCATGGACAGTTTGCACAGTAGTAGACACTCAGACGACGTCCATAATTATCATTTCAATGAGTTGTATAGGTAAATAGTATCCTGTGCAAATTGGACAAAAACAGACATTAAACAAAGTGACCATACATATACAGTACATGTGTGTTTGTGTTTGTGTGTCAGCCTCTCCACAGGACAAGCGGCCCATCCTGGCTGTGGTGCCCAGTCCTGCTGCTCCCTTCGCTCCCGGACTCAGAGAAGGATTCGACAGTCGTGAGTGACAGCACACACTACTCATTCATATTCATATTCATATTCATATTCATATTCATATTCATATTCATATTCATATTCATATTCATATTCATATTCATATTCATATTCATTCACTACTTTAGCACACAGTTAGACTCATGACCTTCTCTTCTTTAATAAGATATTTTGAGTAGGGCGAGGCGATATGGCACAAAAATGTTAGCACAATTTTCTTGGAGCCACAACTAAATTTCAATTTTATCTAAATCCAGCCGTCAAAGGCTATTTTGTTGCCAGATTTTCAGAGTGAAACAAGTGACCAAGCCTTTGAAAACAATTCCCAAAACAAGCAACCTCAGCCCTTCCATAAAAAGTTTAAAAAGTATGAATGATTTTGGCATATTTTAATAGTTTTTCTAACATTAACAACTACTTTTAAGCATGAAAATATGCTAAAAAGCCATGTTTCAGTCACAATTGATATATATTTTTGTAAATCAAACCTCTTTGTGACTTGAACGTGTAGCCCAAAAAACACGCATTTAAAGAATACTTTGAAAAAAGATTGTGGAATATATATATATTTTTTTAATGTATTTGATATTTTACCAGGTAGGTCTATTGAGAGCAGTTTCTCATTTACAGTGACGACCAGGGTTGGCAGCAGCACAAGACACAACAGATCATTGAAATCACGATATGATGATGTCATGAAAAAAGCAGAGTGTCACAGAGATGAACTCACGATTCCATTTTTATCACGATATTGCCCAGGCCTAGTTTTGAGTATGTTTAATGAGGAAATGATTTGTTGTGTGACACGTGAAATGTTCAACTACTGTTAGTAAAATATCTACAGCACCCCACAGGCAACCTCGGAACAGCAGCATACACAAATAGGACGGTTCTATTTGTGAGAAAGCAGGGAGAGCTTGAGTCCAGTCTGAACCCAAAGGTCTGACTGAACTCTGTTTGAGATTTGTTGCGATTTTTAGACAAAACAGAGACGACACACAGGCAGCAGCGAGCAGAGAACAGTGTGCGTCTGCCACGTGATCGAGCGCAGAGTGTTTTCTTTCATGTGTGCATTTAAAAAAGTGAATCAACAACAACAATGATGAAATGCCAGTGGATTAAAGCAGGTTTATAAAGATCACAGGAGAGCAGAGGAACTCTTACACTCACACAGCATTGTGGGTGTAAAAGGAAAGTTTCCTCAAAGCCATGTTTATAGCAGACCTGGGCAAGCAGCAGCTTGGGAGCCAGTTGTGGCCGTCAGCCTGTTTTTGTTATAGGCCTCTGGACGTTTATGAGTAAAAGGCTTTCTTATTTTTTTGATTGACTTTATGATAATCTGTCTGCCCATATGATATACCAGATTATCACATTTGTCAAATTTTGACTAGTTTGGTGTGATAGTCTTTGTGGTAAACATTTATCATAGTTTCACAGCAGTTAAGTTGCAAATTATTAAAAATGTACATATAAAAGTTGAAAACTACATGAAATAATGTGATATCTAAGACAGAATCCCTCCACATGTGTCGTCAAAAGCAACAAAATTCAAAGACATCTTACACAACTGATACAGTTTTCTGAAATTTAAACAACTAGGCTCGGAAATGTGACATCATACATCATTAGAATGTTCAGTTGGTCGAAAGTTAAACCAATAGAGATTTTTAATAGCTAAATACTGAATTCAGTCTTTAAATAAATCATATTCTGACACTACAGAGAAATGTACCAGTACTGACCCAGCAGTTTATTGGGCTGTTTTTGTTTACTTTTTTATTATTTTGTCTAATGTATTCCTATGGAAGTTCTGCTAAACTGACAGCAAACATGCTGAATTTGCCATTATTTTTATAGTAACCACAGATGTTTTCGAAGCCTAATTGGCTCTGTGCACAGAATTTCGGTTGGCTTGTTTATGTACAAAATAGCTAACTTCTGTACAAGCATTTCCTGTGCAGTTCATTTCTATGAGCTTTTCATTACACCAGCTTAAAACGATAAATAATCGACGCTGCTTCAGGTAGAGCTGAAGAAGGTTGAAGGACCGAAATGCACATTGTACAAGAGTGAGACAGTGTACGGGAGTTTTCTTCTTTTCTATGAGTTTGCGCACCTGTCACCTTTTTAGTTTACCTCAAAGCAAGGTATTTTATTGTAAAAATAAAAAATAAAAAATCCTGTATAGTCTTATAAAATCTGCTTGGTTATTCATATTTTGTCTTGTGAGCAGAGTTACTAAGTGATAGATAACATGAGCATCACACTAACCCTACTTTTTCTGTTTTCTGTAGAACTGTAGTGTGTGTTGTGCAAGTGTGATTGCTGCCGGACACCTGAATTTCTCCCTTGGGAGATTAATAAAGTTTTTATCTATCTATCTATCAAAAAACGATTTTGCCCTTCTAGTTTTTTTTTGTTGATGCAGACAGCCCTGAGCGGTCTCTCCCTGACCTTAACAGCTGCTTTTACAGCATATCTGCCCTGGATCAGAACAAACTGTGTTAATGTTAATACTTGAACAAAACAAAACAAAAAGGCTTATGCTCATCAAACAACACTTACAGTATATTATGCACATACTCAATAAAAACAAAGAACAGCTCTTACGTGTAACTCTAATCTCTTCATCCTTCTTGTCAGACCGCTGCTCTCTGACCTTCGACCCCCGCACAGCTAACGGCCACCTGTTCCTGACGCGTGGGAACACTCGAGCGGAGCACCTGAGCTCGGGGCCGCGGGAGCTTCCAGAAGACGAGGCGCGCTTCGACCACACGTGGCAGGTCCTGTGCTGCCCCGGCTTCAGTCAGGGAGCACACTACTGGGGAGCTGGAGGTGTCCAAGCCCTGGGCCTACGTCGGGGTGAGCCATAGTAGAGTCTGTTTTTAGATTAGATAGTCTGCGTTCTGATAGCAAATACACAGAGGTGGGAGGAAGTCACTTAGGTGCAAGTCACAAGTCAGTCCAAGTCAGCGGGTCATCAGGGCCAAGTAAGTCAAGTCAAGTCATCAGCTTAGCATCAAGCTATGGCAAGTCATTACATTATTTTTTTTTTAGCCAAATACTAATGGCCACTCAACTAAATGTCTTTGGTGCATTTTAAAATAAAACTTTTTGCATTTTGTACAATTTTGTCCCGTAACAAAATAAGTCGCAGGGGTGTTTTCTTTTCTCAGAGTAATTTTCTGGAGGGAAAGTCAACTACACAATTTTGTAAAAATAGAAAGGTAAAATCATACTTGGGACATTCTGGATGAGGATAAATATTTTTGCAGTGTCAAAAAATACAGCTAAAGCAGTGCTTCTCAAACTTTTTTTTGCCCCGCCCCCTTTGGGATGGAAAAAAAAAAATCCACGCCCCCACCTTGTAATAAATAAGTCTGCAAAAGTACAAAAAAATGTCTGTGATCTTTTGGCTTAGATAATACCTTTAGAACCAAAAGATACATTTAAAAATGTTTATTTTGTAGTAAAATGTACTATGTAGCCAATTACGTAATTATAACACCAGTGTTCATCAGTTTGGATATTTATAGGATCACAAGGTTATTTCATCTTGACTAGACAGGTATTTGTATACCCAAGCTATTGTTTTTTTTTGTCTCACTAATGGAAGAGTCTTGTTTAGTCCTGGCTTAGTCCTGTTTTAGACCCTGAAAACCTGGTCCAGTTCTGGGATAGTCCTGGTTAAAACCAGCTCAGTGCTCACTAAATACACAGAGGGAAGTAAAACAATCCTGTTTTCAAACTTTTCAAAGTAAACATCACAAACACGTGTGTAAAAGTTCGCACATCGCCGCTGATTGAGGCGATTCTCCGGGCGCATATTTAATGAGGTGTAAGCCTAATTCTCGGTTTGAAGACTTTAACGGGACATATCTCTGTGATTACTACGTCTTTTGGGATGATTTAAAAACACAGAGGGAGCTCAGACTCGTCTTTGTCCCTCTATCAGTACAACAGACCTCTCTTCTTTGTGCCATCTGTGCAAAATGCAGTGGAAGAGATCCTCTGTAGACCGTTTATGAGCGCGAGGGGCCCTTTCCCAAACGGCTCCTACTCACTTCCCTACACCCTAAACACTCAGATTTGCACACTCCCGTGAGACAAGTGCTGTCCGAAATGCACAAGGGGAGAGTGAGTAGGAGACAGTCAGACACTTAAGAGCGAGTGAGCAGCAGGTGCTCACTAAACAGGTGTGTGTAACACTGAGAACAGCCCCACGGGAAACATGCCCACATGAGATTAGTTCCAGCTTTTTAAAAAAGTTTAAATATGTTTAATTAAGCATTTAATTTCCATCACTAATCATTTTAAAACTAATGAAGAAAGTATACTGATACACATTTAGCTTTTATTTGTCCTGAAAAATACTGTTGGACTCAAAATGTTCTGGAAATGTTTAATCGTCTTGTAAACTAAGAAAAGAGTCTGGAATAATTTGCACCTCAGACACATAAAAATGAAATAAGGATAGAAAGTAGCTTTGATATTGTGACTCACAGGGCAGAGCTTTCACTGGAAACACTTGTGTCTCATTTGTTTGTAATGATGGAACTGGTGAGAAGAGGAATATTTGGGAATGTTGAGGGAATTTTATATTTACATTTTTTGTCACAGTCAAAACAAATACTAAACAAGACAAGCTCTAAAAGTGCCCAGTAGGTGGTGATAACGCTGCCTCCAGAGTCCCAAATGCCAATGAAAGAAGAAGAAGTGAAGTGTCTGAAATCACAGAAATGAAGGGAACTAAGGAGTGTCCCTCACAGAAGTGTAGTGTGTAGTTCTTAGGGAGAGGGAATAGGGACTGGTTTGGGAAAGGGCCGGAGAGAAAAGAGCTCAGCAGCAGCACTGCTCCCGGACGTCTGGAGTCTGATTAGCTCCACGCAGAGATGCGCAAGAACGTGAGCACGTAAGCTGTGGTTTATGTTTGTCAAGTCATTCACAAGTCATGTCAAGTAAAGAGTCACAAGTCAAGTCAAGTCTCAAGTCACTAATGTTCAGCTCACAAGTCAAGTCAAGTCACAAGTCAAGTCAAGTCTTTGGAGATCATAGGGCAAGTAAGTCATAAGTCATAAAAAGTGCGACTCAGGTCTGACTCGAGTCAAGTCATGTGACTGGAGTCTCCCACCTCTGCAAATACATGTGTCTACTACTCTAAATATTTACACCCTCATTTATCAAGCATTTACTCACATGAAAACTAGGTTAAGGGGAGCAAAAACTTGGCACAACTGACATTTGTATCTCATAATATACTATACTATAAAACTATTTAGGTGTGTATTTATTTAAAGGACAATGTGCAGTTATTTAGCAGCATGCTAGTTACCATCTGTAGTCCTTGAGAAATAACATTAACAATACATATTTACAAGAAACCCTTGAATACCGTGTGCAGTGTCATCAGTTACGATACAATATACTGTATAAGTTAATTAAGGGGCTCAAGAATACAGTTTTTGATGGCCCGTGAAAGCTACAGAAATCATCCATATTATTGAGATTCTCTCGCATTTCGTTCCATTCCTTGATGACTTTAAAAGAAAAGGCTGGTTGAGAGAAGGCAGACTTTCTTTAGGAATATTACAATCACCTCTAGACACAGATCTTAACGCTCTGCTTGTGAGGTGAGAGCGAGGCTGTACGTAGGTCTTAAGAGGGGGTAACTTTATGCACCAGGTGGATATTAGATTAACTGGTCAAACTATCCAATATTGGTATTTAGATTTTATTTTTTTACTTATCTCCCAGTGCAAAATGCGCACAGATAGCACATTTATTTGTTTCTATTTATATCCATAATTTAGAAACTCTTAGTCTGTACTTGACATCTAAAAATGTCAAGTTAATGCTTCCTTTTCTCACTCAGTTAAACAGATTACCTTTTCTCTTTAAATTGGCAGTTCTCGACCTAGTGGTCGGGACCCCATGTAGGTCACGGAATCGGGGGTAAAATTCTTTCAATAGGCTTAGGCAAGGTTTGACTTTCTTTAAGTACAGTTGTAAACGTAGATTTATATTTGTTGCCCTTGGTGGGCCATTAATGGTTGATCAATTATGCATTCCACAAGAAGGCCTAGAAAATGTGTGAGTAATACTTAGTTTAGCCCATAGTTATGCAAAATCCGCTTAATTCACACTTTTCTAAACTGAACCAGCTTCTTCAAATCAAGACAGTTAGAACAAACTCTATATTTTAAATGACAAATTAAAGCAAAATGTTTTGATTGCTTTGTGCAAACTTGTCTGATGCACGAGTGATCTGTTCCTTCGACACAATCCTTATTTAGCATCTTTCTCTTTCTGCTTGTTTTATTGTGGCCCTTGTGGCGTCATAAAGTACTGACTTTTCAAAACCTCAGCAAAAGTTTGAGCCCGTCTCTTGTATCAGGTTTATTAAAAATGTGGTCTAGTGTAGTGTTTTTGAGATAAAAGTTCCAGTGTTTAGTACCTGCACTGGAGGTGCTGGTATCGCAAACGCAACTGAGCAGAGCGGGATTCAGTATGTCTGGTTTATTGATTAAAAAACGACTAATTTACTTACCTAGTATCTGTGTTAGAGGGTACTTCCAGTTTGGCCAAAAGCTTAGGGGTCTTTATACCAAAAAAAAAAAGTTGGGAACTAATGCGGTGCACATTTAAACTCATGTAGACCCTTCTTGTGCTCGTGTTTGCCCAGGTGACATACGAGTCCATCCCGAGGAAGAAGAAGGGCAAACTGTGCATGGTGGGCATGAACGAGCTGTCCTGGAGCCTGCAGCTGGACGAGAGACAGCTGAGCGCGTGGCACGGAGGCCGACAGGAGACTGTGAGTGCCTCCCTCTCACACACTGTCGGATCGGAGTACACCTGGACTACGACGGAGGTACTCTCACCTTCTACGGACCCGACCAGAGCCGCCTGCACGCCTTCCACCACGCCTTCACACAGACGCTGTTCCCCGCCTGCTGGATCGGGGAAGGGGTCAGCGTCAGCCTCTGCTCCTCCGGGACATGAGGACTCAGGAAAACACTAACTACATTTGTTTATTTATTAGAGTACAACAGGGAAATCTACAGGAGTTATAGGGTTACATTAAAGAATCATTTTATTGTTACTTATTAATCCTAATCAATCCTTTAATTCTAATCAATCCTCCGATGCTCTTTCAGCACTTCCAAGCCTGCTGGATTTGTTTAAAGTCAGTGGAGTTTAGGGATTTAGCATCTCTTTAAGAAAACACATGGGTTGTTGTCAGGTGTAAAAGAGCTCAATCTGACATCAGAGTGAAAACATGTTGCCTTCTAAACTGCACTGCAAAAAAGCAATTTCAAGACCAGCTAAAGTTGCTTGATTCTAGGATTTGAACCTAGTGGAGCTCAACAGTGGAAGATCGTCCTGGTTCTGGAAGTATTTTGCCCCATGTTAAAGTGCCATAGGCTTTTAGAAAAATTCATATATTAAGAGTTTAAAGACATATCACGAGCTAACCAGCTATATGCTAACTGAGATCCACAGCGCGGTTGTTTTCAGTCTAAACAGCACATCTAGAGCTTAAAATTCGGCAAAATGTCATAATAACTTTGTAGTTTATAAAGCTGAAAATATGTTTTGTAAACAAAAATGTAGGTACTATGCTCGTGACTCACCACATCGCTGCTTAGCCCGAGGACATATCCAAACTTCTAATATAATTTTTTATCTAATCCCCTATGGCAGGGGTGTCGAACTCATTTTGACAAAGTACCACATTGGCATCATGGTTGTCCTTGAAGGGCCAGTTGTAACTAAAATTAACCTTACTAATATTTAACATACTACAAATAATAGTCTCTGTATTTGATTTTTGTATATTTATTGTAGTGAGAGTTACTGAATAAACCTTCACATTAGTCTGAAAAATGACTTAATGATTTGTCTGAAATTGTTGTTGTAAATTAGTAAACTTTGTGCTTTCCACTGAAACATATATAATAATTGCTGCACTTTCTGAAAAAATTAGACAACTGTGTGCTGTCTGGACTGAATAATAAAGAATTTTAGGTCTCACCAGAAGCCAAATGCAGCGCTCTGATTGGCTGTGCTTGGGGTGGACACTCCAGTTTCACTTTACTGTTTGTTAAAAGACATTTTTAAACTAAACACTGCATCCAAACTGAATACATGTCGATATTAACCATCTGTTGAAAGATTTTGAGAGGAAGTTGTCAGATTTAAAACCTAAATTGTGTTTACAGTGTGAAAATTAGCTACTCCACCTTTAAAATCTGCTGCTTGTTACATTCAAATCTTACAATGAAGAGCTCAGGAAGTATATAGTATAGGCTTCTTTCTATTTCTAAGCAGTTTTACAGAAAATGTGGGTTTTACAACAAGCAAACTAAATGCATAGGAAAAAAAATCGTGTAACTATTGTTTATTGTCTAACAGTTGAAAAATCAGAAACATCCCACTCACAAACAATAGTAGCAACAACAAAATTAGCACACTTTGTAGTCCTTGCAATACAATTTACCTTATTTTGCCCCGCCCACTTTACTTGGCAGCACACTTCCTGTTTTTGTTAATGTAGCTAACATGCTTGCTTGTCTGTCTTGTGTGGCAATCTCAAATAGATTTGAAGACAGTTGAAAAAAAACGCCTGCAAATTCTACAGGCCAACAGCTGAACAGGAAGTGCACTGCCAAGAAAAGTGGGTGACACAGAGTAAGGTGAATACTGTCCACTTCATTGTCTGTTTTATCATTTGAATAGCCCTGGCCTAAACTATTAAAGCTTGAAATAGAAATGAATTCTGAACGGAACTAACCATAACTCTTGTAGATATCCCCTTGTTGTTTGGTACAGTATAATTGCTTTTAAATGATTTTGTCGGTACTTTATGTTTTGTTTGCACTTATCATTTGGAAAAAGACAGTATTTCCAGGATCTGCAAATAGGAGATGATGGCCACTTTGAATCCTGATCGGAGAAAACAAGTGACTATGAACATGTTTATGAAACCGGTGCTAGGTCTTTGACTGTTTGACTTCTGTTCCTGCCCACAGCGGATAAACTGAGCCCATAGACCAGTCAAGAAGATGTTTTTGGTTTTTTTTTGGAAGTATTTCTTATTTTTGCTACTGCTGCTGCTCGGATGTTGTAAAGTTGGAAGAGTATGGACATGATCTACATAATGTTGAATTGTTTTTTTCCCTCTATCAACCCATTTTGGATGAGATCACATTTGAGCTAAAGTTTACTTTGTTTGTCCTTTTCACTATTTACTGTAATACATAACATTATCACAAACTACATGTAATAATGTCATGCTTTACAGGAATTTCACCACTCATGTTAATTGTCCCAGCTGTAATTAGTGCCAAGTGAGGGTCAGTTTTTGACAGTAGGAGCCAGAATTATGGGAAGAACCTTCTCTCTTAGAACCATCAAAGTGTGAATTAAGTATTTGAATTTCAATTACAATTATGATGAATGTGGTAATTGGATACAAAAATGATCATAATCGTAATCGTCGTAATCATAATGACCAGTATTATGTGTTGGAAAAGTAGGTCCTTTTGTAAACCTATTGCATTGCTATTTATGTATTAAGGGTGCTCATGCTCTGCGCTTTCTCTAAATTTCAATTACGACTTAAAGGAACCGTATGAAAGAAGCACAATGAGTGATTAAAAAAACAAAAAGTATTACAGTCACAGGTGAACTCCGGTTACCAATGTGAAATAGTCCATACATTGAAGATTAGAAGCTACTGACCAATCAGGAGCAAGGTTTGCTATAAATCATAATATCAAAGTCATGAGAACTGTGACGGAAACAAGTGCATGAGCCTATCACAGACAGTTGGTCTGTGTCCTGGTGCAACATCAGTTTAAACTCAAAACATGTTGCAGACTCGTGGTTCAAAATTAGCTTCAGGCTCTAAGAAACCAAACTTTAATGAATAATAACTTACATTGACTTTCAGTAAAAATCAGATTACATTTGAGCATGTTGACACATATAGGTCATGTTTAAGAATCCTCGACTCACAATCTTACATACGATAGAATTAGTTGTCCCAGCTGTAACTGGTGCCAAGTCAGGGTCAGATTTTGGCAGAATTCTAGGAAGAACCTTCTCTCCCATCACCAGCAGGAGCCTACTCCATTTAGGGCTGTGCAAGTAGGCCTAATCAAATTTCAATTTCAACTATGATGAATGCGGTAATCGGCTACAAAAATGTATTAATCATTATTATTAGTAGTATGTGTTTGTTGTCGTTCATATATTTCCTTGAGTTGGAAAAGTGGGTCCTTTTTCTGACCTTTTTCATTTTATGTCTTCACTCTGTGCTTAAGGTGTGCTAATGCTCCACGCTCTTTCTTGGCAAACAATTAGTTTGAATTTCTTTATAATAGAGCTGCCTTTACTCTAGTGTAAACACTATACTTCCAAAATATTCTTAAACTATACCAGATTATTTTTACAATAAAATTACATAAAATCATAGCAGCACAGATCTCTTGTTAATGTATCTATTCAGGTGGAAAGTCACACTGTCAGGACTATGTCTAATAATGTCCCAAAACATGTGACTGAAGTAGGAAATTAAAATGAATCATTTCTGTTTGTTTACATGTTTAAAACAAGTACAGGACCTTTAAGAGCTATGGAGTAAATTGTGACCAAGTTAATAACATACATCCATAGACCTCTTATTCTGAGAATGGCACTGATACTTTTGTAATTGACACTCAATTTGCAAGATTTTTAATTTGTCACCTCTGCTGTAAAGTCTATGTCATGAATCCATTTTGCCGGTTTTTCATTGCAATCCCGACCGAGTTTGTAATAATTGTTTTTAAACTTTGCACAAATTGTATGAAAGACATTTTTGAGGGACAATAAAAGGATGTACATACTTTGTTTTACTTTTGCATTCTGGACTACAATTGTATTCTTATAAATAGAACAAACAGTTGTTTATTAAGCTGTTTATTAAAATCCATTACGCGCATACAGTACATTACAGTAGTTGATAATCATGCTAATCATTCAACATTTACAATAAATTAGAATTAAATATCAATCATTATTTTACACGGAGCCTTAACAAAGCAATTCTAGTGCATAGCAGCTGCTAAGAATGAGCCACAGATTGAGAAGGTTATAATAAAATTAAGACCTTAAGTGTGTTTTCTGGAACATTCTAACCGATGCAGAAGCAGATAAAAATAACAAAGCTAATACGTGCTAGCATCATTCCCAACTTTCAAATCAGGATAAAATACTCTCAGCTAATCTTACAAACGCATTTCTTTACAAAAGTTTACTTTAGAATTCTCCAAAATATAGCATATCTTAAAGTGCGTAGGTTTTACACAAATAATACAAAAATAAAATACTGCTTTTAGCCAGCATTAGCGTAGCAAAGTTTAGAAAATGAACAGTTTCCAAGCAGAGCTAAAGCTAGCATTTGGGCTAGCCACACTGTTGATTGTTAGCGTAATTCCATGATTGTTGTCATTGCTCACGTCATAGCTCTGCCCACTCTGTACCTTTTAGCAAAACTATGCATGCACAGGCCGACATTACATCTTTTAAGCCATTATTTGTAGTGTATAATTAATATTATTATTTATATTGATATTTGTGATTGTATCTCTCAAAGGTTTTCCAATAGAAAGCCTAAAACGCTACACTTATTTACCACCATTTTAAGCTAACAGTTAGCAGCTAGAACTAGCTTAATCTGGCATTACGGCTTTTGAAATAAAGATCATTTCATTTTACAATCATTTGCTTTGTTAAAATCTGTAAGGGGGTTTAGTGTTTAACAATTTAGTTTTGTCTAAAACGATGTAAGATATATAAAGCTAAAGGTACAAAGTGTGCTTCCTGTACAAAGTGGGCAATGACAATTGTTACTAGTTACTTTAGCTAATTAGGTTTCTTTTTTAGCTTCCGAAGTTCACATTCTTGTAAGTAGTTTAAGTAAGCAAGAACAACATCATGTTGGGTTAAATTTAAATAAGAATGGAATTAGAATAATAAGAGTACAGGGAACAACAAAATCTAAAAAAAAAAAAAAAGTTCAAACAAAAAATGCTGGTCTTGGGTGGTAACAACTGGAAAATCACATAAGGAATGAATTAACATAGACGAAGGAAAGAGCAGATCTACTGGTTCTTCTTGTCTTCAGGGGGAGAGTATGGAGGTGGTTTGTCCTAGAAGAAAGAGCATGACAAATGGATTTTATTTATTTTCTTGCTTAATAAAGTCATTTTTAACCACATAAAAAAAAAAAAAATACATTTTTACATTTTCAGTTAAAGGTGGTATGGAGCATTATCCAAGGAAAGACAAATGCAGCATTGTTTCCCGTTTTCCCTGGGCTTTACTTACAAACAGAGCTTGAATGACTGACAAACAGGCCAATAGATAACAGGGTACCTCGTTTTCCATTGGTTATTATTTTACTGGTCTCACCATGTTCACAGTTTATATTATTTTATAATTCTTCTTTGTTTTCTTTAAATAGAAGGCTTTCATAGATATATACAACTGTTATTGACCAAGATTGACAACAAACATTCTCCATATAACCTTTAAAGGGTCGCAATGTTGAAGCAAGGACCAAATTAAGGGCGAACTGGGCCATAAAATAGTGGTCAAACAGTGATAAAAATCTTTTTTTTTTTTTTTTTTTTTTTAAACAAAACTTTATTCAAGTTTAAACCCACAAAGGTGCACGATCAAATGTTTGATATTGCCTTAAAAAAAGCTGGCGTCTCTCATACTAATTTTTGTTGGTCCTCAAAATATATCATTATCAAGCCTCTGATCATGCACCACCATTTTTTTTCATTTATAACTTAACCATGTAATTTTTTTTTTACTGAATGACAAATATTTTATGACCCAGTCTGACTCTTCAGTTAGTCTGTGCTTCAACATGCAGCTTTAGTTTAGATTACTCAGTCATGGGGATATGGACGGGTTAAAGAAGTTGAAAACACAACTTTTCTCATCATTTGTGCCTCAGGACAGCACAGGATTACACAGAGTTACTCAAACATGCAGGAAGGAACCAAACAATGTGTAACTTTGAGGAAACACTGTTGTAACGAGGCCTTTAAATACATTTAGAAATAATGTGTGTTTTGGCTGGAGGTGACCCAGTGAAGAGTTTGAGAACACACAATGAGACATTCAGTCAATTACTGGCTCAGAAAATGAGCTTGAATGTTTATTTGACCCCTTTCACATTTGAATACGGTGGCCCTGAAGGGCAAAACATGTGCACGAACAAAACTACATCCACACACACACAAAAAAACACACACCCAAATTCAAAAAGACGCTCAAAAACTTGTGCTTTTCAATTTGGGTGCTTGATCTGTGCCTTGAGTTTGAATGAAAGTGGTCCTTACCTCTGGCAAGTACACGTGTGTGGGAGGAAGAGTGTAGCTGCCACTGGCTGCAGCCTCTGCAGCTTTGGCCTCTGAAACACACAAGGAACAGCACAAATTAAATACACTTCTGAATTGCAGATGACAAAACAAACACTACATGGCACAACAATGATCGAATACTGTTTTTGCTGAATGTCTTTCAGTCTTTAAAGAGCACCTTCTAACAATGCTTCATCATTAAAACACACACACACCGCACGGCGTTGTGTCCAAGATACTATTGTGTCTCCTCTAACCTCAGTTGTGAATGTCTGTGATGTCATATGTAGATCTCTAAGATCTTTTGTAAGTCTATAAATCATCCAGACTTGTTTTGAGCATTTCTGCAGCATTAGCATAACAGGCGAGATCACTTTATTCTGTTCCTTATGTAATTTCCTTTTCAGCCAATACATTTTCTTAAGCTCAGTTCCTAATGTGGGAACCATATGGCAAAGTAAGTTCCTGAGGACCACGTGTACGTGGCATAAGGCTCTGGAAGTAACAACAAGGAAATAATGGTAAAGCCATCATGTTCCTTGTCAAATTTGCAGAACTTCACTAGGAAAACAATATTAAAAGAGTAAATAAAACAACCTTGGGGGAACCCACTAAACTGCAGGGTCAACGCTGGTAAATTCATCTATCACTCTGTATCGTCAGAATATGCTATTTTCAATTTTAAGCTATTTAAAATCTCCATTGATTTAACATTAGGGCCAACTGAACATTCTACTGTTGTGTGATGTCATGATCCTGAGCCTTATATTTTTTTGTTGACGATACATCGTTCTTCTCTAGTTAATGTTTATTGATTTATGAACCTTTATTGTGCCAGGAAAGTGCCCCTCAGATTTGGAAAACTTTTTTTACTCCTGGCACCAGAGGAGTGGTGGCTAATGGACATGTTTTTGCAAATTCATTGTAAAGTCCCAAATTAAGCCATAGATGAGTTGAGTAAGTGTACATAAGACAGGCTGGACTACATTTTCTGTAAATATGGTGGAAATACCTGTAATTTTATTTAGGATTTCTCTAAACAATCTGCTTGCTTTCACTCAGCTGTTTTGTTGAGGTTTACAATTGTCTTTTGTCCAACAGATATGACATATGTAGAGGTAATTCTCCAACTGTTACCTGTGCACAAAGCTACCATAAACTGTTCTAATAATCACAGCTCTAAGCAAACCCATCTTCTTTATTGTGTTCCTCTCCGCCGACGACTGACCTGCTGCAGACATGGGCTTGTCCGGGTTGTGGGGGGGCTGCTGACCCAGAGGAGCGGAGTACGGAGGAGGAGGAGGCATGTAACCGGCAGCACCGTCGAACGCGGGAGGGCTGGGGTAGAAGCCTGCTGTAACACACATACGTACAAATGCATGTCTGAACCAACTACTGAATGTTAATAAATGGTCAAAATGCACATAAAAAAAGTCACAAAATACAATAGCTGAACAAAACAAGGACTGGACCAGTGCTTGACCAGGTTTAAGCTAGTGCTAACCCAAAATTGATTACACCAGTAAAGAAGAGAAAATATATATAACTGTGGGCCGGATCCGATGGTTTGGAGGGCCTGATCTGGTCTCCGGGCCTTAGATTGAATAGGCCTGTCATATAATGTTAACAAATGTCAACAGGTTTTGTCTTTAGTTTCGGTGTAACTTTTAGACCAAGAACAAACTTTAATAAAAGCATTTTCTGTCTCTGATTTCTTTGTTGCACTAAATAAATAATACAACTCTGATCTTTACTTTGAGTCTTGACTTGTTTATGGAGAGGCGTCTTCTTGTTTGTTTCCATCAAAAGCCGTTTCTTTAGACGTACATTTCACAGCATGTCATAAAAAGTATTTATCCAAATTCAGAAAATCCAGAGTTTGGTTTTAACTTTCTATTTCGAAGCAATTGTGTCGTTGACTTTTCACCTCCAGAAAGTTCCACAGTGCACCTTTGAAGTACGTAAGACTTTTTGGACAATGACATTCTGTTTTTGACTTTGAATGTAAATTTAAGTTTTAAAATGCAATGTGTGACAAAAAGTAAAGTGACACCATATAACGTACTGGAAGTGGAAAGTCACCTGTTTATCTTTATGTCATAAGCAGGACACATGGTTCATTGGTTTAGTGCAATACAAACAAAAACATAACCCTAACTAACCTGCTAAAAATAAGGAGACCCAGAATTCATCCAAAAGTTTGGCCAAACTAATTTCTCCATCTCTTTAAAGTAAGCTAACTCTAAAACAACCTTTTTTGTCAGTTTAACTGTCTATTGCCTACTGTTCTGAATATTTTTTTGGCAATTTCACTGTAAATTGGGAAATTATGAAGTTTCAAGTCAAACTAGTCAATTGTCATTTCTAGACACTATGTGAGTCACCAGTGTGCATTGTCCACTCAAATGAGCACTAATTGCAGACACCTGCTGTCAAACCAATCACACTGTTGCTTCCCATATTGAGCTTCTTCCTTTTTACCTTTTACCATTAGTTTTCAATGAGTTTTCAAACACAGCAAACTCATTGAAAAGCGCTAGGTGTGTTCAAGATGCGAAAATCTCTGCCTGGATTGCAGACGAGAGAGGGAGGAGATTCAACTTGGACACTTGTTGAGCCGAGAGCAGCGAGACAGCCTCAGTCTCACAGAGTCACAGAGCTCTCGCGTTTGTTTGAAGTGTTGCACTGAATAAAACTACCTACAACTTTAAAAACACATTTATGCTTCCCTCACACATCACAGACTCACTCACACATCACCAGAACAATGAATAAAGAGCTCATGATAAAGTTGGCACACTTTAGATTTGCCTTTGTAAAAGTGACTTTTAGCTCATCAGGATTATGTATTAATGTTGCTGTGTGTAATGTACAACATCCTGAGCCTTTTCTGAATCGTGATAATTATGTGTGATGTTATAAAAGTTCACAAATATGATAAAGACAGAGGAGGAGGAACTGCAGGCGTCACGATTGATCAAAGCCAAACAGCGGTCACTGCACTACATTTCCCTCATGCTCTGATTTTGTCATCGACTGAGCCGGCTGCAGTTGCTTCTGCTCGACGATTGTCAGTTGATCTCTCGAGATTACCGAAGCCTACGTAGCCCCCGACCCCCCGACACCGGCTCGAGCCAACTGGAGTGCCTCGACCAACTTGAACACACTTTAAGAAAGGGAGGAGGAGCTCAAGTAGAGAGCAGCAGTGTGATTAGTTTGACAGCAGTTGTCTGAAATTAGTGCTCAATTTTGAGTGGACAATACACACTGACGTCACAGAGTCTAGACATGACACTGACCACAGCAGTGAGACACTGGAGGATTGTGACTGTAATGACCTGAAATTTCCTAGTTTTCTCAGTTTGCACCTAAAAATGCTATTTAAACACCATAGCTAAACAGCCAAAAAGGTTGTTCTAGAGTTTCTCTTCACTTTAAACAACATACTTTAATCTGTCAAATGAAACCATTTCTGTTACATATCTGGTTTAGGCCTGGCGTACAACATGGTAATGAATGATCATGAAATATCATTATAGCCTAAAAAATGCCAAAATGGGAAACTATCAGAATAGTTAAAATAATCAGACACTGACTGATGGTATAAGTTGTATCAGAACATGCTCTGAATCCTTTAAATACTATCTCATTCTTGATGTTTTTGTCCAACTGCTTACATCAACCATAACTGATAATTGTCTCCATTGAATGTAAGTGTGTATTCTTACCTGCTTGCGGAGCGTTGGGTAGGCGTAGCCCGGAGGTGCTCCCGCTGCAGCGTACATGCCGTTGGCCGGAGGCGGAGGATAAGCGTACGCCCCATTAGCCATGAAGGGACAGCCCCCAAAGCCAGCGGTCACAGGCTGACCTCTGGAAGCTACAAGAACGCAGATCGCAAATCAACATTTTAGTCACAAGTGTAATCGGAGGTGAGACAATCCATATCTGATGAAAATAACGAAACAAAAAAGGAACGCTTCATGAGTAAAATGTAGAAAGAGGTGCTCATTGGTGAATGGATCATAGATGCATCGACTTACAGAAAAACCCAAGGCACTCTCTTTTAGATTAAATGCCTCGTAAAGCCCCAACGTGTTTCAGCCTACTGGCCTTCGTTTGTCCCCTGATGAAGGCCAGTAGGCTGAAACGCGTTGGGGCTTTACGAGGTCCATTTTGACAGGCCATAGTTAATAAAGGCATTTTATCTAAAAGAGAGTGCCTTGGGTTTTTTCTGTCGATACAGGATAAAAAAATATCAATAACAACCGCCTAGATCAGCAAAGAGCATAAGAGTCTAGAAGGTCAGCTTGCTTTATTTGGAGAAGTAGTGATCCTATTTAATGCTATTTAAAAATGTTTTAATGACTTCTTGAAACAATATGCACATTTTAATATTATTTAATTTACCAAAACAAAAATGTATTTAGTACTGATGACAACAGGACAGGCAAAACGAGACTAAGCTACGATCATCTCCTACTTTATTTCTTGCAATATTGATATTTATGTGATCACAAATACCTGCTGTCAAACCAATCACACGTGAGCTTCACTTTAAGATCTATCAAACATTGTTCAGCAAAAGTCACATTCTCGTTTATTTATGATTTTTTTTAAAATATCAATACTTGCTCAAATAGGTATCTAGATTCAATACTAGTTGAAGCAATGATTATTATCCAACATTTGACACTTGAGACAACACTACTCTTTAATTGACCGAAAAAAAAAAACTACAGCACTAGTGAAGGTTCTCAGCTTGAAAGAGAAAAGCAATGTACCTTGAGCGGCCACCTGCAGCATGTACTGTCCGAACTCTATGGCCCCTCCAGCCAGAAACACCAGCTTGAACGTAGCGCCGCCTTCCCACCCGCCTGAAAACACACCACAAGTTTACAGCTAGCTAAATCTTCTCATTAAGACTTGATGGAGAACACTAGAGAACGTCATGTTTAAATCTGACCTCCAGGCTCGGCCCCGACGGTGCCTTTGATGTAATTGGCTCCCAGAACGGGCTGTTTAATCTCGCAGCCCTTCATCAGGTAGAAGGGCATCATGAAGGAGCGCAGCGCGTCTTTGCTTTAGCCACGAAGATCACCTGCAACGCAAGATGTTTCGGTTTACTCACAGCACACTTACATTTGGATCGATTCATGCCGAAATCATTGGACCAGTAACAATTTCTGTTTTTTTAGATTTTGTTAAAAGAACAAAATGCTAAATATGTTATAGTTTGCTATTAAAAACTAGGGCTGTAGTCGACCAAAGAAATTCTTGGTTGACGTCCCATCGACCGATTAATCGACTAAAAAGGGGGCGTGGCAAAGGCTCTGAAGCTAAAAGTAGAGTTGTCAAAAATATTGCAAATCATCTCTAAACTGGTGTCGAAATTAGATCCTCATTTGACCAAATATCGATAACATTAACAGGAAAAACAAAATCTGAAATCTATAAGTTTGTAAATAATCTTGAGTTTTATCAAATCTGGTTTGAAGCTAAAACGTTTGATCTTTACTTGCATTTTGTTGAAATGTCAGTCTGTTGTATAAAATCTGACTTGTGAAAGGGCGTTCTAACTCTCAGTGTGGCGTCGAGAATCAAGTTTATTCCTTTGTATCAAAATGGGGTTGGAAATGTTAATATTGTGACAACCACTGGTCAACCACTTTTGTCTCTTTTAAAGTGAAACTGGAGAGGACAACTCAAGTACAGCCAATCAGAACGCTGCATTCTGCTTTGATTAAAACTGACATTTTTTATTTTTCGATTTACTCAGTCATTTAATTTTTTCACAAAGTGCTGCATTTATCAGATACTTTTTGGTGGAAAACACAAAGTTAAAAAACTATAACTTTAGCCACCCCAACTGTCATATGCCTTTAAAACTGTAAAAAGCCTCTGTTAAATACTAACAAGTTATGAATTATTTCTGTCTGTTTACTTTTTAGGAACAAAAATCAGGTATGACAGCATCTTCAAGCACTCATACTCCAATCCTTCCTTCTCCACAGTTTTCACTTTCTCCCTCGTATTAACGGCGTGGTCTGTGTGGACACTGATCCTCTTGTGGTTACGCTCCGCACACGGGAAATCTCTAAATAAACAATGAGCCGTCTCACCCTGTAAGGAGTCAGGTAAACGCTGCCTTTCCGGCTCTTTCTGAAGGCTTCGGGCAAACTGTCTGCGTCGGAGAAGGCCAGCTCTACGTTGTCATGGTTCATCAGCACACTGAAACAGACAACAATACAAAGGTTTTATGGTTAGGTTATGTTATGGATGCACAAGTGGAGACAAAATCCTATTTAGTAAGGCTGTACTTGACCAAAGAAATTCTTGGTTGACTAAGACATGTCCCATTGACCGATTAATCTACTACAACGATGCTCAAAGGACTAAAAAGTGTGTTTTTATCAAATAAGATATATTAGATCAATGATTTGGTCCCAGCTCTTCAGCTAATTCACTACTTTTTGTTGCTGTTCAATACAAATCCTTAAAAAAAACTTAGTCAACTAATACCATTTAAAATAAAAGAGAAATATGATGATTTGGCCATTTTGAACAATTTCAGTTGTCAGACTAACAGTAGTGAAATTGTTTCATTGTCATTGTCTAGCATGTCCCATTTCTTTCACAAGGAAATGTCATTTCAGTCAGGTGGAGGTAGGGCTGTTCTAATACTTTTACTCTCAGAGTTGCCAGGTCCAAGTCTTTACAGCGACTTTGGGATTCTTTTTTTGAGTCTCTTTTGGACTGCGTTTTAGTTCATAAAATAAATTAATTTTAGCAATTTTCAAGTTTGATTTATGAAAATATATCAATTTATATGACTGTCTTCAAAAAACACATACACTTGTTTTGCAACACACAATGTTCTAATTAATAAATTCTTTTATTAACTTTTATTGAAGAGCTGAGTTTACTTGTTTCTCTTCGAAAATCTGGCAACACTGGTCAGATTTTGAGAGCTGGATTTAGCTATTGATAGTGAATTACCTCAAAGACAACGGGAAAATAAACAGTCTACAAGAATCGTGTGAAAATCGAAATCGTGATTTGGCTCCAAGAAAATTGGGATGTTAATTTTTTGCCATATGCCCAGCTCTAAATGAAATCACATAATGCCAACATTATTGCTAAAAAATGTAAATGTACATTCACAATAGCTGTGTATGTATTCTACATCTGCTTTCAACTCAATGAAATATTGGAGCGCTTGACTGAAATTTGATTAATTGTAGGGGTAACAAAAGTACTAATAATGATCTTTAATACTCCAGTCTTCTAGTATACTTTCCTTAGAACCAAATGTGAGTGTTGTGATAACACTAAACTGTGCACACATAGTGGAAAGATATGAAAAGGTGAAAATTGTGTTGTGAAAAAAAGTTACAAGTGCATTACACCCTTTTAAAAGTTCCTAAATGCAAAGCTACAATCAACAATAATCAGAATATAAATAAAAAGTGAACAGAAGGGTTTATATTTATTGTACCTCATCCTCTGGTGAGGCTATGCAAATTACATTCTAACATTTTTGGAAATTTAGCAGTGAGTGACAATTTTCTGACATTCCAGCCCAAACTCGTGTAAAATAAGTTGAATTGTTTGCCGACTATGATTTTTATTATAACTTATTTTACCCCGCAACATATTCTTTTGTAGCTTCAGAGCATTGTGACATAAAGATGACATTTTGGTGTGCGGCATTAGGACAGAGAGGGGTTTCTAGCACTGTCAACATTAGCCACAGGATGACATCACTCTTGTGCAACTGGCCCTTTTCCAGACATGAGCCATCACATGCTGACAGTAAACACCGGTGCAGTAACAGGATTAAATGTTAGCGACAGAGGCTGGCCCCCGTTAGGCTCAGATGGCTTCACTGAAACAATCCAGTAGGTTCTAGAAGAATCTGGTATTAATTCTCTTTCTCTCGGTTTCAAACTTGTGTAAAAGAAACAAAATGTCCATAAATGTCATGTTGCTACTCTTGGTAATTATAGTGCAACTCAATGACATAGTGATGTAACACCACAAGTTAAGTGTGTAAAAGCCCAGTCATTTGTATTTATTTTAATGCATATGAAGAATAATGATGTGATGTACAAAATATGTGTAGTTTAGTGAAGAAGTAATATTAAGTTTGCTTCCTTCATTGGAATTTTGTTAATATTATAGTGGAATAACTTGAATTACACATTAAGCTTAAACTATAACAAAATAAAATAAATAATATAAATGAAAAAAATATAAATAAATAAATAAAAATAAATAAATAAAGAACGACCTGCAGGAATTGTCATAATTACACTGCAATAAAATGTACGTTATTTGAATTAAAAAAAAAAAAAAATCCAACTGCCTATATCTTCAGAAACAGAATTTAAAATGATAAAAATGACTATGAATATGGCTAGACTTGAACAAACAAGCAAGGCAACAGGAACAAGAGGTAAATAATACAAACACATTGTTGAATTTCTATTACATCGTAAAAACTAGCTAAGTTAGCTAGCTAGTTAGAATTATGAGTCGAATGGATCAGATAACGTTGGTCATGTTCATAACGTTTGTCTGTATTATTCCAGTGTTGGTTTGAGTGTCGTAATTTCAATAATCCACACACAAACATGGCTAACGTCGGTAGAATAGAGATGGAGCTAACGGTACCTTTCGCTGTTGTTGATGATGACTCCTCCTGACTCCGAGTGGTTCTGGTTTAACGTCATGTCGACAAGCTGTCACCGACGTAAAACGAGACAAAAGGCAGATTATTTGGTCTTTTTTTAGTAGTTATAAAAAGTAAGAGGAGGACAAATCCAACCTGCGACAGATCGGGTAGCGATGCTTGTAATGTTTACGCTGTGAATGGCGTGCACCTGCTTCTCTTCTTCCGCATCACGTACACGCCTCCAATGTTACGTAAACACGCTCGTGACGAATCAACACGCGCGGAAAGTACTTACGTGATATGTGGGGGGTAATAGATATTTTAGGTAAAATAATCAATTTAACCACGACTCTGCACGGAGGCCATAATTTGTAATACTCATATCTATCATGTTTATAAGAATTTTGATTCTGACCTAATGACATATTGCCGGATGTTAAACTATAATAAGTTAAAAATATCAGCAAAATGTGCAAATCGTGTTGCATTTTATTCCTCTGCAGAGATTAAGACCAGACATGGGCAAACTGCGGCCCGGGAGCCACATGCGGCCCTCCACCTGTTTAAATCAGGCCCCTGACATGTTTTTAAGAATAAGCATTACTTTTTACACTGCAAATTGTTATTGTTTAGTCTTGGTTAGAATTAGAATAACATCTCTAATAATTGGCAGCATAGTTCACTTGTTTCAAGACATTTATGGATGTTAACAAGATATTTTAGCTTGAATCAATTTTGCAAATCTATTTAAACAAGACAGAAACACCTCGAAACAAGTTAAATAATCTGTTCATTAACTAAAACCATCTTAACCAGTAAAAGATAAAGATTAAAATCCCGACTTCAAGAAATTTTAGCAAATCTAGAATTATGTTTTTGTTTTGCAGTCTCTGATTTGGATTTTCTTGACTATGGAGCATGCATTTACAACTAATAGGTGAGGAGTCTATTTTTATGCAAAATATGCTATACAATAATGATAAACACTTATATCAATAATTGTGGTCTGGCCCTTTGTCAGTAGTAGTATTTGAATATTTTCCTTGGTAAAAAATATACTGCTATTGTAGACCCTTACCAAAATAACGCTAAATATGAGGAGCCATAGTAAATGTAAATCCTGCTGGTGTCCAGAGTCAGAACTAGATATGGAGAATCAGCATTCCAGTTTCATGCAGCTAAAATCTGGAATAATTTGCCAGAGATTGTCAGACAGGCCTCTTCTTTGGCTGTTTTTAAGTCCGGGCTCAAAACGGTCCTTTTTAAACGTGCTTTTGATTGAAATATTTTATTATTGTTTTATTGTATTTTTATGCATATTTATATTCTGTGTTGTTGTATTTTAATGTTGTAAAGCACTTTGAGTTGCAAAGTGTATGAAAGGTGCTTTATAAATAAAATTATTATTATTATTAATGTATTCAAACACAAGATTAGACTACAGTAGCATGGTAGAATGAAAAAGGTACAGCACATGAGTACAGATGAAACTTGAAAGCCCAGTGCACCATATGCAATGCAGATGTTTATGCAATAAACTATGTACAATTATCATAATACTATCACTGTGTAACACATTAGACAGATGTGTGTAATGCAAAAGATCATGAACTCGCGACACGGTGGTGCAGCGGTTAGCGCTCTGGCCTCATAGCAAGAAGGTCCTGGGTTCGACTCCCGGGCTGCCCGGGGCCTTTCTATGTGGAGTTTGCATGTTCTCCCCGTGTCTGCGTAGGTTTCCTCCGGGTACTCCGGTTTCCTCCTACAACTAAAAACATGTCCATTAATGCCTCCCCTGACCCTTCCCCAAGGATCCCCTGCAAAGAGATTCTAAATCTCAGTGGGACTTCCCTGGTTAAATAAAGGTCAATTAAGTTAACTGAAAGAAAACAAAAAAAATGCAACTTCACTGTGTTTTTTTGGACAAGGCTCAACATATATATATTTGGGGTCAGAGGGCATATTCACATAGTTGAATATGATTCGAAGACATTGCTGGTTGAAGCCGGGATGAAACAAAGTCCGGGCGATGTACAAGGCAAAGATTACTGCTGTGAAATCTTGAAGAGGTCTGAAGCACACGTTCTGGCTGAAGTGTTGTCTTTTCTCTTGAGTTGTAAGCTGTAGATTTCTCTATCCAAAATCCAAATAAATCATCGATATCAGTATGCTTCTCTGACAGTCACAGATACACTCGACTGAAGTTTTCTGTCAGGTGTTGTGTCTCGATAAGCAATCTGAAAAGGCAGGCTCACTTTCAGTAAAAAAATGTCGCCAGTGTTGCCAATCGCACTGAGAGACCAGATAATGTAGGTCTTTAAAGTCCAAGAAGTTGAAGCCAAATTTGACAAATAAGCTAATAATCAAGTTAATCATAAGAAACATTCAAATAACCAAAACATAACTTATACCAAAAATAACAAAACTGTGTTCTGGCTCCAACAATCATTAATAATAATTTTTAAAATATTTAGTGTGTCATACATTCTATAAGCACAAACATTCATCATTACTGGGCTGGTTACTACATTGTGCTAATAACAACACCTTATTTAGAGTTAATAAAGCATGAATGAAGACTTATTCAGTGTGAACAAATGACCAATTAATGAATGAAAAGGCTTAAAAAGACTTTGTAACTTAAATATTCCTCAACCATAAATCCTAACCTTAGCTTCTTTAAAAAGTATAGGTACAAAGGCTTAATACATTTTTTCATTAATTGATCATATGTTCAGTCTTTGTTCATGCTTAAGGCTTACCTGAGGGTTAAGGTGGTCCCAAAGATATTAATAGCTAATATTAAAAGAATGTTTTTAAAAAAAAATTGTGTAGTGTCAACTAAACTCTTTAGTTGTGTAGTGTCAACTAAAGAGTTTAGTTGACACTACACAATTTGGCTGTCGAAACTGGAATTTGTTGCTATACTGTAGGTTACCATGGCTACTCTCTCTTAAGTCAATATTTTAACTCATTAGTTTTAACCAATAGGCATTCTACAATGTTATGATGAGATAACTTCATTCATTAGCTTTGAACAAACTTAGGCATTTTACAAGTGATACATTTTAGTACACAGAAGTCAAAATGCAACATAAGAGAAAGAACAAAACCCGGAGTGGCCACCACGGACGCCGCAGAGGTGGTCGACAACGATCCAACGTGGGTCAGAAGGAAGAATCTGTCCCATCTACACCAACAAGTGTCTGGGACAAGATAAAACACAACCTAGAGCCAGCACTGCTGACCAGAAAGTCAACTTACAACAGCAGCAGCCAACAGTCAATGTTTGGGACAAGAGAAAGCAGGCATTAGAGAAAGAACTCACAACTAGAGCTGCTACAGTCACCGACATGAAAACGGACCAAAATATCAGCTTACAACGTCAACTCACTAAGCCTACAATAACACCAGCTAATGCACCAACTGTCAATGTTTGGGACGTGAGAAAACAGGAATTAGAGAAAGAACGGGAAACTAGACTTGCTAAAGATGTTACACAACTTGAAGACTGGCATACTGAGCCCAAGAACAAAGGACCATCATCAACAGAGCAAATGCTAGGAAGAAGACAGGTCCTATTAAAACTACCGAAGAACAGGCTGTTGAGGAACAAATCAGAAAAGGAAACGAGAAAGATGAGCTTGATTTTTGAAGGACAAGATTGTACAGGAGCCAATAACTAAGCCTACAATAACACCAGCTCCTGCACCAAAGGTCAATGTTTGGGACACAAGAAAGCAAGTGTTAGAGAAAGAACGTACAACCAGACCTGCTAAAGATGTTCCACAACTTCAAGAGCGGCACACTCAGCTTAAAGAACAGAGAACCATTATCAACAGAGCAAATGCTAGGAAGAAGACAGGTCCCATTAAAACTAAAGAAGAACAGGCTGCAGAACAACAAATTAGAAAAGTAAACGAGAAAGAAGAGCTTGATTTTAAGGCAGCTTCTGAACCACCAAAAATTTTGGATTCAATGAAAGACAAGAATGTACAGGAGCCAATAACTAAGCCTATAATAACACCAGCTCCTGCACCAACAAGCAATGTTTGGGACGTAAGAAAGGCAATATTTGAACAAGAAGGTGCATTAAGACCCGTCGTAGATATTTCTGAAGATTTTCCCCAGATTAATGTCTGGAAATCTCAACCTAAAGAAAGCAGAAACACAAAAAGGAGAGAAAATGCCAGGAATCAGACTGGTTTCCACCAGTAATGTCGGGGCCACGAGAAAGTCAACGTTTGAAAAAGAACATGCAGCTAGACCAAGTAAAGACTCAGAGTAAAGAAAGCAAAAGCACAAATAGAATAAAAAATGCAAGGTATAAGACAAGTCCCATTGAAAGTAAAGAAAAACTGACAAAACAAGAAAGAAGAAATGGACTTTAAGCCTGCTCCTGTACCACTGAGAATTTGGGATTCGATAAAGGACAAGTTTAGGGAGGGCCCGTCAACCAAACCTACACGAATACCAGTTCCTGCTCTAAAAGGCAATGTTTGGGACAACAGAAAGGCGGCCTTTGCGCACGAACGTACAGCTACAACTGTGGACATTTCTGAAGATTTTCCACAAATTAGCGAAAGGAAATCTCAGCCGAAAGGAAGCAGAGACAGGAATTAGAGAGTAAACAGGAATCAGATAAGTCCCAATCCAAAAAGACAAGAACAGGCCACCAATGAACAGCTTCAACCAGCAATACTTGGAGACGACATCAGAACAAGAAGGTCGAAGAGAAAACCCTGGGAATTCAAGTGGTGCCAGTGCCCTTGACCGAAGACAACAACACGGGATCAGACCGGCTCCTGGACCAGCGAACGTTTGGGATTCGATGAAGCACAAGTTCAGCTGGAAAAAGAAAGGCAGGCAGGTGAGCTAACATCTACACAAACACCACCAGTTAGAGACATGTCCACCGAGGTAGTAAATATGTGGAACTTTGAGGGAGAGGAAGCAGACTCAGAGTTCCCCCCACTCCGAAGACGGTAAAACGACAAGGGAGAGTAGAGCTTAGTCCACCAAAAGCTCCACTAAAGCGCTCTCAACAAAGGAACTAACAACATCTTAGTGTCTGATTAGGCCGTTTACAGGGGATGAGGAGTGGTAGCTGACAACTGCTCAGCACCCCCGACACAAAATTTTCATAAAACATACAAAACAAAACAAAACAAAAACACAATACAAAAACACACAATACAAAAACACAATACAAAAACACGCACACAATATAAATAAAAAATATAAAAACACAAAGCTGAAATATTTTGTCTTTTTATTGTCTGTGAACATAGTGAAATGTATGTTAGTGTTTGTGGTGTATGGTGTAAAAAAAAGAAAATACATTTTATGGTGTCTGTATGTATGCATGTGTGTGTGTGTGTGTGTGGGGGGGGGGGTGTATTCTTTTATAGAAATGGTTGACAGCAAAGTTCTGGTCAGTGTTTTCGAAGATCAAGACGTTTCGACTCTCATCTGAAAGTCATTTTCAATCTGATGGCGAAGGCGGTTTCTATTGTCTGCTAATTTTCTGACGGTGCTCTCCAATTCCCAAATCAACTTCAGTGTTTTCTCCCCAAAGTTTTTGGCAACAAGACGAAGTATTTCCTCATTCGTTCAGGGGTGATCCATAGTGATGATCACCCCTAAATGATGATGATGATTTTCAATCTGATGATGACTCAGAGTGAAAATGAATTTCGGATGAGAAACAAAACGCCTAGATCTTCGGAAACAGATGTCCAGATGACAACTTTGAAGCCTTTCTACTTGAACTATTTTTTGTGTTTTGTCTAATTTTTTAACCCACCTCAGTCCACTCTACATATATTAAAGGGACTATACCTGATTTGTGCATCCTTAAAAATGTAAACAAACAGAAATATTTCATTTTAAACTTCTTACTTCAGTCTACATGATTTGCTCATTTAACTAGGGCGTACTGAGCTTCAGAATTGTTCTTTCATAATGTGTTTTAATGTTTATCTGGAGATGGGTCCCGAGCGCTGCACTGCGGCGATCACTGCTCCTGAGGAGATGCCCAGAGGCATTGAAGGATGGTCAAATGCAGAGGACAAATTTCCCTACGGGACAATAAAGTGTACCTTAACCTTAACCTTAACCTTATTCACTGCTGTTAGCAGCGAAGTGAGTCTGTATGCGAACAACAGTTAGCCACAATGCTATAAACAAAAAAGAAAAAAGTGGGACACACGGGATTTTATTAGACATTGACAGGACTTTGCGGATTAATGGTGCGTTCCAGGCAACTGGGAACTGATATATTTCCCACTTCCCACTTGTAAAAATGCGCTGGAACGCCACTCTAACCAGTTGTGAACTGGGACCTGGTCGAGGAAGCCCCACTTCACATACGAATTCAACAATAACCACAATAAATTTATTTGAGTGGTTTAACTGACGCAAAAACAATGTAAACATTGATTACAGGTTATTTGCCGTTACTTTTGTTTAGCCTAAAGGTTAGCATTAGCCATAATGTTTACATACGAGTTGATTACGTTGGAACGCTCTGAACTGGGAACTGGTATTTTTCAAGTGGGAAATATCCCAGTACCAGTTGCCTGGAACGCAGCATAATTTCTACCTGAATAGAGACATAAACAAGATATCAGTGCCAGGAGAAAATTGTTTTTGAGTTATTTAGTTGCAAAAAAATTTAGTATAGTCCCTTTAAGTGTTTATTGAAATACACCAGAGAACAACCTCTCTCTTTCTCTCTCTCTCTCTCTCTCTCTCTCTCTCTTACAACAGGACTTATATTCATGGAGAAATTAGCTTAGTATGGACATTAACTTTGACATGTCTAAATGTGTACATGAGACCTCGCATGTCTGCAGTGACACAGGTGCACAGCATACACCAAGAGAGCTTTGTTTTCACTGTGCATGCACATTTGAAAAACCCTCATTTGTGTTTCTGTGTTTGCATTTGTCTCCTCCACAATGAATGAAAAAAAGAATAGCTTACCACTGCGGTTTAGTTAAAGCTGAAATTGTGTACAAAAGTTTTGTACGATATACCAAGAGTTTTTGTCTTGTTTTTGTGTTGTTTCCAAGTTATACTGGCATCAGTAACAAGGCAGCATTAATCTCCCAAAACGGAAAGAGAGGCAGTCGCGTGCGTAACTATACCTGATTTTTGCACCCTAAAAATGTAAACAAACAGAAATATTAAAGGGACTAAATTCGATTTTTTTTTCAACAAGATACCTTAAAAACAGTTTCCCCTAGCACTGATACCATGTTAATGTATCTATTCAGGTAGAAATTAGTCTGTCATGTCCTGTCAATGTCTAATAAAATACTGTTTGCCGCCAACGTTTCTTGTTTTTGTTTTTAGCACTGTGGCTAACTGTTGTTAGCATGGTGACTCACCTCGCCGATAACATCTGTAAAAAAACATTAAAACACATCATGATGAACAATTCTGAAACTCAGAATGTATTAGCTAAGTAAGCAAATCATGCAGACTGAAGTAAGAAGCTTAAAATGAATTATTTCTGTTTGTTTACATTTTAAGAATGCAAAAATCAGGTACAGTCCCTTTAAATTTAAACCCCGTTGAGGGCGTAGCACATACGACAGAACTAGAGATCTGTCTCTGCTCTATGCGCGTCTTTAGAGAAGAGGCTTTTTAGAGGATTTCTCAAAGTTTTAGTTTAGTTTTTCCACACATAAGCTCATGTTCTGATCCGTGCCATTGCTCTTACGCACAGCCAAAATACGGCAGAAAATGTTAACTAAATAAGTTGTTTTTATTTAGAGACAAAAATAAAGTAAAAATAGTAAAAAGGGTGCTCACAATTCAGTTTTAAATTAATTTAAAAATATATTTTTATTTTTATATATTTTTTAAATTTGAGTATGAACATATTTAATTTCTGAAAAAAGTATTTATCTTTGCAAATGTTCTTGTCTTCCCTCTATAGTTCTGTACCAATAGGTTCTGTTCACTTGTACTGTAAAGTGAAGAGAACCTACTGGTTGTGTAAATAGTGAAGACATATGATGTGATCACGTTGTACTTTCACAAAAAATCTCTGACAGGTTCTTTCACACTTTGTTTTACAGTAATCTGGTGGTTTTATTTGTGACTAGACCCATTCACTTTTGTATTACAAAAACAAACTGACTTTAAACAAGACTGCAAACTTATACTATTGGTTTGGACAATGTTGTGAAGTCACATGAACCAATGCTGACCTGGCATGCTCTGCATCACTGTCTTTGTAACACAGAATTTAAGGCTAAAATCATTCAAATTGTTTATCAGTGTCTCCTCCCATTCTTTCCTGTAATTCAAATATGTTTCACTCCATATTTCCCATTTCATTTGTTTTCCTCTCCTTTCCTTCCTTTGCTCTAACTCCTTCTGTTGTCACGTCTCTATGAGATTCACTTGTCTCTCTTTCCTCTCTTGTTGCCTCTCCTTCTCTCTTTCTGCACCTGTATTTTCATGTCTTCTCCTCATCTTTGCTTCTTGCTTCCTGTTAAAATGTAACACCCATCAGACTTTTGACATAAACTGACATTTCACAAACATTTATGACAATAAAACACTATTACACATTAAATCTTCACTTTGGCATATTAGTTGCATGTTCTAACACCAGTCCTCATCAGTTTGCATTATAAAAGTCTATCTGAAGGCGGCTTGTTTTAGCTGAAAGGCCTGGCTCAATTTGACTGACAGCACTCATGTAACATGGGCCACCTCTTTAAAAGAGTTTTATTAAAAATCAGTTTGAAACAAGTAAAATAATCTAGGTTTCTACAATAAAAAGGTCTTAAAATTGTCCAGAACCAAGCAACTTTAATCAATCTTGAAATTCATGTTTTTCCTAAATAAGACAAAGATCTGTGTGTATTTCGGTAAATGAATGTGTTTTAAAGGAAAACTAACACATTTCTTTGGCTTTATTGGAGCCAGTCTCAGCTCAGTGTGATGGAGTTTGGACTGTTACTGCTCTTGTTGTTGTGTTCAAGTCTCAGAAGTCCAGTGCATGTAGAGACATTACGGTTTGATGCTGGAGAACTGAACCATGGTAGAAACACATGCAAGGAGCAAAGACGGCTGATGTTTGGATCCAATCTGCAAACTGATGTAGAAGAACTGAGCTGATGGCTTTGGCTGATATCTGAAGTGGACACACTGGTTCTTCGGTCTGGAGTGGTCGTAAGTACATTGAAAAAACCAAACAAACATTATTTATGTGCAAAAGGCACAAAACCAAAACTATTAAAACATATAATAGCACTTTTTTCACAAGACAACAGACATGTCGAACACAAAAGTGCACATGAATTGAACAAAACTTTACCTTTTTGTTACAGTGAGGTGGAGCCATGCTGGTTGGAGATGGAGACTCGAACATGACAGCATCTTTGGGACAAAGATGGGTCTTTTTGAATCTTACTTCTGGTGAATTTAATTGAGAGTCAGATATTGAAGAAGAGTTCTACAACAAAAACAAAGTACAATGACATTTCACTTTGTCAAAAACAACATTCTTTTTCTCCTCTTTAAACTTACTGTACAAGTGTAGCAGCTTTTCCACAGATGACGTCATCGGTGCTGAATGTTCTTCATGTTACCAGATCCATTGAGCTTTTCTTCTTGTGACTTTCCTTGGAAGATCAAAGTTATGATCTTTGTATCAAACACATGTTCTCTGGAGGAATTAGGGTAAAGGGAAAATTGTGGACAAATATAACTGAGCTTTTACAGTTGTTCTTTTAGGACAACCATGAGCTGATTGGACCTGCATCAGACAAATGACATTGTCATGTACAAAGCAACGTAAATATTACAATGTAAATACTTACATTAGGCTGTAAAGTTGCAACGGAGACTGTAGTGTGCTGTTCTGAACTAGTACTGCAAATAGACATGGTAAGTGAGCTAATAGAACACAAAACGACATGTGAATTCAGCACAACCATATTTTACCTTTTCTATGTTAAGACCACGCTAACTGGACCTGAAATTGTGGTTGGGTCAAAGGCTATTATGTCGTCTTGGAAATGATGTTAGGATTCAGGAACTAGATCTATGACTGGCAGGCTTAGTGTCTATAAAGGTCTCTGTAGACCATTTTCTTAGTCAGTGTCCCAGCCTAACATCAAGGCTGGGACACTGACTAAGAAAATGACGAGGAAAAGGTCCTGTAGATGGTGATGTTAGGCTGGGACACTGACTGAGAGAGTGAGGAGGTAAAGGTCCCTGTAGATGGTGATGTTAGGCTGGGACACTGACTGAGAGAGTGAGGAGGTAAAGGTCCCTGTAGATGGTGATGTTAGGCTGGGACACTGACTGAGAGAGTGAGGAGGTAAAGGTCCCTGTAGATGGTGATGTTAGGCTGGGACACTGACTAAGAGAGTGAGGAGGTAAAGGTCCCTGTAGATGGTGATGTTAGGCTGGGACACTGACTGAGAGAGTGAGGAGGTAAAGGTCCCTGTAGATGGTGATGTTTACACTGCAAACACGATTTAGGTTTAAATCTTACAACTTCCACTTATAAATCCTTTAACATATCTTTAATATGACATTTATCCATTTTGGTTGCAATTATGGCTTAAACGTCTTTACAAAAAAAAAAAAAAAAAAAAAAAAGAAGAGAAGGAGAAGACCACCCACGCACAGCCAATCAGTGCGCTGCTTTGGGCTTCTGATGAGAACTAAAAGTCTATATTATTCAAGTCACACAGTACTCAGAGTTCTCATTTTTTCAGAAAATACAGCATTGATCCTAAACTTTTAATGGAAAGTACCAAGTTTGAAAAATTTACAACTATAAAAGTTAGTTACTCCAACTATTTTAAGGAGACATATCAGTTCACATTTTGTTCATTTGTATAAGGCAATTCATATTAAAAAGTATCAACATTTTTGCATTATGTGTTCCTTTTATGTTTTACTGATCATCAATAGACTGCTTCACTAATTATCCTCCTCCTAACTATAGTTTCAGATGTCTAAAACTGAGAAATGTCAAGTTGACATACATTTTACACTCCCAGAAAATGATGCAAAGTGATGCAAATGCAGTGTTTTGGTTGGCAGTCCTTACTCCAGATATTTGTTTGCCCTGCCCAAACACAGCAGAGAGTTATCCACTTATGACCACAGACACACAGCGCAGAAACTATTTGTGACAGACACGCTTCCTGTTTTCATTTTAATACTCACCTCTATTCTTATCATGTCGTACACAGGTAGGTTCACCCGGTTTTCCACTACTGAAGATTTTGAAGATGCGACATTACTGAAGATTCTCTCTCAACTGATGGACACAAATAAATGACATTATTAGGTTATTGTATAGTAATTGCTTCATCTTTTATGTTGCTGATGCTCAAGTCCCTCTAAAAGTCTTGTTTTCACCTTCCACCTATCCTTGCCCACATCACTGTATTTAAATGACATTATGTTGAAAGGGAACTTAATAATTTGTTTCTATTGCTAATCCGTTTTAGATAAATATTGAGATTTACAGCAATGAAAATCATTATCTGCATATGGTATAGTTCCAGAGGCGGAGCTACCAGTAGGTTGGGGTGGGTGGTGGCTAGGGCTCCCAACATGAAGGGCCCCCAATTAAGCCGCAGAACCAAATATAGATTAAATAAATATCCCACAATGTACAACGGCGCAGAAGCAGTGCATACGTACAATAAACATCATACACGCAGGAATTGCTCATGATAGACGCTGCGACTACGCTAGCTCCAGTTTGCGTAATACCTGTGGATAGCTCCTTCTCGTTCCATTCATGTCGTGATGTGGTAAAATTAAATAAAATTTAAAAAAAACTCAAAACTGGGTAAAAGCTAACTAATTTTTTTTAATTATCTGTAATTTTAGCCCAAATTTAGTGATGACAAAAAAAAATTTTCAATGTTCTTTCAAAATAGGTCAACTAAAACAATTACATCCTCTAAAACGTGTATTGTTAAGGACCAACTATGCTATTTTTTTCTTGTAATAAGCTGTAAACGTATTTTCTTTCATAGAGGTTAACTTCCGGTCTAGTTTTATTTTGAAGAGCCACTTCCTGTTTAGCGCTTATTTAGCTGAGAAGGGTATAGCTGCAGACCGGGAGAACCACGAGAACCTGCAGATCTGAGCTGCAGGTCTGAACCGCAGATCCACACCATGAAGCAAAACGGAATGCGGAAGTGTCAGTGTGCTTTTAACGAAGTTTATTATGTTTTTTTTTTAATTAACAAATATAAATAAAGCTATTAAATCTTCTTTTTTTAATTTTTTATTAAAATAACAAACAAACAAATGTTTTTATTTTTTATTTTAACTTTTACCTAAACCCTTTCCTCACCCTAACCTAATCATCATCCTGAACCCACTCTTGCTTTAATTCAACATTATGCCCCGCCAGGAACCGGGACTGCCGGGTCTCAGCCTCGGACAGAACCAGAAGCACAAAGCCTGCTCGGGGATCGCGCCCGTGTTTGTGATGCGTGTTTGTGGAGACCGATCTCAAGTTTACAAGCGGAGATGCAGCAGGATGTCCGGACAGACAATACGCGTGCATCTGGTACCACGTGGAAGGGCACCCGACTCAAATGCTTCCTTAACTGGGTAGAGTTTGTAAGAGTGTGCTGGAAGGGGCCGGGGGACATCCAGGCTGATAGCATCGCATTATTGTGAGCCTCTGGCTGGTGACAGTCCAGACCTATGGTCCACTCTGGAAGTCCTATCAGCTAGCATTAGCTGGCCAGAGAACCATCCAGTCACATTGTGGGAAAAGTTATTAAAATTATTAAGTTAATGTACCAAAATGTATTATTTTTAACAAGTTAATGCACTAAGCACATTCCCTCAGTTAATACATTTCAACAGCAGGTGGCGTTTTCAACAGCTGTGGCGTTATCTCGGCAAAAATAAACCGCAGAGAAGAAGAAAGGTGTATACCTGCAGTTCAGATTAACAGCTCAGATCTGCAGGTGTCTCCCAGTCTCCAGCTTTATATTACTGATTTAGCTTGATAGATAAAATAAACGCTAACGCCAAAAGATAGAAAAGTTAAAACGGAGAAAATGAAAATGTTTTTAAGTATTAGCTGTCCTTCTGAAGAGACACAAGGTACGTTTTTAGTTATACAAAAACTCAATTGTGCTATTTTATGTTGCCAAAGTAAAAAGCTATTTTGTTTCTGTGCTAAAATACAGTCAATTGAAAAGTAAGTTAGCAAGCAATTACGAGAATTCAAGAAGCTAGCGTTACAGTTCTGCTGCTAAATTGTACGAGCACATGTATAATTGTTTCCCAGCTTTACTGTATATTTACTGCATCAAACTAGAAATCATCAGTAAAATGTCAACTTTAAGTCACGTCCTAATGCAGAGATGGCAAGTAATATTTTACTCAATCCTGTATTTTTTTTTTTTTTTTTTTTGAGTATCTGTACTTTACTTGAGTATTACAAAATCTGGTGACCATAAACTGTTTTTTTTTTTTTTTAAACATTACAGAGCTGCTTTGCTGTTGTGTATCAGAGCTTTGTGAACAAATTAACAACCGAAAATTGCCAAAAATGTTTACATTTCTAACAATGACATATTTATCACATGATAAAGTCACAATAATTACAATAATTCACTGTAAAGCTCAACTCAGGCTCCAACACATACAAACCAACTTTGTGCACTGCAAAAATGTATTTCTAGTCAGTGGTTTCTTGGTTAAAACGTCTTAAAATCTGGATTTGAATCTTTATTTTTGGTATTTTTTCTGGTTCAGGTGGTTTGATGTGTACCAAGATTATAACTAGTTTTGGGGTTTGTGTTTCAATACATTTCTTCTTATTTCAAGTCAAACTATTTGCTATTAAAGTAAGACATTTTTACTTCCCCCAGTGGCAAATCTGATTCAAGCTCAAAACTTTTGAAAACGTCAGAAATGTCTTGAAACAAGTGAAATAAGCTGCCAAATGTATAGTTTTAACCAAGAGTAAAGAATAACTTTCAGCAGTGTATACTTTTTACTTTTTTACTTAATTAAATGTACACACGTTTACTTTTATACTTTTGCTCAAGTAAAGGAGTTTCATCAGGACTTTGACTTTTACCAGAGTTGTTTTTTACACAAGTAACTGTACTTTTACTTGAGTAGCGAACTTCAGTACTTTTGCCATCTCAGTCCTAATGACACCTTTTTTTTTTTACCTACGAGTTGCTGCTGCTCCTGGTGTAGATTCCAGGTATTGCATTAATTTCCTTCTTAAAAGCTTCCCGATTGTTAAAGTTGGGGTAGTTAACTTTTTTAAAATTGCAATTTAGTAAGCTTTGTGTTTTCCACTGAAAAGTATATGAGAATGCAGAACTCTGTGGAAAAAAATGAGACCACTAAGAAAGCTGTGCTGTGATTGGCTTTGCTGGGTCCTCTCCAGTTTCACTTTGTTATTTGTAAAAAGAAGTTTATAATTGCAACCAAAATGAATACATGTTGATAGCTATTAAATGCGTCAAAGGATTCATGAAAAAAAGTTGTCTGATTTAAAACCCAAATTGTGTTTGCAGTGTGAAAATCTAACCTTTATAACCTTTTCCCACCATTAAATTCATCTTATCTCTCTACTTACTACTTACTAATTACTCTCTAATTACTGTCCAGTTGTAGAATGAGGATTATTGTAAGTTGTTTGTAGTGTGTGAGTAGCAGTTTATATGAAAGTGGAACAAGATTTAGCACTCACTATCCTCTGTATAATTTATTCTAATACCAGTCTACAGACCTATAGCCCTGCAGCATGACCAGGTATACATTGTCTGTGCACACTGTGGATTATACAAAACAAATAACCCGTTTTATGAATGCGTTTGGACGGCTGCAGAGCTCATAATCATAGGTACACAGTGTAAATAAAGTACGCGGCAAACACAAAGGTGGCCTTTTGTTACTCTAGTACTGCACATTTGCATAAGGAGTAATAACCTGGCGTAAAAATGATGAAATATGAATCCATGACATAACTGTGTGTGATGAGCTGTATGATTGATATGAATTATTCTCTGCTTAGGTTTGTTTTGTTATGAAGTAAGCTACAAATTGATCTAAAGTCTTAAAATGATTGTAATGTTGACAATAATAGTGAAATATAAACTTCAGTTTTTGTTATTGATGCATCCACATTTGTACTGACATAATAGTTAGCTTGTCCTTTATTTTTTTCAAACAAAGCCAATTTTTGTTGTTTAGTATAATTTTTTAGGTTTTTTTTTTTTTTTACAGTTTCAAAACATCCGAGATTGCAAACATAGCTGATAGATTATTTCTTTGCTCATGCTTTGGTTTAAAGTTGCGCCTCTGTACACTGACTGAGACGTGTCCGAGTTTCTTGCAAAGTGCCTTGTACATCAGCTCCAGTCCACTGCGATCCAAATTTGCCCAAAGCCGCACGGATTCACGTGGATTCCTGTGAGGATGCTCGTATTATGAGTTAAAGTGAACCCTGGATATAATCACGTTTATCCTAAAACACTTATCATATCATCACATATATAAATACAGGACAAATACTTGGAAGTATTTGTAGTTTTATTAAAATAGTGTTATGAAGAAATGTCATGGAGGCGGCCATTTTGCTGCGGGTTATGACATAAAATAGTGTTGTCAAGGTAACAGGCGGTAGCAGGTAACTAAGCAACGTGAATTCCTGGGTTAAACCATGTCAGTTTGAGCCGGAGCAAAGCCAAATACAGAATGATTACCGTAATTTCTGGATTATAAGCCGCTACTTTTTTCATGAGCTTTGAACACTGCGGCTTATAAGCAATGCACCAAATTATAGATTCTCATAGACTTACTATTAACAAGTGCGGCCTACATTTGTACTTTATCATTTTTTCTTACTTAAATCTAGTGGGTGCAGCTTATATTCAGGTGCGCTCAATAGGGCAGAAATTACAGTATGTGGAATCTAGTTAAACTGAAGATAATCAAGAGGCAAGAACTGGACACTGTCAGTGGTGTTTTTGTGGAACTGTTCACAGATGAAATTGTGGGAGTAACCATGGAAACACTATTTTATGTCATCAACCAAAATGGCGGCTTCCAGTGGCTTGAAAACAACATAAACAATGACAATTTTATAAAAAAAAAATAGTATAGCAGTTATATATATAGTATTTGTTTTGTAATGTATTTTAAATAAGCTATGAGCAGTATACTAGTGTTTTTAGCTACATTTGTACTTCATAAACCAGGGTTACATTTTAAAAGTCGGCATCAAACTGCTTCGACCTTCTGACAAAAATAAGACTCTCTACATCAAGTGGTTTCTCAAAAGGGGGACCATGTGTAAGAGGAGGTTCCGCCAAATTTTTTTGGAAAATCATTGGTCATTATTTTCTCAAATATAAAAAATTTCTTATGATTTATCTATTCCCTAAACATAGCCAATTTGGATTGGAAAGATAGATAATCTTTGAATATAAACAAGTAAACCAGTAAAAATGACCATAGGAAATTAAACTTTTTATTCAAATTTGATATATAGCTTGGCTTTAATTTCCGAACTTTAATGTGTACCAGAGCGAAAAGTGAGTGAGTTTGAGAACCCTTGCCCTTCATGTTCTTTCTTCACACTGCGCTCGCACTGTTCCAACGTCTGTGAAGGGTGCATTGGTTTTTATGCACTTTCTAAGTTTTGCGCAAGTCCCAAATCTGCACCGAACTTATACTTTGTGTACGGCGGGGGTTAGGAACGGGTCAATTCCTTAACCCCTTAAGGCACCAAGAGGACATCTGCGTTCCCTCCCACCTTTATCTTTTCAAGTTTTCTCATAAAAATAAACTAACTTCTGTATATTAGAAGAAAGATTTAGTTAGTTGATGTAACTCTTTTAGTTACAGTCAAATCAAACATTCTAAGATGACTCTGTTTTAATGGGCTCCATTTTTTGTTGTTGTTGATGTTAAAACCTTAGGTTTTGAAAAATTGCCAAAACTCAAATTTTGCTTCAACTAGTGTTATTTTAGAGCAGCTAGTACCACCAGCATTACTCTTGTTTATATTTACCAAAGAAAATCTTGGTGTTTTAGTGAAAAAAGACTGGTTCTTTATGAGGTTAATCGCTACATATTTCCACAACATCCAGTTTAGCGTGTCGCCGTTTCGGTGGAATTTCCGAGTTTTCTGTGATTGGTTGACTCAGCGCATGGAAAGCCCGCCCTCGAAATTGAAACTCGGCGCTCTAATTCCAGACCCTCATGTCTTTGTCAAAGCTTGTAGGGACTGGCGACTTCTTTCTGCAGACCTCTATCAGACAAGATCTGTTTGATTATTTTCCTTGTGCCATTTCTTTTGCAGCCAGTAGATGGAGTTCCAACTTAGTTCCATTATTACACTTTTTTTTAGTTATATTATATCCAGTATACAATATTTTATGAACCGATAAGATGAGAAGTTGTCTGTACTTTAGAAAAAAGTTACAGAATATATTTCTATCTAAATCTTAACTTTCAAACAATCCCAATAGTACAGGAAAATTACTCCATGACTCAATCCAAATACAACTTGTGAGGATGAACTGATTGTTTTCTTCTTCACCTTTTTTGAATAATCTTAACTTAATCCTATTTTCATATGTGACAGTGAAGCCAGAAGTGATGACGGGACTCGCAGTCAAAGAGAAACCAGTTGAAAGTCGCCGTTACTGGAGTTGCCACCTCGTCAGGAAATGAGCTCTTCCGGCTTGTACTGCTGCTGCTGCTACTGCTGCTGCTGCTGCTGCTGTCGGGCTCACACACACGCAGTTTCCTCACACAGCAGCACACTCGGAAGCTGCTTCTGTCATGGCAACATCGCAGCACCAGGAAGGCAACATGCTACTGGCTCCACAACAGGTACCAAACTGCACTTTATCAACACGTTCTCTACACGATAATTCTGTTTTTATGGGAAAATTGAATGTAAGGAAGCTGTTGTTAAAAGTTAACGTAGACTTGGGACTTGACTTTGAATTGGTTTCTCTTTGTCTTGGGACTTGACTTGGACTTGTCTCTCTTTGACTTTAGACTTGACTTGGATTTGTCTCTCTTTGACTTTAGACTTGACTTGGACTTGTCTCTCTTTGACTTGGGACTTGAATTGGACTTGTCTCTCTTTGACTTTAGACTTGACTTGGACTTGTCTCTCTTTGACTTGGGACTTGACTTGGACTTGTCTCTCTTTGACTTGGGACTTGACTTGGACTTGTCTTTCTTTTACTTTAGACTTGACTTGGACTTGTCTCTCTTTGACTTTAGACTTGACTTGGACTTGTCTCTCTTTGACTTTAGACTTGACTTGGACTTGTCTTCTTTGACTTTAGACTTGACTTGGACTTGTCTCTCTTTGACTTAGACTTGACTTGGACTTGTCTTTCTTTACTTTAGACTTGACTTGGACTTGTCTCTCTTTGACTTTAGACTTGACTTGGACTTGTCTCTCTTTGACTTGGACTTGTTTCTCTTTGACTTTAGACTTGACTTGGACTTGTCTTTCTTTGACTTTAGATTTGACTTGACAAAATCTACTGGGAAACGACTTGTGACTTCTTTACAAAAAATCAATAATCTAATTTTACATTAACAAACTGCAACATATCTGGTAACACTTTAGAATAATTTACAGAACAAATAGGCTTAATAAATCATTAACAACACCTTAATAAAACTTAATTCAATATGAACAAATGATTAATTAATAGATGAAAAAGCTTATTAATGCTTATAACTACTTAATTCTCCGAATCCCGCCCCCCCAACCCTAAATCCTAACCTTAGCTCCTTAGTTAAGTAGTTACTAAGCCTTAATAAACTTTTTCATTCATTAATTCACCATTAGTTCATGAATAATTAATGCTTTATTTATGCTTTATTCATGGTTTACTGAGGCCAATTAAGGTGTAGTTAATATAAAGTGGTACCACATATCCTTCTTCACTTCTTTTTGTGGCCAGGAAGTGTTTTTTAAATGGGATAATTCATAAAAATTTGTGTAATTTAAAAAAAGCTTGAAAAATTCTAAACTAAAATCAGAGGATTGGACTTGATAAAATATAATAAAATAATACTACCCAATTAAAAAGCACAACTCTTTTTGTGACACAAAGTAAAATTCATTCTATTGCAGGTATTGAAGATTCTACAATAACTATACACAGCATTTGTTCATATTTGTTTAGGTTTATACATTAGTTTTACTGCCAGGATGTAAATAAATAAATTACCTAGCAACCATGATTTACACTTGGCCAAAACTCTTCTTATGTCACAGAATTTTGATTTTGTAAACAGAAATGGTTAATTAAATGTTTAAAAAGTTATTAATACTGTATTTTTTATGGTAAATGATGCAAAAGTTCAAGTCTTCTTTGTGTAATCTTATCAGATTTTTTATTTTTTTTTACTTTCCTTTACAAACTGCAACTTGATTGTAAAACTATAAAGTCAATTTACAACAATTCTTCTTCTACTAAAGAAATGAAAATATGCACTTTAGGAAGTCCAGCAGATAGATTGAGGAAATAAATATTTACAGTGTCCAAAAGTCTATTTCAAGTTGCCCTGACTATGAATCATAAATATTTTTAGATGTTGGATATCATGAGTCACAATAACAGCATTTTTCAAGTTTAATACTAAGGAAGACACACAACTCACTGTAACCACTTCCATGACTCAAGGTTATTTTAAATAGGACGCACAGACAATGGTCACTTTTTATGATAGTTTAGTTTTACATTAGTCAAGAAAAATGTACATTAGTAGAAAATTATTTATTACCTACCTCCCACTTTAAAAAAACGCCTAGAACCCAACTGGCAAATCCAACTTAAACTAGGAGCTAAGGGAATCCCAGTTCAATGTAAGGTGAATGTTTTACCTGTTTTTCACACACTGCTCCTGATTTCAGTCCAACTTGCAATAATTTTTCCAAACAATGTTGAAATGAGAAAATCATAAAAGAACTGCACTTTATAGTTCTTTACAAAAACAGTTAACAATATGCTACCACTTCATTATACTTAATGAGTCTACTTTTTTGGTAAGACTTTGGTCTCATAAATCTCCCAAAATTAGGTCCTAAATCAGGGGTGGGCAATTATTTTTTTCCGCGGGCCATATTTGAACCGGGACAAGTGGTGGAGGGCCGGACACTGGTGTAACAAATTATCATTATGGAGGCACATTTTTGTAAATCATTGGGTTTTTTAATCTACTAGGACAACAAGCAAAGACAGATTCTCCACAGTCAAGTCAATAAATAAAAGAAATATAAAGAGTAACAAGAGTATTGTAGAAAATGTGCTGGGGGCCACATTGAAACAGTCCCTCGGGTCGCAGTTTGCTCAGGTCTGTCCTAAACCCTAGATCGGGACCACACATCAAAATGACATGATATCAGAAGTGTAGAGATCATTACCATGTTTTTAACTTAAAGGTGGGTAGCTAACTTTTTTAGTTGTACATTTGTAAACTTTGTGCTTTCCACTAAAAAGTATATAGTAAATACAGCAATGTGAAAAAAAACGAGACCTCCGAGTACTGTCTGAACAGAATAATAAAGAATTTTAGCTCTAATCAGCAGCTGAATGCTTTGTTCTGATTGGCTAAGCTGGGGTGGTCCCCTCCAGTTTCACTTTGTTGTTTGTAAAAAAACTTTTATAAGCCATAGCTGCAACCAAAATGAATACATGTCAATATTAACCAAGTGTTGAAGGATTTATGAGAGAAAGTTGTCAGATTTAAAACCTAAAAAAATCAATTACCCCACCTTTAAAGGAGACTGTGGTTTTCCTATGTACATTATTTTTTTTTGTAAAACACAAAATTAATGTAAAACAACTTAGAAATTGAAAGGGGTTTATTTTCTTAAACTGCTGAACTGATAAGACCCGCCTCTTTATAGTGATAAGCAGCTCATTTTAAATGTGTCATTTTTATTGTTGTAAAGTGTCTCTGTGACTGGTGTGAACCCTACACGCTTTACTATGAATCTGAATGTTTGGAATAATCACAATTAAATACAGTCAAGTGGGCAGGGATAGGTGGTAGGTGAGGACAGCGCTTTTCTGAGCTACAGGACAACACAAGATTACTCAAACATGCAGGAATCACTCTTGATAAAACTTTGAGTAAACTAATGATGAGAGAAGGCAGTTAGAACAAGGTTGGTAAAATAAAGGTTTATCAATAGGCGACCAAAGAATTTCTAGGTCGACTAAAAACATGTCCCATCGACCGATTAATCGACTGAAGCTAAAAAGTAGAGTTGTCGAAAGTATTGAAAATCAATGCTAAAACTGGATACTTATTTGAACAAATACAAATAACATTAACAGGACAAATAATGGAACAAAATCTGATATTTTACGCAAAGAAAAAGAAAATCACATTTTCTGAAAAGTTTTTAAAAAATCTTGGGTAACACTTTAGAATAACTACAGAATAATTAGGCTTAATAAATCATGAATAACACCTTAATAAAAACTTAATTCAATATGAACAAATGATTAATTAATAGATGAAAAAGCTTATTAATGCTTAGTAACTACTTAATTACTCCGAATCTTGCTCCCCAACCCTTTATCCTAATCTTAGCTCCTTTGTTAAGTAGTTACTAAGCATTAATAAACTTTTTCCCTCATTAATTCACTATTAGTTCATGAATAATTAAGGCTTTATTTATGCTTTATTCATGGTTTACTAAGGCCATTTAAGTTGTAGTTAATATAAAGTGGTACCAAATCTTAAGTTTTAATCGACTAAACGACTAAAGAACTACAGCTCTATTATCAAGTGTACTTCTACTTATGTAATATATACTGGACGTATTCAACCAGAAACATTCACAAACTTCACTTAAGAATAAAATAAAACGCTTATTCAATTTTTATATTAATAGTCAAAGTGTGGTTTTGCACAATAGGCCCATATTTTCATCACAGAATGTTTCTACTTTATTAAACTCTAGTTCTGGTAAAGATAAACATCATTCTAAAACACTTTACCCTGTTAATATGTTTTTTCCCCCCTATCTCTGTATATATGGTTTTTCAAGTAAATACTGTCAGTGATAGTCTTCCTGCATGTAGTTTTCCAGTATCTGAGTTTGTTTCCTATTGTGAGCCTTTGGACGGGATTTCAATAGGATTTAACTATATGGAAATAATGCATTCCGTGTATTTGCATTCATTTCTTTTATTTGAGCCGGAGATGCCCCTTTTCCTCCTTCCGAGCGAAGTCTGATAAAAGTTTCATTATCAACCAGAGAGGAAGTTACTTATGGCCGCGTTCCCTATCAGTGATCAGCGCTCTCGTAATACTAAATATGCAAAGTTGTGCAATAAGTCAACAAAACAACAGAAGAGTGGTTGTGTGAGTGCAATGGAACACAACTCAATTCAGAATGTTTGTACTGTAGATTTAATGGTGACAAACTTAATCTATGTTGTTGTTAATAAGTGTTTTTTCTTTTCTAGAGCCATAGTCTTGGAAGACAGAAAAAGGTATGATATTGATGAATTGAAACTGAAAGTGCACAGCTGTAACTCCTGAATGTTGCATGTGACTTTGTGTTATCACTTTATCTGCCGTGTACAAGAATGTGTTTTATGACCACTTATCAGGTTGTGAAACTAAATGTATCAAGACCAAGTGCATCTTTTAAAAGAACTGGATACTTGATGAAATTCGCTAGACGTCTCAAGACACGAGTTAACATTGACTAACATGTAAACTGGAGGACGCACTCCAATGCTGTCCGGTCTGAATGCAGCATAAAAGTGACATACAGTGTTGTAGTATGTAAGCAGTGTTGGGAGGAATGCATTACAAAAGTAACTCACTATAAAAAGTCTTAAGGCCGATGTGAGTCAAAGATTTTCAACAGATTTTAAGTTATAAATGAGTGAGAGTAAGAGAGAGACATTTTGGCCCGTTGAGAGCTCAACTCATTTTGTTCCACCAAGTTAGTCTAATCTGTTGTTTTGAAGTAACATTTACTGTATAAATTGTTTTACATGCTTAAGTCTTTTCAAGCAGTTTAAGATGATCAGATCAAAAAGATACTTCAGAAGTTTGCCCCTTTTTTAATTTCAGTCAACATATTTGTAGTCGACCAAGATATGTTAAGCTGGGATACCTAATATTAAAGCTGGTATACCTTATTGCTGAGCTTCAGTTTCACTTTGCTGTCAGTAAAAAGTAGTTCATAAGCTGTAATTGCTGAATCATTGTGAGAGCTATTAAGTAATTTTCAATGGATTTACTTACTTCCTGTTTTACAGCATGAAAAGGAGGTACACCAGCTTTAAATCATGTTACATTTTCAACCTACATTATACTCTTTGTTGACTTTAAAGTTTGATTCACTATAGATTCTTTTGAATAATGCATCTTTTTTTGCTTTTCCACAGTCTTCCCCTGCCCAGGTCAGAAAATTGGGTTTGACGAGGAAAAGGGACAGAAGAGTGAGCTCATTTTTAACAGACTCTAACACTACTTAACAGACAGTACCTGTAAACGTATACATTTGTCTTCTAGGACGTCAAAGAAGATGAAAATCCAGAAGAGAAAGCACGCAGGCACAAAGAATTTGAGGTAGGATGTTCAGGTTGGATGGGCGTCCGTGCACATTTGACACTACTATCTGCTGTGTGTTCTTTTCTCTAGCTAAAGCCTCTGTATAAGGAGCTCTTGTACACCATTGCTCACCGACTTGGTAAAGCGTCCTGTCCGCAAGAGTTCACCGAGGCTCAGCTCCGGCGCTACATTCAGGAGGTGAGCTTTTTAGCACGTTCTAACATCAATGTCAATTCATCAATTCAAAAACATACCTGGAGCTTTGTTTTGCTGGTGTGATTAGTCATGTTGAGTAAGTCCTCTCCCCTCAAGGCCTCAAAAACACTTCGTTTCAAGTTTTGTGGCGTCAAGTTTCAAAATCTTCTGTGCTTTCTTCGAACACCTTAAAGATGGGGTCGCTGATATTAACACTACACACACGATTTAGGTTTTAGACTTCCTCTTCTGAATCCTTGGACTTATGGGTAATGTCGACCCTTCTTGCAAACAGCAAAGTGAAATTTGAAGAGGACCACCCAAGCTCATCCAATCAGAGTGCAGCATTCAGCACCAGATCAGAGTTAAAAATCTTTACTATTCAATTCAGACAGTACTCATATATTATTTTTCACAAAGTGCTGCATTTACCGTAGACTTTTGTGGAAAACTAAAACTAAAAAAGTTAGTTACCCCAACTTTAAAATGAAGCTAACCTCTAAATTCCTCCACAAACACACTCAAACAAACTTTCTGCTGTGAAAGCATGAAAAAAGGTGAAAGGAGGGGCTGGGAGAGCAGTGTGATTGTTTGACAGCAGGTGTTTGTGATTAGCATACAGTTTTGTGCAAACAAATCAATGCTTACATCACGCAGAGTCTAGAAATGACACTGGCCACAGCAGCAAGACACAGGAGGTTTGTGACCTGAAATGTGCTCATTTGCTCAGTTTGTTTGACTCAGTAGACATTGGTATTTACACACCACATACACAGTTTAATTGCCCAGTGAAGGCCAGTAGGCCGAAAAAAATCCATGAGTGCCTCAGCTGCCTTTTTTCCTCTAAGAAAACTACCAGGGTAATACACATTTGGATACATACTCATGCAGCATTCCAGTTGCTTTCTAATGCTTTTGAACAAGCCAAAAAGTAGTTTTTATGTTTAGCTTCACTTTAAATGACCACTCATGTTCATCAAACTGCATGCTTAGGATTTGTCCACACAAAACAAGCTCAGGCATTTAAGAACAAATATTTGACCTAAATCACACAAAGCAGGAGTGAAGCAGGAGTATGATTTTTACTGCGAAAATCTGCACCATAAATCTCAGAAGACACGAATAAAATTAAACAAAATCCACTCCAATCTCCATTCAATCTGTTTTGAAGCTTTGTCAAAATATTCCAAAGAATTTCAAGCATAAATCCACTGTCTGTGTCTTTTCTGTAGGTTTTAGATCCATGTTGTTCATTCAGAATGTTGCCAAGTTTAAAAGAATTCTCCTAAGTTTCTGTTTACATTCAGCAACTTTCCTGCGCATGCTCAGTGTCAAATCTTCCTCTAGTTTTGTGACTTTTTGTGTCAGTGTCACAGCGCCACACCGGCTTCAGGCTGTTTTACTGATTCGTGTGGATGCTCACAAATCCTAAGGCAGCTCCATGTTTGTGCAATTGTTTTTAAAATAATCATCGTTTTGGCTTGTGTGGTCAAGGCCTTACATTACCATGTATGGGCAAGCTGGGTGTGTTAATTTCCCTCATGTAATCTTCTCTGCAGTCAGTAGATGTAGGAAAACACCTGCGTGGGATGTGTGCTTTTGCAGACTGTTGTTTAAGTCCTAAACTATGCGATCTACGAGGAATTTTACTTACAAAGAGAGAACAATATATTTTTTCTTTAAAGACGCTCTGTATAACATTTCCCCTCATAGGCTTTCAACATGACAGATGCAGAGCACAGCAGCCTGTTGGAGAAAGCACAGAACACTGAGGTAAGAAACAGAACTGCCAGTATTTCTGTATGTTTAAAAGGTATTGGTGACAACTTATGTTAACATATACAGTAACTCTTTCCTATTACTTCGTTTGATTTTTGGAAATGGAACGCCGCAGCCTCCAGTTTACTGCCTGATGGCTACTATCAAAGAAGCCAAAGGAATTCTGGGTAAAGACGTCAGTGGTAAGTTCAACTTATTTTTTGATTAGCGGGTTATCTTTTAGGAAAATGTGTACGTCCAAGTTTTGATACTTAAGACAATTACTTTGCTTTTTTAGTACAAAAGGACACATACTATTATGAACAGCTAACGTTTTTTAAGCTTGTACCATGTTTTAGATTCGATTAGCCTTTATTATCTCATAGAACAGAAGACAATATACAAACCACACATCAACAAGTGATGACTAAAATGCTAAACTTGACCAAGGCCATAACATTTTAATTCATCATTAAAGTCAGTCTGCTATGCAAACTGTACTTTGACCTGATGCTAAAAGAGCACATGCACTACCCAGCTCATGTTTAAAATAATGATATCCCACTCTGTCTTTCTAAACAGGACAAGTGCAAAGTAAACCCTAACCCATTTTGTAATGAGCCACAGAGGTGATGCTGCTTATATACTTAACCTGCTCAAAAGAAAGATTTATAGCTCTTTTAACTAGCTCAACTGTTTTCAGCTGTGTTAACATGATTGCACAAGTGTTTTCTAATCATGCATTAGCTTCTGACACAATGAGCAAACACAGGGACCATTAGAACACTGGAGTTATAGATGCCTCTATACACCTATGTATACAGTATATTGAACCAAAAACCAAACATTTGCAGCTACAATAGTCATTTACCATGTTAACAATGTAGAGAGTGTTTTTCTGATTAGTTTAAAGTTATCTTTATGAAGAATAACTGTGCTTTTCTAAGTGACTGCAAACTTTTAAAAGGTAGCGTATATAAAAAATATACTTCAGTACAGTTTCCTATAGTTAAGTTGCCTGGGATCCAAGCTTTGGCAAATTGTGAAGATTGGGTCTAAGCCAAGTTCAGGATTCCCATGCGTCCTGGAAAACCTGGTAAATCATTAGCCAGTCACGGAAAACACATGGAAAATGAGAAAAGCAAATAATAAAATGTATAACAGTATGGAAAAAAATGAGCCAGCTTATTGCAATGTGCACAGCTGAGTAATTTTTTCATTAGGCTGTTTAACCAGATGTTTTAATAGGAAGCATATATTTTTACAAAATTGTCTCAACAGTAGTTTGATTTTAGTTTAGTAGCCTGAGATTAAAAGTGTCAAAAAAAAACATGATTTTACTCTCATTTCTTAAGCCACTGGAAACCTGTAAAATGCATCAGGATGCATCAAAATTTACTTAATTTTTAAAAATCTCAGGGGGAGGACCCCCAGACCCCCCATTAATGTTTTCTCCCTGCACCACCTCCCTGCAAAAACAGAAATACTGTAACTGTGATGCTCATGAAACACACTAAAAAGAGGCTATCAAAGTGAACCACAGCTTTGCAAATTACCCCTGTCTGACAAGATCAAATTTTGATTGAGAACCTTTGATTGTCATAAATGTGTGACTATTGGGCTGTCACAAACTTGGCAAAACAGGGTAAATCTTTGTAATGTAGATGTTGTGATTACATAAAATCCTAGAATGTCCTGGAAAACGTTTTGGGAACCCTGAAGTTCTAATCCCATAACGAATATTAGACTCCATGCAAGCGTCGTTTTTTTATTCTATTCAAACTTCCCACATTAAAAACTCCCTTTGAAGTTGTATTTAGCTTCATCCCACTTCCCACAACCTCTGTTAGTAAACTTATCGTAAAATGTATAACAAAATATGATCTCCCATTCATAATAGTGTCCAACAACAGGTTTTAGCGACCCGTACTGCCTGCTGACGATAATGGAGGACGAGGAGCAGAGCCGCAGGAGCCAAGCCAAATCCAAACACTGCAAATCTCTGGTGAAGGACGCCAAACAGGACAACATCTACCAGACGGACATCAAGAAGCAAACCCTCAACCCGATCTGGAACCAGACCTTCATCTTGTAAGCAGCCGCAGGAGTAGAAGTAGTCAAAGTTTGGTAGTGAGGAAGAATACTTTAGGAATGTAAAGTTGCATTAGATCATAGTGTAAAAAAAACACAATGGATTATGATGTATGTTTGTTACAGTTTATTGTATATTCCAATATTATCATTCATTAGAAGTTGACACAAGAGCAGTTTTCTTATTATTTCTGCTTAGTTTAAAACCAAATTTCTACGTCAAAATAACCTCATTGTGGTATTTTGACAATGAGCTGTATTTAGAATGAAAGAGGAATTGTAACAGTATGTGGTTACTCAAAATGACTAGGCCTATTCTGAGCGCGGATTTTTAGCACAAGCGCATTAGTTATTTCTCATCAGTTCTTTTATACAGTTTAACTAGTTTCCATGACTATCTTTGAAACCTTTTCTGTTGTATTATTATTATATCACAGCACACTTCTGGACAAATGATTCATGTTTGCGTTTCAGTTACAGTTATAGCATTTAGTTAGTAGACACAAAAGGAGTACTATTGAAAGTAGATTGCGGTAGTACTTTGGCTTTAAGACAGGGGTGTCCAAGCTTTTTTCATCAAGGACTGCATGTTGAAATGTAGACTCAATGGGCGACCTGTGGACATGCAGTGAAATAAAATCTAATGCCAGCATTTAAAATAAGTTAAAATGAGCCACAAGATATTTATTATAGTTGAAAACCACAGTAATATAATAAAATGATTGATATTGGTCTTAAAAATATTGATTTTGAAAACTCGCACTAAAAGTGAGTTTAAACACACAGTCAGAGACTTACTCCTCCACACTCCAAACAGACTGGCAAAAGTGGGAGATGCCGGAGGTCTTTTGAGAGACGCCCAGTGACTCTCAGTTTGTTTCCAAACGCATGTTTTTATAGGATTGTTAGTTTCATATCTTAGTTTCATATAGTTGCCCAGGTCTACTTGCACAGCTTTTTTTTTTGAGAGCCAACAAAATTTAATTTGAGGGTTGCATTTGACTCCTGGGCCACAGTTTTTGGACATGTCTGCTTTGGCAGCAAGTTTTAAAGTGAGTGACGGCACATCTTTTTAGAATTGCTCTTTGATTTGTGAAAGTTTGATCCTTTTAGATTGTTAGTGGCTGTGATTACCAGCAAAAGGAGAGACTATATGAAATATATTTTTGCTAAAGATTACTTATATTGGATGATCATAAAACAGGGACACAAAAGACACAATTCACTAGAATTGACAGACATCCAAATGATGGTATAATAAAAAAACGATTTTTGCATATTTTTTTTTCCTCAGGGAATTTGTTGACATGGATGGTGCAAATTTCCACCTGGAAATGTGGTAAGAAGATATTCATAAGTCAGATATTTTTTTTTCTATATGAAAATAAGCAAATTTGCTCAAATACAATTTCAGGGATAAAGATGAAGAAGTGTCACTTACTCAAAAATTAGAAGAGATTAAAACTCTCAACAGCTTAAGAAGGTAACATGAGACAATGTTCACCCTTCTGTTCAAAAAGGCATGTCTTATTTTTGATCCATGTACTTGTAGAATGATCAAAGACGCCAAAAAGGAGAAAGGAACAGATGACTTTTTGGGAAGAATCAGCCTAAAGCTACAGGTAAATTGTGTGTTTGTTAGCGTACTCCTGCCTTTGCTATGCTTAATAACACTTTTCTCTGTAGGATCTCCATTGTACAGAAGACCACTGGTACCACTTAGAGCCCCGGACAGAGACGTACCCCGATCGAGGACAGTGCCACCTCAATCTCAAGTTCATCCATAAATCTGTAAGAAATAAGAATTAACATCAAGCTAATATTACCGTTACAAAGCAGAAGTAACAAAAAGAATCAGTAAATTATTTTTGGACATGTAGAGGAGGGTTTTGTGACCTGTTTGAACAAATGATTAGGTAACATTATAGTTCAAACATTGGCTCTGATATTTGGGAAGGGAAGTAGCCAAAAACCAAACAAAGAAAAAGGAATAACTGAAAATAAACACTAAACGTAACATTAACTGAAAAACAGCTGGGAACAAAAAAAGAAACATGAAAAGCTAAATGACAAAAACTACAGAAAACTCAATTGCTTGTTACTTTCATGGTTCCCTCTTCAAAACATAACTTGAGTTGTAGATAGCTGAATTCACACTCATTTGATGAATATTCTTTTAGTCAGTTTGCTCTCTCAGTATATTGGTTTTCATGTGAAGACAAAATGGTTGAATCTGCTCTTAAAAGAGACCAAATGTGATTTTTTTTTTTTTGTAGATTTAAAAAAAACAATGGCATATGCAGCTCAATAATTCACGTTTAGTTCATTGTAAAACACAAAGATAGTCTAAAACAGCTTGGAAAAAGATTTTAAATGGCAGAACTAACAAGCACTACCTCTTTGGAATTTTTTCTTTTAATAAGCCTGTTGCCACTTTCCACTGTTGTTGGAAAGTGGCTACATGACAATTTTGAACTCTGCATGTTTTACTCAAAATCAGATTTTTTTTTTGTAATTGCAGATTAAATATAGACAAGAGGGAGGAGATAGGTGGTAGGTGAGGACAGGGATTTTCTGAGCTTTGAAGATTCAGTTGCAGAACAATTCAAGATTACTTGAACATGCAGGAATCAATCCAAGTACGACTTTGGGTAATGATGAAAGAACACAGCTGTACATGCTTAAAAACTCAGAAAGGAGATTTTACATATTAGGTCCCAATTAAGTCACTTCATCTATTGAATTCTATGGAACATTTTAACTTAACAGCTATTTTGTCAAATGCATTTTTTACGGGTTCATCAGTATGAGCTCTAAAGTAGCTCCTACACACTCCAAACTTACAGTCTTGGACTGTGCTTAGAAGGTTTTTACTGAAAGATTTGTCAGTATATAATTTTCAGCCTCATTTATAAAATGTTGTGCCTAAATATGCATTAACATTTTAATTTTTCGCAAATTTGTTGTCAAATCATTTTTACAACAAGACTAAATAAAATAGATCTTAATTTTTTAAGCCTTTTTGTATTTACTATGTCAACAAAATAATTCACAAGCTTAAACCTGACCTTCAGAGTTGCCAAGTCTGCTTCTTTAAAGCGACTTTGGGCTTCTTATTTTGGAAAGTCGCTTGTGAATTTTGACGGTCGCGGGTTGCGGTTTTTTGGGCTCGCTCCTTAGCGACACTTTGGCGTCATAAACAAGGTGATTTTTTGCGTTTTTTTTTTAGTTTGATTCGCGAAAATTACCCACTAATGACAACAATATGGAGTTTTTGCATATTTTTATGATTTAAAAAACTTTATTAATGATCATACTATTTAAAATATGCCAAAATCATTAACCAACATTTTTGCTGTGACAGATAATATTTAATTAATTGCTAATTTTAACTACTTTTTATTGAGTGCCTGAAGTCGCTTGTTTTGGGCTTTTATTCAAAGGCCATGTCGCTTGTTTCTCTCTGAAAATCTGGCAACCCTGCTGACCTTGTCCATGTTTTCTTTTGTAAACCAATTGTGTCCAAACTTTTTTTTCTAAAGGGATCTGGGGCAAAGTAAAAAATTTGACAGCAACCTAAACATTTACTTATTAACAATAAGGTAGACACTTAACAAAGCTATTCCTAGTCAAAAAATCCTATAGGAATGGGATGATTTGATTTTATTCCAAAAGGATTTAAGCCCAATAGAATTTTAGTCCAATAGAATTGGTTCCAAAATCAAATAAGAATTTTCCTTATGGACTCCTATAGGATATCCATTCTTTTGGATTCTGTCCTATAGGATTGGTACCAAAATCAAATAAAAAGCTCTATCTCTGTAATATAATACATTTCGCTCAAACATTATCAGGGGAAACATTTTACTTAAAAAGCAAATTAAAGCAAATGACCTCTCATGTTAATTTAATTTGATTTAAAGCTGTATTGTCACATACAGCTTCATTCATCACTCCAAAAGCGAAGATTTCTGGCTTGTTGTCAATAAATATCATTGTTTCTTCACCACCATAATGGTGTAAAAAGCTCTCTACCATTCTACTCACCTCTGCTTTTGACATAACGGTAGTGAAATGTTATTGTTCTCGTTTAGTTGGAAGTGAGAACAAAAGGAGGATTTAGTTTTTTTGTGTGAATCCAATTCCATATCCCTTTTTTGTGTGTGCTGCAGAGAGACGGGACGCTGAGTGCAGGCCGCAGCGCTTACATCAACTACTGCGGCATCCTGCAGCAGTTTGTGCAGGCCTACATGTCCAAACAGCAGGTAGGCTGACGGCTCCTCTGAGTGAGCTGTACTGAGATCTAATCGTACGTTGTCTCCGTCAGAGTTCTGCCCCGTGGAAAGGAGAGCTGTGTGGAGAGGCCCAGGTCCTTCTGGAGCAGTACGCCACGCAGAACGACCTTTCACCTTTTCTCCAAGACCTGGCGTAAGACATGTGTTTACAGCTTCAAGTCAAAAATGTACAATGGTTATGCGGACGTGCAATACAGAGGTAATGCAGATGACATCAGAGAATTCTTTAATGTTAGAGTGAGTGGCAAAAACACATGAGAGTCAATGGTGAGAAAGAACAAAGAGTTCAAAATACAGCTAAGAAAAGAAAAAAGAAGTAACAGTCTGATAGCAGTTATAAGCAAACACAACACTGCTGAATATTGGATCTGACATGAAAAAAAAGAAAGTAAACAGTGGTAGAAAAGCAGATAAACAGGAAGACTTTAGCTTCTGTCACATTTCTCAGACTTTGAGATCACACACAGTTGAACAAATTACATTTTTCACCTTAAAAATTAGGTTTTTTGTTGTCTGATGAGGACATTATTTAAAGCACAGCAGTTAAAATGTCTTAAATCTCAAACTGTCATTAGCAGACAAGTTAGTGAGACTTGCACTGTTGCCTTCTTACCACAATAAAATTAAATTGTGTAAAACAAAAACTTCAGAAATACAATTAGGCCGTAATCAGCAAAGAAGGACATTTTATCAGTTTTTTTCTATTAGTTATTGGAATGTTATAAAGTGACATTTTTTAAATAAAAGAATGTCTGTGCATTGAAAGAAATGATTACAGATAAACTATTCCAACTATAATATCTTTAAAAAATAATAAACGTGATAGAACATCTTTGCATTACAGCTTAAAGTGAAGGTAAATCCCCTTCTCAATTTTATAGAAATAGAAAGTTAAAAAGGCGCTTTGTAACTTTCTGGGGGTGGAGTATCAACTACTGAAATTAATGGAAATAGAAAATCAAAACTATAATGTGACATATGAAAAAATACAGTTATAGGTACAACAAACAAGAGGAGGCTCTCTCTAGGTAAACAAGAGTTAGTTTTGTGAGATTTGTGCAAGAACACAAGTTTTTATTATTTAGTGCAGCAAAGACATCTAAATTCTAAAGACATGCTCTTACTTAAGTCTACTTTTTGGTTAGGTACACAGTGCAGTGGACCTTTTAACTCATACTATGGAACATCCTCCTTAGGGATTGATAAGTTTTATACCATACTGTGAAAAAATGTAACACAGCAGCACAAATACTAGAATCTCTTTTGCTATAATAACTATTGTTATTATGTTTCTTTTCATTGCTTGACACTGTGTATGTGTGTGTACAGGAAGTGGGTGGCCTACAGTAAACTGTACCAGAGTCTAGAGGTGGACTCCTCTGTTCTACTGCAGCAGCTCACCAGCATCGAGTACCACTGGCACCAGCAGGAGCTGCCCTACCAACAGGTCAGTCAGTATCACAGGTTTTAGCAGGTTCTTTGTTTCAAAGAACAATACCTTAGTTCCTGCTCCTTCAAAAATTCATATTTTCTTTGAGAAGAAACATTTAATGACTCTGTAAACATTATTGAAGACTTATTGTAAAAAAAAAAATCGAAATTTTTATCCTTGTTCTAACAGTCTTCTCATCATTATTTTACTCAAAGATTCCTGCATGTTTGAGTAATCTTGTAATGTCGTGCAGCTCAAAAAAGCCCTATTCTCACCTACCACCTATCCCCTTCCACTTGTCTGTGTTTAATTGTAATTTTATATATATATGTTAAAAGTCTGATTAATTGTAAAGCAAGTATGGTTCAAAATAGTCTCATAGCCACATTATAACAATAAAAATTACAAATTTAAAATCTGCTGCTTGTTACATTAAATCTTGCAATAAAGAGGCGGGGCTTATTCCTATAAAGAGGTGGGGCTTATCACTATAAAGAGGCGGGGTTTTTCAGTTCTGCAGTTTTGCACAGGAAGTAAATGGACCTTTTTCTATTTCTTGTTGTTTAACATCAATTTTGTGCTTATAAAAAAAAAAAAAAACATAATGTAATTTACTGAGAGAATAATGCCGTAGATCTGCTTTAACAAAATAAAAACAGCTTTAGAGTTTGGGCTCTGTGTACAACATGATTTCTAAACAACGTTCTAGTGTGATGTTATCAATTATAATTAGAAAGTTCAATATTAATCATAAGAAATGCCTGAACTCTCCTGCCTAAGGCCCAAAGTCACGAGGATAGGCTTCAGTCTCCCCAACCCAAACTGGAACAAGCAGAAGAAAATGAATGAATGGATAGTTGTAGTTTTAGTCAAATTAGTCGTCCAACCAGTCAAAGGTATTTCAACATTTACCTCATGCAATAGAGCCATGCATGCAAGTAAAAAAATCTATAGAGACATGAATTACTGTACCTCACAACATTTTTTACTGTATGTAGTAGATGTTGATGTGTTGGTTGTGTGTATTTTTACAGAAGCAGGAGCTGGAGACTCTCTTCATGGCTTCCTCCAGTATGGCTTGTGTCTGGTGTCCAAATACAGAGACATCTTTCCTCCCACGCCCAGCTCCACCCCCAAACTGCACACCCTGCTCAGGTACACACACACTGTCTGCTTTGTAGCTTTTGCTTTGCTATATAACACTGTTCTCTCATCGTTAGTTTAATCAAAGTTGAATTGGTTTGAGTGATTCTGTATTGTCTGCAACTGAGGTGTATGTGCAGGGTTGCCAAATATTCAGAGAGCAACAAGTAGTCAACTTTGAAAAAACAAAACTAAAAAGACAAGCAATTATTTAAATGTTGTGTTTAAGTGTTATACACCGTTTAACAAATATTTAGCATAAAATATATTACATGTCTTTAATCTGTTCAATAGCTGGTACAGTTTTTTAAATCAAATCTGTAAAATGGGTAAAAATCACCCCTTCTATACACACACATAAAGATCATTTTAGAATAAAAACAAAGTTAAATAAAACCAATGTATTTATTTGGAAATATGTAAACACACAACTATGTTTGTTACTTAAAGATGGGGTAGGTGATTTTCACACTGCAAACTCAATTTAGGTTTTATCTTACAACTTTATCTCATAAACAATTCAACACATTAATATCAATATGTATTAACTTTAGGTTGCAAGTTTGACTTAAAACACTCTTTTTTATCTTATAAAGTGAAACTGGAGTGACCACCCCAAGCTCAGCCAATCAGAACACAGCATTCTGCTCCTGATTAAAACAAAAATTCTTTATTATTCGATTCAGAGAGTATTCTATGGTCTAATTTTTTCACAAAGTGCTGCATTTATCATAGACTTTTTGGTGGAAAACACAAAGTTTACTTATTTACAGCTAAAAAAGTTAGCTACCCCAACTTTAAAGTTACCCCATGTAACATGCTGGAGGCGAAAAATCAAATGCATAATTCTATTGAAAAAGGAAAGTTAAAACACTTGTTTGGGACGTTCTACATCAATATACATCGGTTTCATGTCAAACTGTTGAAGAGTAGAGCTACAAGAACAAGATTTCCATGACAACAAGCAGAAGGAGGCTCCTCTAGGACACAAAAGAGTTTTTTTTTAGGAAGATGTAAGGCTGCTCCAAGTATAGAAACACATTTTTCTGATGTTTTTATTCCAACAAAAACATCCAGGTTAAACTGAACTCAACTTAATTTTTTTTTGGCCTAAAGTTACACAGTTATTTTAATTTTTACTCTTTGGCCTGTACAAAATAACGTGCCTAATGTCGATTGATATCTATGGTTGCTTTACAGTGGTGATAAGTAAGAACCTTCTTTGGGGAGGTAGTAGAGAGCCGCTGGTATCTCCAGAGCTGCAGGTTGGAGTCCACTGCTCTAGACTCTTTCAGTGTTTTTTTTAACAAAAGACTTGTACTCCATTAGCTGGCATCTGAAAACCACTCAAGCACACAGGAGTAACATCAGAGCAGAAACATGAACAAACATGTTACCAATTACACTACTGTAAATAATGATTTTTTTATTTATTTAGAATATTGGTGCAAATCTGTAAAACGAAGGCGTTCCAGAAGCTGAACCCAGCTCAGTTCGACTTGCACGAAGAAGTGATTGATTCTATTCAGGTCAGTCAACACTCGTATATCAAATGTTTTCATGTTTTATTAACCGTCTTGTTCTTTCTCCTACACTAGTTAGGAACAGAGGACTGGTTTTCTGTTAAAAAGGGTTTACATCAGCCTATGACCAAGGTAAAGTTCCAGTAATATATGTAATAGTAACATAAACGGTTGACCACTGATGCAGTATGATACTGTATGTGTGTGTGTATGTTGTATAGGATCTGTCTGAGACGGCGAGCGCCCTGTCCAGGCTGATCAGTGAGGTGCAGGAAGACATCAAGCACAACAAAGACGTGTACAACAGAGTGTTTGTCAGGTACAACTGTGGAGCTTTCAACATCTGCCACTGCGACTTCTGAAGCATCTGTAATTTTTAAAATATATTTTATATAATAATGCAGAAAATATTAATATACCAATTTTTTTGTTATTTTTTTTTTTACTAATGTGAAAAGTAAGCTTGTGCGACTTGCTACCATTTTTGTCTGGTTCGGCAAATACTGACTATCGGCCACAGCAAAAGGTCAATATTGTGAATCTTTTGACCTTTTTACTTTTCAAGAAGTAACTGTACTTTCTACTCCTACATTTTAAAACAGAGTAGTTACTTTATGAGCCATAAACTGTTTTTGTTTTTTGTTTTTAACATTACAGAGCTGCTTTGCTGTTGTGTATCAGAGCTTTGTGAACAAATTAACAGCTGAAAATTGCCAAAAATGTTTACATTTCTAACACTTACATATTTATCACATGATAAAAGTCACAATAATTAAATAATTCACTGTAAAGCTCAACTCAGGCTCCAACACATACAAACCAACTTTGTGCCTGCAAAAATGTATTTCTAGTCAGTGGTTTCTTGGTTAAACGTCTTAAAATCTGGATTTGAATCTTTATTTTGGTATTTTTTCTGGTTCAGGTGGTTTACTTGATGTACCAAGATTATAACTAGTTTTGAGGCGTTTGTGCCTTGTTTCAATACATTCTTCTTATTTCACTCAAACTATTTGCTATTGAAGTAAGACATTTTTACTTCCCCAGTGGCAATTTGATTCAAGCTCAAATTTTTAATAACATCAGAATGTCTTGAAACAAGTGAAATAAGCTGCCAAATGTATAGTTTTAACCAAGAGTAGAGAATAACTTCAGCAGTGTGATACTTTTTACTTTTTACTTAAGTAAATATACACAGATTTACTTTATACTTTTACTCAAGTAATGGAGTTCAGCAGGACTTTGACTTTACCAGAGTGTTTTTTACACAATAACTGTACTTTTACTTGAGTAGCGAACTTCAGTACTTTTGCATCTCTGAAGAAGTAAACACATACTTAGTAATTTTCCACTTCAGGCGAGGATGCACATGTACATTTATCATGTTTAAAATGAAGACAAGGCACTTTAACATGAAGGCCTTTTTAATCTAATATTTTCTGTCTTTTGCATAATATATCATTTATTTCACTTGTAAATAAACTTTCTTGTCGTTTCAGTGCAGTGCAAGTGGACGCGTTCACTGTGGTTATCAGAGATTCGACTCCCTGGTGAGAGGCCTTTTCCTTTTGCTGCCAAACGATAAGAATATTCACTCAGGTTAAAATGAAACTAAACCCTTAAATCACATTTCAACAAGCTCATTAACTGAGCAGTGTGTGGATATTGGAAGTGTGTAATGGAATGCAATGATGTTAGAAATTGGATTGTGTAATTTGCATTTGGTCTGATTACAAATGGCCTCCTGTAGATTAGGTTTGTGTTCACTGTTGTCTGTTTCTTTGCCTGTTAAAGCTGGCCAAGGAGGTGCGAGAGACCCTGAGTGTGATGGAGGGTCAGATGGAGCAGGCTCTGGCCAACAGCCTCTTCTTAGTTTACTTGAGTCTGCAGAAGATCCACAAAGACAAGGCCTTCTTGCAGAAAAGGTGTGTCTCTCAGGGCTTACTGCACACACTGACATCTCAAATCATATCTTGCTTACTACTTACAGACCGTTGCACCACTGATGTGTGAGGCTAGGCAGCAACAACATTTTCCCATCTCTCGTCTTTTTAAGATTAAGGCTTGCAAAACAAAAGGATATGATAATTCACATGGATGATGTTATATGTGCATGTGAAAGTTTGAGCGTGCACATACATGCGAGCTGATGAGAAACTGGCATGCGCTCTGTGTGTGTGAGCAACAGTCTCCGGAGAAAATGTAGATATACAATGAAATGTCAAAAACATACAATATGGATTTTTTTTTTTTTTTTTAACACTCTTTTTATTGAGTTTTCAGTATTTTATATACAGTTCAACATAAATTAACAATCAAATGACCAAGTGCTTAATGTATACATATACAGTATGTGTATACATGTAAATGCACGTGTCTATTAAATAAAAAAAATAAATAAACAAAAAAAACAATAAAACTAAAAAACAAGACGGAACATTCACACAGACCAAGATAAAAAAATAAGATACATTAAAGAAAATAAAATGTTATCTTATATTGAACAGGTGGAAGACTGTTAGCCAGTTTAAACAGAGACTATAATTCTTAAACTCAATTTAGGTCATTTTAAAATTAGGCTTTCATTTATAAGTCCGCTTTAAACAGGTGAATAAAAGATGACCATGTCCTGGTGAACTTGGATTCTTGTCCTTGTAAACTGTACCTGATTTTTTCCAAACCTAAATGCATCATTACATCTCTTACCCAGTTCACATGCGAGGGGGGCTCTGCCTGCTTCCAGTTCAATAACATCCAGGGGCGTAGCACCAAATTCTGGGCCCCAGGTACAAACTTAGTGATGGGCCCCTAATACATGATCTTGTCTTTTACTTATTTTGTTGTCTCTCGTCATTTTTCTCTTAACTTGGGTTTCATTTCTTTCTAGAATATTCATATACAGCCAATTGATTTAATTTCTACAATCCACACATAAATATAATATAAATTAAATGCTTTTTAATGCTACCTTTCAAGATTTTTATGGCCATAAACGCTTGAAAAACAGGACATTTATGTGTTTTTGTGTCATAACCATTGAGTTGGAAGCACTGCCTTCACTCAAATGAGAAAAAAAATGAAATGTGTTTTAATCTTTCTCTTTTACATTTTAGCTAACTTGTTTTAAGCTATCTATCTATCTATATACCAAGGCTGTGTCCCATGTACATGGGGTAGCCTAGACAGGGCACCCTTCTCTTTCCCCCCTTCCTCCCTCTGGTCCCATGATCTGAGTGTATGAGTGTGTGTGTGACTTGTGTGTTTTGTGTATGTTTGTGTTGTACAGCCTTTTTATTATGTCATTGTTCCAGAATCCTGTTTAGTCTTTGTTTATTATTTGCCACCTCGGCTAAGGAGACCACACTCGCACCGGCATCCATCCACCCGCCCGCCCATGAGCAAGAGAACTCAAAAAGGCAGCGAGAGAACCCAAACGAAAGCCACCAGGGACACGTCTGAGGAGCCACAAGGGACGACCACCAGACCCAGAGAGCGACCCGGACCACCATCCACCCCCAGGACTCCCTCCCAGCCATACCACAGGGCAAACTGCACGTGCCCCCCAGGGCCGGCCCCCCTCAGGCACCCCTCCCCTCTCTGATTATATTTATTTATTTTCCTTCGCTCCGAAATTGTTTCAGTCCCTATACTTATCCTGTCTTGTGTGCTGTGTGTTTGCTGCTACGTTGTGTCTAAGTTGCATTAAAAGAAGGCAGACATTGTCCTGCCAGCCTGAGTGGGAGTTTGACTTTCCCTAATTCTAAAGTGGTGCATTAAAACAATCTAAAACAATCTGGGAGCTTCCAGGTCTGAATCAATTGCTTCCAATCAGTTACATAACAATCATGAAGGGTACCCAAGTCAAAGCCGACCCCGGGGAACACAACAGCCGACACCGCGATACACCCAAGAGGAAAAACCCGGAGCGGCAAGGTAGCCCAGACCACCCCAGACTCCAAGCAAGCCGTACCCCCAGACCCCCCCAACAAGGTCCCAATGACCCCACCCAGGTCCTCCCACACCCTCCCAAGCCCTCCCCCACACAGGCAGACAAACGGAAAAACACAGGCACAAACACAGATCCCCCCGCAGAGGTAGAAAACGAGAGACAAAGACAGACTATAACAAAACAAAAAGGCTGACAGTATGTGTACGTGTTGCTCCACATTCGTGCCAATCCTCCTTGGGTGAAAGGTTCACTCTCCGCACTGCACTGCACTGGGGTCAGCTGTACAGCACAGCACATGAGACCTCTGCAACAGGGCCTCAGCAGTAGCTGGTTTACCCCTGCCACTTCATACACGAACCCTTCCAAGCAGGTTTCATCCTCTTCATGCATACACAAACGCTCTCCATTCATCCCTATCTCTAGCAGCCTCTCTTCCTTGCGTAACAGTCATTCCTCTGGCATTCAACCATCTTCTCACACCATCCATCCATCCCATCCGTGGTCTTCCTCTCAGTCGCACCCCTGGCCCATCAGCTTCATACACTTTTTTAACCAATCGCTCCCCTTCCATTCTCTCCACATGGCCAAACCATCCCAACGCCTTCCGCTCTGCTCGATCAGCCAACTCTCTCACAACACCCGTTCTCCTCTGTACTTCCTCATACTTCTCAGACATTTCCATCATTGCTTTATCAATCACTCTTCCACCAGCCTGCCTCACCCACGTATACTTATGGATCTCTTTCTTTCTGAACCATGTATTCCCAATCACCATCTCTCTCTCAGTGCACATTCCAATCAGTCTCTCACCACTATCATTCTTTCCAGGTACACCATACACACCAACAACACCCTCAATTTTCTCATCACCCACTCTAGCATTCAGATCTCCCATCAGCACTACATTCACATTTGCTCCAAATCCTTGCAAGCACTCATCCAAGTCATTCCAGAAGGTCACTCTCTCCTCTTCATTCCTCTCACTGCCAGGACCATACGCACTCACGAACACCCACCACTCATTCGGAAACTTCACTTTCACCCACATCAACCTTGATGAAATCTCTTTCCATTCAGCCACACATTGTCTCAAGTCACAACTCACCAACAAAGCCACACCTTCTCTTGCTCTCCCACTCTCTACACCAGACATTCTCCCACTCACACTTCCAAACACACACTCACCCTTCCCTTTCATCTTTGTCTCACTCCAGTGCTAACACGCTCATTCTCCTTCTTTCAAACATCCTTCCAATCAGATCTCTTTTACTTTCATTCGTACTACACCCACGCACATTCGAGTCAACCTCCCCTTCCCTACTCTGCCCTGTCTGTTTTTGGGAAAACTGTTACGGGGGAGAGGATTCCCAGTCCTCTCGCCCCGTCCCTTTTAGTCGCCTTTTACGACACGCAGGGAATACGGTGGTAGTATTCTTTCAGTCAGCCCCTAACCACAGGGCAATAGATAGATAGATAGATAGATAGAAAATCCTTTTGACATTTTGAATGTTTTATAATGTTGAAGTTGTGACATTATTGACAATATTCAAGTTAATATGCATATTTCAAATTGATCTTTTGTGCTGGCTATTTGTTCACTGAAAACTGCAAAACTCTTGCTCATAATATTATATTTGTAGCTACTGTATTTGTTAAAATTTTAGCCAATTAATATTCCTCTTTTTTCAGCTATTTTCTTTAGCCAAAGTCTGTAGCCACGTTTTATAGGAGAGATGGAGCTCTCTGTTATCATAAATAATTAAATTTAGAGGAACAATGTATCTCACAAACAAAATGATTTTGGGGGCCCTTTCCTAGCCTGGGCCCCGGGGAAACTAGCACCATTTACCCCGTCAATTCGACACCTTTGATAACATCAATCGTCGAGCAAGCAAACAAGTAAACTGAACAATTTTGCACTCAGATGTTCTTTGTATGTCTCTTGGGTTAATAATCCCAAGTATTGCTATAAGTGGATTCAAATCAACAGGTTTACATAATAAAGCTTTTGATTGAGTTCCAAAAATTTTGACCAAAAATTTGACAGCTCAGAGCACCCCCCCAAAACATGTGTGACAAAGATGCTGAAGCCTGTTTACAACGTATACACAAAGGGTCTACATCAGGAAATATCTTGCTTAATTTGAGTTCAGACAATATGGATTTTTTTCACACCTTTTATACTTCAATATGTTAGGGAAAGCCCAGATTAAAAAACAAACCCAAAGAAAATGTTGCCACGTGGCTTCAACCAAAATGGGTGGTTATTTTACGTTTTGGCTTTTCGTTACTTATTGACGTAAAAAAAAGAGTTGTTTCGTTGTATAGCTACGTTTTCTCTGATCTCAGGGCTGGTGTGTGACGTGTGATGATAAGCAGAGCGGGAACAAGTGAAGCTGTATACTTTACAGGGTGTCTCCACTGCTGCGGTGATGTGTGTGTGTGTCTGTGACCGCGTGCGTATGCCGCTGCTGTGATCATATACTGTATGTGTGGTAGATAAACCGTGTGTGTGTGAGAGCCTCTGTTTGGGTTTGTGCGTGTGATAATAGAAGCTATGTTGTAAAGTACACTTATGAACTTTATGTCCAATGATTAAAATAGCATTAAATTACACAGGTTTGAAAAACAGTTACAGATCATTGAGGCAGTCGCCTTTCAGTTGGTTTTAAAATCATTTAAGCACAAGAACTCGGTCAACATATTCCAAAAGGAGCTGAGTGGGCAAAGGCTCTCTTTTCCAGCTCTGTGTGGGCAAAAGGTACAGAGAGCAACAGATGGATTATTTGATCATAAGCAATAGGATTCAACACTTCTTCTTGTGATTAAAGTACAAATGTATTAGGGCACATATGTCAAACTCAAGGCCCAGGGGCCAGATGCGGCCCTTCAGCTCATTTCATGCGGCCCTCAAGGTCTTATAAGGTTTACTTACATTTTAATTTTACATAGTGCCAGGAGTAATCTGGGTGTCTTGACCTAATGAAATGATGTGTCTAAATAAAACTTAAAGAGTAAGTCATTTTTCAGACTAATGCGGATGTATATTCAGTAATTGTGACTTCAAATAAATATACAATAATTACATACAACTAATATTTGCAGTACGTCAAAGATTAGTAAGTTTAATTTTAGTTACAACCGGCCCTTCAAGGACAACTCCAATGCCAATGTGGCCCTTTTATACCACTGTATTAGGGCAATGTATCAGGGCAGTAATCCAGGCAAAACTTTGGTAATAAAAGTGTAGAAGCATCGCTGCCTCCTAGTGGCCAGAGAAGGCCATCTCACTCTTAAGTACAAGTCACAATGATGTGTCAGAGATTTACAGTTTGTTATGAACCTCAGGGCTGCAGGATAAACAGTGTCCACCATCTGAAGACACAACCATTTAAAATATATCACCATAATCCAACACAGATAAAACGTTTTAGTGACAAGACGCTTTTTTGCTTCAAAGGAAAAAAGACAACTTGTTACAAAAGAATCCAGACACCAAGGTATTTATATTCATGAACCACTTCTATGACATTTAGGACACAGCTGGATGAGGTTCAGACGAGTTTGAAAACAGCATTAGCTAAGTCTTGTTGGCATAAAGAACAAGAGAATTGAAATTTTGAATTGTAGAAAAAGTTGTGAAGTAATGCAAAAGTTGGAGTTTGAAGGAGTCCAACTTCAGTCAGCTCACATGTGTGTTCCTGTGTGTGTGTCAGGGGCGTTCTGGAGCTGACCAACTTCCACGAGAACTTCAGGGAGGCTCTGCCCTACTGGCTCAACCAGGCCTTCAGCACCACACAGGACCGAGTGGAGCGGGCGTGCAGGTGGACCAGGTCAGCCCTAATACAACTCATGTTCACAATCAGCAAATGTTTAGTGTTCTTAGTTAACGTTAGCATTGGTTTCATCACATTATACAGTTTAAAAAGGTTTGTCTCACTTTTAACTCATGAGATAAGAACTAATGCAAACTAGTGAAAACAAGACACCGAAAAGCAGCTTTAAACAGAATTCTCACCAACAATCACTTGATGTTGTGATAAACTGTTGTATTTCCTGCACATATCAGAATATCAGCTGTTTCCTGTTCTCTGACGCTCGACTCAAGAGTAAAGAGAGTTTTATCAGTCAAAGCCAATGTGCTTTAAAGTTATTAAGGCAGTGGTTTTGCAAAGAAGTGAAATAAAAGTAGGTAATAAAGCAGAAGTAGTTTATTTTGTACTCTTGCATTAGTCACAACCACAGAAATGTGTAACTGCCTATAGTTCACCCTGGATGTAGAATTCTTGAAGAGAAAAATATACTGTATCCTATTAAAATTACAATCACTTCACTTTATTATTTTAAAGTTTTAATCACAAAATGCTTTTGCTTCATTTATGTATTGTATTTTGGTGTAACAATACTTTTCCTGGAGTGTAACTTTTGAATACCAAATAATTTATAAGCCCTTGGATCGTGATAGTTTCTCCACTGTGTTGAAAAGAGAGAGAGAGGAGAGGTTGAAAGCAGTTTGATAGAATCCAGATTTAAATGTAAAATAACATTTTGACACACAGACTGATTGGATCTTATGGTAAGCATCATCTGTTTCCTGCTTACACAGCACTTGACTTAAGAAAAGATTATATTACCTATGCATAAAAATTACTAAGTAAATGAATTCACGTCACATCACCCCAGTCTATAGGTCAATTTTTGGCTGATACAATTATACAACAGTTTTTGTTCTAATACAATATATATATATATATATATATATATATATATATTATATATATATTATTATATATATATTATATATATATATTTATTATATATATATATTTTTTTTTTTTTTTTTACCAATAAAAATCCAGAATCTGAATTTTTTTAAGATTACCTATTAAATATTGTATGTGAAATTGTCTCTTGCTCAACATCTGGCCATCTGAGACCTGCCTTATGATTAATACACACACATAATACACACTGAATTTAGTAGTGAAGGAGTCAAGACCACACTGATCGAGACCAAGACCTCTCCGAGATCACAGTGTCTCAAGTCCAAGACAAGACCAGGACCACTGAGTGAGGCTAAGACCGAGACAAAACCTAGACTGAGCCAAGACCACGACAGCAGTGCATTGAGACTAAACATTTGATTCAATATGTAAATTATATTTATAGCATGACATTGTGCTAATGAGTCCAAATGTGCTCAAGTCCAAGACAAGACCAAGACCTCAAAAAGTGGTCTTGAGACTGGTTTTAAGTACTACTACACTACAATTTAGATTGTAAGAAAATGTCTGTTATATTTAGGTGACAATAACTGCTCATGAAGCAGAGCTCTGCATCAGGCCCTGGAGCCAGGCCCTGAAATGGAACAGAACAACCAAACAGTTCTTTTGTTGTAGTGTTTTAAGCCAAATAAAAACAGTCTTGGTGTTTCCTGTGTGTGTCCCCTCAGCTGCAACCTCTCCAGACCGGAGCAGTGCCCATCAAACACAGCTCCTCTGCAGTGGACCTGGTGGCCTGTGTGCAGCCCATCTGTCAGCTGTGGGAGCAGCTGTGCTGGCCTGACCCTGAGGAGGCCTTCATGCTCATGGTCAAACTCACTGAGGTACAGCATACTCACTTTGGTTTATGACAATCTCCACATGTATAGGTCCATCACATGTGTTGTGTGCTTTAGGACGTGTGTAAGATAGTGGTCAGCTACTGCAAAATCCTCAAGGAGCGTGTGCGAGTGCTGACGGAGAACTCTGAGTACGGCAGTGCCATCAACATGGTGAGAACTCACACAGTCTGGGTTTTTCTTTTGAGTCATGAACAAACAATCAGAGCGTTGTCATTATTTTCATTAATCCAGCAACACTGAAATAATCCATGTGCAGCACTTGTCAGTTGGCCAGTATATAATATAAAATATAAATATTCCCTTCTCACACTTCAAAAGCAGTCTGATCCTCTTTCCATGCTGGGGTCCTGGGAGCTAGAACTAGTGTACTTTTCTGGACCAAGATTTAACAGTAGATATAGATTTTTTTCTCAAAATTAGCCATTGCAGCATATCAACTAAGCTTTTTTTTATTTGGAGCAGTGTTTTATGGGTCAGGATGCACAGGTACTCAGTCCCAACGCCCATTTGAGTACGGACACTTCTCAGAGTGTTCAGCAGGCTCTCTCCGTGATTTTAATTAATCTCCAAATAAAAATACTGGCACCTATTTTTTCCCAAGCTTTTTTTTGTTTAAAAAATAGTTCTCTAATGGTAGTTTATCATTTACTACTATTGCATTTTCTTGTTTTAATACAAAATATGTCAAAACCCCTCCAAAATAAATGAAGTTTTTCAATTCAGATACTATTATATTTAATCTTTTTTTTTTAAATCTGAAACCATTCGAAGTATCCCGGTGAGTGCTTGCATAGCCCCAGGGGTCCCCGTACCGCTGTTTGGGAAACACTGATTTATACAACTGACATCAGCTTAGGCCATGGAAAACATAATATTACAGCCTTTGAAAAGATCTTTTGTCATTAGAATTAGAAGAATCTGGAAAGAATAAATACATAAATCTGAATCAAGTTATGTCTGTATTAAGAACGATGTCACATTCTGTTCTCTTTTGCGTCCAGCTGTGCGTGGTGGTGAACGACCTGGAGCACCTGCGTTCAGTCCTGACCCGTCTGCCCTCACAGCTCAACTGGCCCGGGCTGAAGGAGCGCACTCAGCTCGTGATCGGAGAGAGACAGTTCCACAACACTCTGCCGTCCCAGCTGCAGCAGGCCCAGGACATACTGAGCAAAGAGATCCGCTCGGCTCTGGACACGCTGGGCAAGAGGGTGACCGCACCACACGACAGCGTTTTAGTTCACTTTAAGTGTTTGGTTTTTTTTGTATTAATGCTGTGGTTTTGTGTGACAGTTAAACACAGACATTGAGACACACGTCCGGAGCATGGCCACGAGAAAAAGGTTTCCATCCAAGTCTACTGAGGATGTAGGTGTAAACTGGGTCTAATCAGAGGTGATGGGAGTAGTATAAAGGGGTCTTTCACACCAACACAAACCTCAGTCGTCGTCGGTAAGGTCAAGCAACGCAGCATCTGTTCTAGTCTCTTTAGGGCGCAGCGACGTAACAAGACATTCACACAAACAAAATCCAAATGCTGAGGGTGCATGTGTGTGACGTAAAGCTTGACAAAAATGGACAGATGTTTCTTATCATTCCTCCTTTCCCGCCACAGTCCAGCCTTCGTACTGCTGTTTGTTGCAATTTTCCTCTGTAGTTACACCTCGTTTAAACACGTGCAAATAACAACAATCCATGCTCAGCTACATGCCAGTTAAACAGCTGCAAATGCGGCAACTGGCGATGCATACCGTGCAGACAAGTCTTCAAAACCCCGCCTCCGCGACTTGCTCCGCGCCTCTCTGACACCTTGGTGTGAAAGAGCCTTAAAGCTGTTTTCCAATGTCATATTTTTGTTGACTAAAACCATAATATCAAAAAGTATGAGCAAAATTACCATAATCTTGGCACTACTGAGCACTCCTGAATAAAAGCCACACTGACTAGATTGAAAAAAGAAAAGGGGCTGCACAACTGCAATGATTTGTTTTCAGTGTTTGAAAGTGGACAGTACAGGACATGACATGATATTGAACCCTATTATAATAGACCACGGGTCTCCAACCTTTTTTGCCAGGAGAGCTACTTTTGCAAAAGAAAACTGGCGGCGAGCTACTACTTTTAGCGCTGACCAAAAATTGATCAGTTAACTTTGGCATAGTTAAGAGACCTATATGAAAATTTTGCCAAAATCTTTTTAGAAATAGACATAATTAGGCATCTAAAGATACATCTCCAGTAGAAATAGGCATGTAATAAATACAATTTGAGTAATAAAGCATAATTTGTATAATTCTAAAATCCTTTGGCCAGCTACTTGGAGGGTGGTGGCGAGCTACTGGTAGCTCCTGAGCTACAGGCTGGAGGCCACTGCTATAAAGGGATTATTGGTCGATGCCACTTTCCGCTCTACTGCGCATGTCACGTGTTCTGAAAGCAGCTGTTTTGATCAAGTTTGAGCCGTTTTGACTGAAGCTTGTGACAGTGTTTTTCTTGAGTGATAAAGTTGAGTTTCATTCACAAATGTTAATTTAGCAGCATAACTTTTATTTTCGCTCACTGATAATTTCTTGTACTTAGCTGACAACAGCGTCTTGTACTTAGCTGGCAACAGCCCTGGTGAGTGTTGCTGCTACAGCTTGTGTCAGGCAGCCACAGCTCTTTCTGCTGTTAGGCTGCACGGGAATCCCTTGTGTAATGATCCTTCTATACAAGGGTTATTCAACATAAGGTTCAGGGGCCAAATCAGGCCCTTCAATCAATTAAATCTGGCCGTTGAACCGGCTTAAGACCATTAGAAAATAAACTTGCTTTGTATTTACTGGTAAAATTTGAAGTCTGAACTTTTTAAAATCTGATTTCATTCTGTCTAGTTCAATCTGTTTTTGCCTTCATTTAGTTCTGTTCTGCATTTGAATGGCAATATGTAATGTTGTATAGACAAAAGCATTTTGTTTTTCCACACAAACCTAATGTTGCAGTAGTTATTTTGCAATGTTAAAACAGATTTCATGTTAGGGATATTTTGTGTGATCCCAAATTGTGCTAAAAGGAGTGTTGTGTCTTGCACCTTCGGCTCAAAGGTCACGGAAGAAACAAACAAACTTGAAACCTGATTTTTTTTTTTAAGTAATCAGACGTACAGAGACAAGTGGGCATAAATAGGTGGTCGGTGAAAACAGGGAAGTGCATTTTACACGATAGGCCTCTTTTAATCACTGAATTCTAAACCCACGTCTGATGGTAACATTATCAATAACCAGCCGTTGTGTTTGTGAAGGTGGCGGCTCCTCTGATGCGATACCTGGAGAAAGAACTGCAGTACATGAACGAAAACCTGGTCCAAGAAAACTTCAACAGGTAAACTGACTCCTGTTTGTCATTTGGGCAGAAAAATACTACGCACACAGGTTTCTCAGTCATACAACTTTTCTTTTTGGTCTGATTAAAGGTGCGTAACATTTCTAGCAGAAATTGGATCAACAACAATCATATCACCAATACTGTGACTGATATATATCTCTCACCTCCATGTGTGGCTTTGCAAATGTCAAATACTGTGACACAAACAATAGATCTTTGATACACAATTGGAGTGACATGTAGTCGATCCAGTGCCCCAGATTAGGCCGGAGATTCAATGATGAATTCATTTAGATAGAGTTCAAGGATTGAAAACACAGATATGCCCATTCATAATTATTACAATTTACATGGGTAAAGTGGTCTCGAGGTAAAGATTATGCGGTGTGACGCGAATTTGTTTTTTACAAGATGACAGGGGAAGAGCTGCCGATGGTGGCTTCTGATTGGCTGGCTAGTGACTCTTACCTCTTCGCTGATTGGCTGTCTCGCATGTGCATGTCTTGCTAGCCTGTTGATAGAGAAAATCACTTCGAAAGGTTAGTGCTAGATAGATAGTCAGGCCTAAACTGTTATATTTTTTATCCTAACCTTTACCCAAGCCTTTTTCCTAACTTTAGCCATCACCCTAACCCTTTCCCTAAACTTACCCGTTCTCCTAAACATAATTTTCGTCCCTCCGGACCTGACTGTCTAGCACTAACCTTTTCGAAAGTTTTGTGGTAATGCATTGAGTCACTAGCCAGCCAATCAGAGGCCGCCATTGGCAGCTCTTCCCCTGCCATCCTGTAAAAAAAAAATTCGCCCATGTGACTGCTATATTGTGACCAGAGATTACAAGTAACTAAGTATTTTTACTCAACTACTGTACTTAAGTAGTGTTCTTGAGTATCTGTACTTTACTTGAGTACTGTATTACAAAAACTGGTGACTTTTTACTTTTACTTCTTACATTTTCAAGAAGTATCTATATTTTCTACTCCATACACTTTAAAAACAGGTTTGTTACTTATACTTATAAGCCCAATAAACTCCACCCCGGTAAATACAGCTGCAGACCTGCTGTGCTGCTGCATATCAGTGCTTTGTGAATAAATTAACTTCTAACAAATACACATTTTGGGGTGCACGGTAGCAGAGTGGTTAGAGCTCTGGCTTCCCAACCAGGAGGTCGTGGGTTCGACTCCCTGGTCGGACCATATCAACATCTCACAATCTCTCTGGGTGGAGTTTGCATGTTCTCCTCGTGTCACCGTGGGTTTTCTCCGGGTACTCCGGTTTCCTCCAAAAACATGCATGTTTAGGTTAATTGGGCATCACTGTAAATTTCCCTTAGTGAGTGAATGAGAGAGTGAATGTTTGTCTGTCTGACCCTGCGACGAGTTGGCCACTGTCCAGGGTGTCCCCCGCCTAAGGCCCAAAGTCACTGGGATAGGCTCTAGTCACCCGCGACCCCTAACGGGATTAAGCGGTAGAAAATGAATGAATGAACAAATACACATTTATCAAATGAAAAATGTCAGATGAATTATAAGAATTACACTGCAAAATTATAATAATTACACTGCAAACAAATTGCATTTCAAGATTGTTTTTTTAATCTTTATTTTAGTTTTTTTATTGGTTAAGGTAGTTTTACTTGGTGTAGCTAGATTATATATGACTACTGTCAAGTTTTTTTCTGCCTTGTTTCAATAAATTTGTTCTTATTTCAAGCCAACATTATTTTCTATTGAAGATATTTTTAATCACCTCATTGGCAAATTTAAATCAAGCTAAAATCTCTTGAAAAATGTGAAATAAGCTGCCAAAAAATGTGTTTTACCTGAGACCAGAGATTAACTTTTGGCAGTGCGATTGTACTTGTTACTTTTTTTTACTCAAGTAAATTTACTCACATTTACTTATACTTTTACTAAAGTAAAGGAGTTGGATCAGGACTTTGACTTTTACCAGAGTTGTTCCTAAGATTTTGTGACAGTCACAAATATCACAAATATCACAATAATCCATGTGGTGGAGTCAGGTTAGTGTTCTAGTGTGCAGCCACCTTACTGTACTGTTTCTCTATTTAGCAACACCAACAGCAAACATTGATCTTCTATCCTTCCTGATCTTTATCTCTCATGTGTCATGTTTGTGTGACTTTGTAGTCTTCTGACGCCTCTGTGGAACAACTCGGTGAAGATCCTGTACCAGGTGGCCACACAGCCGCAGCAGGAGGGTCTGATGGTGTACTGTCAGAGGCTGCTCTACACGCTGCAGGTAACGGGACGCTTCTCTGCATCAGGACCGCCGCTTAAACTCTACAATCCAACTGTCCCTCTGCGTCTGTTTGTAGTGTCTGGAGCAGTGCTTTCACGCCGAGGGAAACGGACTCCCACTCAGCACCCTACATTCTGACGAGTACAAAGTAAGACGTTCAGATCGTGTTCAGGGTAAAGTGTGTCTGACAGGTTTAAATACACATTCAGTAAAACCTAGAGCTGAAATGTGTCCTTTTTAGAGCTGATGAGGGATTTTGTGTCTTTTGAATTTGCAAATTACCTGGAAAAGACTTTTAACGGTGGAGCTGTTGTTGTCTTCCCCTCAGACGCTAAAAGCCCACCTGACACACAACTCTCTAAGCAGCTTTCAACTCATGGAGAAATTCTTTGAGACGAAGATAACAGAGCAGGTATGTCTCTCTCTCTCTTTTCTCTTACTGCACACACTTAACGCTACAGTGTCATCTGACGGTGCTGTTATTGTGTCTAACAGAAGGTTTTCAGTGGGGAGAAGTACGGGGCAGTCACCCTCCTCACGTCCTACCACAGATCAGAGCAGAACCTCAGAGTGGAAGTGCTCAACGCCGTCAATCTGTTACCCATGGACTCTAACGGTAAGCCTGCAAAAGAACTCTGTAATGTCACTGATGTAGACACCACTGCTGAAGCGTGGGACTAGTAATACACTGCAATGTGAGGAGGATCAGGAGACACAGAGGAGCAGGAGAGACAGTGGATCAGCAGTGAACTATAGACACGGGAGGGTCATGTGATCAAACAGGACTGGCACAGAGAGGCAGGACAGAGATTAGACAGGAACACACCTTTAGTTTTTCTAAGAATTGTATTGACATTGTCATTTGTTTTACATTTCTGAAAAACTTTAATACAAGTGAAATAATGTAGGTATAAATATGTTACCAAGTACAGAAGCTTATTGCATTCATTTGAATTAAATACAATTTCTGTTATTACTAGAAAAGTTTTTTTTTTTACGTGAAAAGTGTCTGTTTCTACAAGCAAAATAAGTCCTGTTTTATGACAAAAGTTTCTGTTTTTACGAGGAAAGTTTTGTCAAAAACAGACAAGTGATGGGGAGTACTGCTTATTCAGCTCCAAACGTGCTCCAGCGAAAATGTCTATTCCATTTATTTTTATTTTATATTAAGCTTAAGGCATTGGGAGATTTAGTTATCTTTGAGTTCAGCAGAAAGCATAATAGGGATGTTCGCCAATGTGTGAAATCTAAATATGAGCGTGGCTGCTGGCTGGCTGAACCAAAACAACCAAAGGTGAACACCTGGCGCCTCAACCTCCGACTATCACCAAGTGTTCGATAACCTGCATGTTATTGTTGTATGAAGCAAGACAGACATGTCTTTACAAGTGCTCACAAAGCCTTGAAATGAACCTAGGTTTAGTAACAAGAAAGTCATGTGACCGAGGCTTCAAGTTGTGGAAAATGAATAAAATTGAGGAAAACAATGGCTACGTGAGCATGTCTTTTTACTATTAATATTGATAAAACTATATAACATTAACATTAAAATAAGATCTTTAAAATCAATGTTATATTCTTTGTAGTACATTGATCTCTCCAGGTGAGGGCAGTATTTTTGAGGCTTCACTTTGTTGAAGCTTTGGGCTGAGATCTCATCGGTTCACGAGGCCTCACATTTCTCATCACTAGCGACTCGTGATGAACATGTGACAACACGACCAACATCCCTATTGTAAGCTTGTCAACTTTGTGAAGATATCTAAAGTCACTGCGTTTGTTCAGGCACAAAGAAGTCTGACCAAGATCAACTCAGAGAATATGGTTTGCTCTGTGGTCACAAGATGCATCTGAAAAGCCTCCAGAAAGCTTCTTCAGACGTCTTTGCTTCGGATGCCGATTACTCAAACATGCATGAATCAAATCTAATACAACTTTGGATAAACAAATGATGAGTGACACTGTTAGAGCATAGTTAAAAAAGTGAATTTTATTGTCTTTCACAGGTTTAAGCGACCCATTTGTTCAACTGTGTCTGGAGCCAAGCCACATTTTCCCTGAAGTCGAGCCTCGCTGCACTCAGATCAAAAACTGCGACCTCAACCCTCTGTTCGAAGAGGTTTTTAACTTGTAAGTCCATTCTTAAAAACAATCCTAATCCTGTTTCTATCGTGTCTAAACGTGAGTCTTTTTTGCAAGTATGGTTTCTCTGGAGCAGTGCACTTCTCCCGGAGCCTGTCTGATGGTGACGGTGCTGGACCACGACACTCTGAGGACGGACGATTTCGAAGGAGAGGCCTTCCTGGGACTCAAGTCTATCCCGGGAGTGGGCGGGGCTAAGCAGGGGGAGGAGGGCGGCGCAGGTTTTCAGCCGGAAACGCAGCCCGCTCAGATAAGACTGCCGCTGATGCATCCCAAGCCCAACGGTGAGTGCATTAGACACAGAGACAGACATGTGTTGGTATTTACTGTACAGAAACACACCACTGTCAGACATAAAATAAAATAAAAATGTTTACGGTCAATGAGAATTAACAAAATCTGTATTTGCTAAATGTCAAAATTATGAGATGTTTTTTAAATGACGTTTTTCAAAGTCAAGTTTACATACATTTCATTAGTTTTTTGTGCTATTGCCTTTTGTCGTGTGGATCAGCAAACTCTTTTTTATTTGTTTTACTAAAGAAGTATTTTATAAATATATTTGCCTTTTCTGCATCATAAAGTACAAATATTATGCATTTTTTGTGTTGTTCCTGTCCTTCAAATATGCTACTATTTCTACTTTGGAATCCCACAACCAATGAAAATATTGTTGTAAAGCACAAATGATCATGTGTTTCCCACATCAGAAATCAAGTTAGAGCTCTAGCTACTGACTGCAGAGAACATTTCACAGACTAAGCTCAAATCTTGTCTGTTATGCTGCAGCTGCTAAGTCAGAATGTGCGATCTTAACTACTACTATACTATTATGCTATATAAAGCTCAATACAACATGTGTTATAAAAGTAAGTTGGTAGCCAGGTCAGATTGTCCTCACCAGGACCCAGGAAAATGTTTGACAAATTGTTTGTAATGTGTTGTGTTATAGTATATTCTAGACTCAACTCAACTATATATTTGATCAGTGGTGGTGAAACAGAAGTGTTGTTCTAACAAGGTTTAGAGTTGTAAACATGCAGGAGAAGTTTATTTACCATCAGTTCAGGAAACACTATTAAATTCACTGTGCTAGTATTGGCTATACAAGTTTGACTATGCTTCCACACAAGAAGGTTTAAATAGGAGCTAAAAGGAACTAATACTTCTGTGAGACAAATTCACTGAGGAATCTGATAGAGAAGATAAATTCTGTAATGTCGAATGGCTTCCATCATAGATTCAGTGATGAAACTGCAGGTGGCCTTATTAAGACTTTGCACAAGATGCACATTTCTACAACAAGTAGTGCACCATCAGTAATAATCATAAATCAAATATGAGACCGTGCTGGTATAGATTATTCATCATAGGTTGGGCAAGAGCCAGAGATGTCATAAATATGTGCACTGTCAAAGTTTCACTGTGGTGATTTCTGTCTGTGACTTTAAAAACGCATTCAAACATTATTTATTATAGCTATGTTCCATCTGTATTAAATGTTATCTCTCAAATGTTTTGATGTCACGTACACACAACCTTTTGTACAGTAGCATTGCAGTGTCTTAGTGACACCCAGTGGTCAAAATTGCAATTACATGCTGTCTTTTCTGCAGTTGTTCTGAAAATGTGGGTATATTTTGATGAGCCTTCGTTGACACAAGTCAACTTAAGCATAGTAGAGGATCTTTAACTGAAATTAGACCTGTAGATCTAGTAGGAGTTGGAAAGCAAAATACTACTTTTTTAAAATTTGAGAAGCAGTGCACTACGCTGTTGTAGAAACATTTGATACTTTTGACAACTGTTGTTCAGTGCAAGAAAGAATGTAATGATTTAGTATTTATAGGAAACTTACTGGTCCAAGTACTGACCCTTGGGTACACCAAATGTTTTACTGTGTACTGACCGCACACATTTGTTTCTCCTGTTTAGATGACAGCATTCTGAAGCTTCTGGAGACCAGGAAAGGAGAACGTGAAGCTCAAGTGTTTGTGAAGAAGCGCCGTTTAAGAGAAAAACAATCCCAAGAAAATATTCAACCCTGATAGAAAAGCAACACGCGTGTTTCCAAAAATATACAATTTATTTGACTGGTCTGTACCAAAAACAAAGGAAATCACTCAGAGGCAAACACTGGTGATGATGAAGTGTGTCGTGGACAGTTTAAACATCACAGTGATCATGAAACACTTTCACTTCTGCTGCCGCGTCTTGATGCTTCTCTGGTCAGTGCAACAGATAAGTATGACAGCACACAACTATGGATATTTATATATATAATATATATTAGCCTACTTTTGACACAATGTGAAATGTCAAAGATTACTACAAATGTCGAGATTTGGCAGATCAAACTGTCACATATTCATTGAAAACAAAAAAAAAGAGCCAGAAAAACAAATGTATATGAAAAATGTAAAGTAAAAAAAGGTAATTTGAAAGACTACACAAGTTTGAGTACATTTGCCTTGATTGTGTTAACATGCTTTCTTCTGGAGAAAACCTGAGTGTATTAACAGAGGCGTCTGTTGTATATCAAAACAAATACTACATTTAAATATGTTATTGTAACACATTATTTTTCATTTCCACTAAACTAAGTAATATAAAAAAAATGAAAAACATGAAAGTCCTACCCAGGGCCCCCTTTGGCTGTAGCATTAGAACAATATAGTCTGCATTAATTCACACATACATTGTTTATTTTCTCGTCTTATTCTTACCTTATTGTTAATGCTAAAAACCGTTTCTATAAGCATTATTGTTGGTTTACAAAAATCAGTGCAATTAGTTGTAATTTTTGGTTGTTAGTTATTACACAGATCACGTTATGGCCAGCTTTTGTCTGGACTAATAGCTATGAACGTTTTTGGAGATATCAGTAACACTTTAGAAACCTACATATTAATTAGGCTTAATAAATCATTAATAACACCTTAATTCATCATGAACAAATAATTAAAAGTTGAAAAAGTTATTTGAAATCTAACCTTAGCTCCTTAATTAAGTAGTTACTAAGCATTAATAAACTTTTTCATTCATTAATTGACCATTTGTTCATTACCAATTAAGGCTTTGTTTATGCATTTGTTACAGTTTACTAAGGCCAATTACTGTGTAGTTATTACAAAGTGGTACAGAGAAATCTTATTGAACATTTTTTTTTCATAATGCAGTGTGTAGATTAGGGCTGCACAATATATCAAAACTACCATGTCTTTAGACACAATTAACTAATTGCAAAAGCGTCATAAAGTCCATCACAAAAACTAAATATCACGTGATTAGTAGTTTGTCAATCCAGACGCATTTCATGGTTCTGGTATAAAAATACAAATCGCAAATCTAATTGTGATTGCAGTTGTAATGAGGCCAATTTATTCAGTTATTATAATGACAAGAGAGAGCGTAGTCACGGTAACAAATGTCCAGCTCTGGCAGCCATCTTGTGTAGGGAGATTCTACCAAAGATCTCATAGAAACTCATTGAAAGGCTGAACTTTTTACTTACTTTTTTTGCTTTAATACTTTGATATAAGAATCTTTTTGTATTGGTACAAACCTCTGTTCAACCAAGCTAATTGAAAAAAAGTTAATCCAGGGGGGGTCAAACTCAAATGGAGCTGGGGGCCGAGTTGATCGAAGTCAGAGTTGGTTTCAAACTCCAAGTCTACCTGTGTTGTATTGAAATACTGTATAACAATTATGCTGTGTAAGGCTTAAAAACACGCATTATATATATTGTTCTTTTGGACAAACTGTTTGCATTTTGCATTACAGTGCATTTTAAAGGTTTTACAGTCTCATCTCAATAATGAAGTACTGCTGCACGCTTCAGCAGGGGAGGGGCTGAATAATTAAAAGTTTGACACCCCTTGATCTATAAATTATGTGACCTTGTTTTTACATTATATTAGAATTTTGCTACTTTTTTTCCCTCACAAAATGGCCGCCACAACAAAAAATCAAAAAGCCCCGCCCTTCTCTAGTCATTATAATAGCACAGTTTAAATTCTGATGATTCCGACTGGCGACTAAACCCATTCACCATAAGATCTCCGTCTCAGCTGCCCTCCGCTTCATTGAAACAACCTGTGTGAACCTATTCGATATTTTCTCCAAATTGTGCAGCCCTTGTGTCGGTGACTATTAGACTTCTAACCTTCTCTAAAAGCAGACATTATGCTGTAGCGACGGCCCTTACAGATTAAATAGAATCACTGGAATAGATCTTCGGATTTTTTGTTGAAAAGTTGATACAAACAGTGTCGCTGGTCGAGAACAATACTCGCTAAAGGTCAGTGGTGGAAAGTAACGAAGTACATGAGTAAAAGTATGTATTTAAGTGGTAAGAAGTACTTTTGAGATCGTTCTGTGAAATCCCACCTGAATATTATCACTTAAAGATCAAAATTGGACAAAAACAAAAAACTTCCACCAATTCACCTTATTCTGTCCCGCCCACTTTTCTTGGCAGTGCACTTCCTGTTTAGCTGCGTTTAGCGTGTACGATTCAGTCGCTGGGTTTGTTTTAGACAATGTTAGCTACCTTAAACTGTGCTGACAAGAAAAGTGGGCAGGGCCGTTTAAGGTGAATAAACTTTGTGCGTAGAATGTCAGTTGGCTAGTTTATATTTTGTCTGTACTTATGAGCGTTTCCTGTTCAGTTAATTTCTTTGAGTTTTTCACTACATCGGTTTAAAATGAAGAAATACTTGGAGGATCAAACAGTTATAACAAGAATATTTCATCAAAAGACACTTGTGGGTTTATAAAGAGATCTGTTTGTGTTTAAACGCGAACAGGAAGTGTCATATGTACATAAGTTAGCCATTTTGAATAGAAACAAGCTAACTAACATTCCGTGCACAGAGCCTATCATCAACACTATTTATTTATTTATCTATTTACTTTTTATTTCAACTTTTACTGCAGTACTTGATCCACCACTGCCAAACGTTCTGCTGTTCCGTTAGTAACACTGGGAATTTGAAATAGCTAGGTTGAAATTTGTGTTCCGAGTTGACCTTGCAGCCACGGTACAGTCCGGGGAGTAAAAAAAGTGGCTATAAAAAGAGCAGGACTGTGGTTGCGTGGCTGGTGTGGATCCTGGTGGTGGTGGTGGTGGGGGGGTCAGGAGAGGGGCTGAGGGGGCTGCTGCTGCTGCTTCTGCTCCTGTTTGTGTTCGGGACACATGGGGCACTCTGTGGAGGACGAGCAGCTCTCGCACTGGAGTCCGTGTCCACAGGGCAGAGAGAGAGAACCCTGCTCCCCGCACGTTACACAGCACTGACGCTGTTTACGGTACACCACCTGACACAGACAGATAGACAGGGTCAAACAGTGATATTCTGCTGTTACTACGGTGATCAGCAGAAGCTTAGTGACAATGATCAAGTATATCGTACATAGGAGTGCTGTGCAAATAAATGATCCTATTTAAAACTAATTTCTAGTCCATGACACAATTTATTTACCTCAAGCTGTCTCAAGTTACAAAGCTTCAAGTCTCAAGTCACTCATTTTTGAGTCCAAGTTGAGTCCCAAGTCTTAGAACAATTAGAACAATGTTCAGGAGAAGTCTGGTGTGTTTATTATGGACTTCAAAACAAACACAATCTTTGAGCTTAATTTAAGACGCCACAAAAAGTGAAAGTAAATATAAAGAAAACAGATTCTTCAAAACCAACTGCTGCAAACTCACATGAGTGTAGTAGTAGTTTAGTGTCTGAGTGTTACCTGTTCCACTGCGTGTAAGCAGCTGCAGACTCACATGAGTGTAGTAGTAGTAGTAGTAGTAGTTTAGTGTCTAAGTGTGAGTTACCTGTTCCACTGCGTGTAAGCAGCTGCAGAGCTGGGCCTGCAGGCTCAGTACAGACTCCAGAGGCAGCCTGTGGAGCAGCTGGAGTTGGTGCACGTCTAGATGAGGGTTTTCTCCTCTGCGTAGACTCTCTAGTGCCTCCTGCAGGAGAGCAGCTTGTCTCTGTGCATCCTCTTCTGCCTGTTTGGCCCGCTCTGCTTCCATAGCTAACCGCGCTGCATGAGCTCGAGATTCTTCTGCCTCTGCCTTCATGGCTGCCCACGACTACAGGAAGTACACAACAGACACCTTCAGTCACATGTCAGAGAGCCTTCATACATTCTTCAGTACAACTGACTTTTCACCTTAGGGTTTTGTTCAAACATGTAGGCAGTTTATAAAAAAATATATTCTAAAGACCAGAACAGAAGCAAAAGGGAAGTGGAACATCAAGGTGATCATAAACACTTGTATAACATTAGATGATTATTTGTTACTTTAAAGGGGAATTTTAAAAAGGAATAGATTTAATATGTTTTTGATTTAATAAAGATGCACTGTGCAAGATTTTTGGTGGAGGGTCTAAGTGACCTTTTCTCTATATAAGGAGATAAAATAGTACGTTTCTCCTGGCATTCTGATTTTAAAGGTCTACATGTATTTTATGCTTCTTATATTTACTATAATTATCATAACATTAAATAAATCTAACAATCAGTGAATCAGGTCAAACCTGTGCCGTGTGCTCCAGCTGTGGCCCCACTGTTTGAGCGCTCGATGGGCTTCATCCAGCTCCTGTTTGAGTCTCACTGTCTCAGAACACGGAGCTGAAGGCAGGAGGGTGGGAGGGGTCCCGGGAGAGCCCTGCCCCGACGGGAAGTGCTCCCAAATATTGCTACTCATACCATTCAAACCTGCACAAGAGAAATATTTACCGAAAATGTCACACAGCAGTCAAAGACCATCAAGTAGCATGTAACGATATTAGCTATATTGTGTTTAGATAAACTTTTGTAGTTGTTTTGTGGACAAGTTATCTACATTTTCATTAGCAGAAGCACACAAGACAACACTCGTGTCAAAAGTGTAAATGACAAACCTAAAGAGCTATGAGATGGTCCTAGAAAAGGGCTATCGGATTGGCCAGGATTGGATAAATGTGAAGATAAGAAGGATGACGTGTGCGCCCTGATTGGTGGAGATGGCGAGGGTGATCCGAAAGGGGCGGAGCTACTAAAGGAACCTGGAATATTGACGGGAGCTGAACTCTGGAGCTGGCTTCCTCCTGGAGAAGAACATCAAAACAGACGTGTTACGAGTAAAGTGAATGGGAGGATAAAATGTGTTTATTGAAAAAGTCAAACAGCAGTACCTAGCATGACTCCCACGCCGCTCTCTAAACTCCTCTCCAGCGCCGACACGCCAAAGTCATTCAGGTCTAGGTCATCCAGAGCAGATTCTGGACAACATGGGAGACATTTTTAACAATTACAAAACACCTGGAACTCCACTGTTCTAAGTAGCTGTACCTGCTATTTCAAAAAATTCAGAGAGGGTCATGAAGGGTCTTTCTTCCAAATGAGTCTAGTTACTTTTCAAAACCGAATAAAAAACAAACACTGACTTGATCTGGTTGACAAACTAACCACATTTTTTTATTTGAAAAATGATTCATATTTAGATTTTTGACTTCTAGAACAAGAAAAAAACAATGGACTTGGTTTGGTTTCCTGCCCTGTTACATAAAACTATATTGATGAACATGATGCAACAATTATTGTTTCAATGCATTTGAAATCGTTTTAATCATAGTTTGGGTCAAATACATGGTCAAATTAAAGATATTTTAGTTTTGAGAGCATCTACAATGCTTTTAGTCGACTAATTAATCAGCAGGGCCTGTCTTTGGTCGATGTTTGTTCAAATACTTGTTTTATTGGCCAGTGATCTGAGTGACAGCTGGATTTAGCCAATCACAGTGAAAAACATCTACTTTCTCAAAAAGTAAAGAATTTTTTTACCTCAAACATAAAAGAAAAATATACAGTAGTACATGACTTGTCAATATTTTTACACATCACCTGCGTTTCTAGTGATGCTGCTGACTTTACACAACTAAACACATTAGCATCATCTGTTTCTTGTTCTTTAACGCACAGCTAAACCAAAATAATTATATTTCTGGCACAAATGCATGTAATATTAGTCAGCATAGTATAGGCAGGACTATTTAACTTTAAACATTAAATCCGGCTCCCTACCCATCGTTCAAACATTGGAAATAATATTTGTTCTTCTTTAATTCTATGTTAGTTCTAGATTTGACCTGGTTTGGACATCAGATTCTGGCTTAAGTCTTTGTTCAGAGCTGATTATGTGCACCTAGTCCTGTCCTAGCTTAGTTCTGTGGTGGTCGTTTTGTAGAATAATGTAGACAATATTTAGTTTTGCCCAAAAAAAACCACAAAGTATCAATAGTTAGCAATGATAGCAACTAACGGTTAACAATGGTAAAAACAGATTGATTGTTGGAGATGTTTTTTGTGACACCATTTTGTATCCAGACGTGGTACTGCGTGGGACACAGACTGACCCTTTACCAAATCTGGCCCTGGGAAAATATAGTTGAAAACAAAGCTTAAACATAGTATGGGGGATTTGGACAATTTTCTGTTGTTGTGGTCGAACCCGGTGAAAAATAGTCGCAAAGATTTCAAACAGATTTGTATTATGTTAGGCAAAATAGAATAATATTACTAAACATAAATTGTGGGAAAGGTGGGGACAGATTTGTGATAAATGGTTAACAAAGATTAATCAAAGTACTTTATCTTTCCTGGAAAATTCTACATCCATTTCAGTCTGTAGCGTTTGCAGCATGTCGAACTCGTCTTACCAACTACAGACTCCACGGTTTCACTGGTGGGGTAAAGGGCAGGGCGTTAGCGTTCATCCCGGAGGAGAAGGAGGGTCCCGGGGGTCCCAGAGGAGCGGGGCTGGGCGGTGTGGCTGCCAGGCTGGAGGGAATACTGGAGGAGAGACTGAGCGGGCTGCCCACCGGTAAGAACACCAGCAGGTCCTGAAGAGAACACAAGAACTTATAATCAAATATATAATGTGTTTCCAAACTAACCAGAGAAACATGCAGGTTAGGGAACGCTTGGTGGGTGCCAGAGCTTGAGGCACCAGGTGTTTAAGAGAATCACCTCTGGGCAGCTTACCATCACTGAGAAGGGTTGTTGTGTGTGTAAACGTGCTATATAAATAAACCATTCAAAAGCACTGTATAATTGGGTGGTCCACTCCATGTTTCTGTCTGTATAAAGATGTTCTTAAACCATAATTGCAACAATAAATAAATGCATGAGAATATAATCATGTGTCGATGGATTACTGAGAGCTTGGAAGTAGTTATACACATACTTCAGGTACCTTACCTTTAAATGTGCACTAGGCAACTTTGTGGAGGTGAAAAGTCAACTACAAACTTCACTAGAATTAGACAGTTAAAATCATTCTTTGGGACATTCAGAATTGGTCTCAATACAATGATGTGAAAAACTTTTCAATAGACTTTTCCTCCAGGACAAATGACAGTCCATTTTGTGGCCATACAAGCCTGTTCAGAGTAATATAGGGTTGTCAAAAAATGATTCCCCGATACTAATTGATATTAAATCTGGAATCAATACTTGATACTCGTTTGAACGAGTATCGATATTTAGGCCAGGCCCCTCCCCCTTTGTACGCTAAGCCCCGCCCCCTTCATCTCTCATTGGAGATGGGAATTATGAAAGTATATGTATATACCCTACATAAACAGCAATTGTGTCTGATAATAGAACAAAGCCCAGTCTTAATGTGAAGGTTCATGAATCAAGTTAATAATAAACAAATAATACAGTAAAATACTATTATTTTAATAATACCAAGAAGAAAAACACATAAATAAAAAATATATATAATTAGAAAGTTAAAATCTATCATAAAGAAAAAAAATTAAGTTGGCACAGTGTTATCGAAATAGGTATGAGGTTTTTTTTTTCAAGTATCGAATAGAGTTTGAAATCTTAGTATCTGACAACACTAGATTAGTATATGTATAGTATATGTATAGAAATTTAAATGACAAACACATTTTATCCAAGTCAGTTTTTGGGAAAAAAAAAGTTACACAGTGCACCTTTAAAGAGAAGCTAAACCCAATACCTTTTTTGGTTGTTAAATTGTGTATGCTGTGTTTAAATTGCATTGCCTGGCATTTAAAATTATCATTTTTAGTACAAACTAAGCAATTTAGCAAGTTTCAGGTCAAAATAGTCACAAACTAGAGTGTCTCTCATGTCATTTCTAGACTCTATGTGACATCGCATGTATTTTCCACTCAAAACTGAGCACTAATTGCAGACACTTGCTGTCAATCTAATCACACTGCTGCTCTCCACTCTAAAGCCATGTTTGTTTAAATATACTTCAGAAATAAACTCCATAAATAAACTTGAAGTGTTGTGTCACCTGTTTGCTTTGTGCGGAGGCCATTTCTCTGTTGCGTTCCAAAGCAAAGCTCCTCTGTTTGGCCTAAAACATAAAAGTCCGTGACACATTTAGAATCAGAACTCACTTCATGGACCGGTCTGTGTCCCGAGCTCTTACCTGATCTTCTCTCTCAAAGCCAGGTGCCCTCCCGTAGCCGCCTTCCCCCGCCCACGGAGACAGCACGTCGGCCCCGCCCACCTCCTCACACAGCGACACTACACTACCCAGAAGCCCCTGCTCTGGCAACAACGAGCCCATGGCGGGAGAGAAATGGTCCATGACAGATCCTAGACCGGCACCGAGACCCCCGGGGCTGGACGGAGGCTCGAGGGCCGGCAGGGGGTCTGGAGGTCTGGGCGCTGTGGGAGAGCCGGGCGAGGAGTCGTCTGGGCCCAAAGGCTCTGCAGGAGGGACAGTTTAGTTTAGTTCAGAGGTGTCAGACACAAGGAGGAGGATCACATATGCATACACAACTTACTTTCTACATGAGCAAAGGCACAGAAGGGTCCTCTAGGGCAGCTGCCAGACTGCTGCATGTCGTTACACTTTGTGGATTTGTAAATCTGAAGAGACACATGCAGCACGTTAGGATCAAGTTTGCGAGACTACAAACGGTCAGATTTCATTTTATCCACATTATTAAGGGAAATCTTTAGGGCTGTAGCTGAACAAAGACATGTCCTGTTGACATAGGAGACCAGTGTTGCCAGATGGGAAATGTTGAATTATCGTACCATTATCTTATTTTGTGAAAATTATCTTACACATCCAAACTTTTTAAATTTTGGGCCAGAGCAGTTTCTATGACATAAAGACCTCTTTAGATGATGTTAAAACATTCCAGAAGTTATTTTTTAACATTCTACTCATTTGGGAGGGTGACACAAATACATCATCGCTTCTTTGTTTAGTGCAATTCACAGCAGGCTTTCTCCTTTTTACACCCAAATCAATCTGATTTTAATTAATATCAATACAACTCAATCCTACTTTATATTATAAGTAAGTAAAGCATTGATTCTCTCACTCTTTCCTTCATTTGATGTCTCCATTATTGCTCATGCAGCATGGTTGTGTATTTACGTTTGGTCTCAGCACATTGGGACAGACGCAGTGGTGAAGAACTACTGGTGCTGTTGACCAATAATATTACAAAACACCACAAAAGATCATACTGTGTTTAGTGTTTGCTGATCCTGGATCACATTTTCAGTTTTTTATGTGAGCTCACGTTAGTCAAGACAAAGAAAATACCTGGCGCTTCGACATTATTGTACATTTACATAGAGTTTTACAGTGACGTAGAATTATTGATCGTACATCATACAGGGGGTGAAGTTGTCGCACAAATACGATAATTATCGTATGCGTGGCAGCATGTAGGAGACCCCGACAGGCTAAAAGTGCAGTGTGGCAAAAACTTTGAAGCTAAAGCATTTTGATCTAACCATTAGAGTTGCCAGGTACTTTTTTTATAGCAACTTTGGGCTTTTTTTTGGAGAGTCGATTCTGAATTTTAACAGTTAACAAGTGCTGTTTTTTGGACTTTTTGCACTTTGATGTTATAAATCAATCAGTATGGACTTACAGCATACTTTCATGTTTTAAAATCTTTATTACTGATTACATACCATTTAAGATATGTCAAAATTATGAACCTTAATTCTGCAGTGATGTATAATGTTTATTTATCTAATTATACATTTTTATTGTGTGTTTTGGGATTTTTTTTCCCAAAGGCTTGATCGCTTTTTGCTCTCTGAAAATCTGGCAACCCTGCTAAAGTTTTACCTGATCCAAACTGTGTAAAAAAGACAAAAAATTCCAAAAAACAAATGTGAAAAAAAAAAAAAATTAAACCAATAATTCAGCCCTAAATCTTTTTATTGCTGATCAACATATATCCTTATGATCTACATACAAATGTGTTGGGCAATAAAATTGTATTAAGTAATTTAATCTCTTTCTTTAATATATTTACAGTCCCTCTATCTAAACTTTGCAGAGTCTGTCCAAACTTCCCCGTTTCATTTGAGAATGATCCCTGGCGAATTGTAATAATAATTTAGTTAAAATCTGAAGGTAAAATAGGCCACAAAGTCATTATTAATGAATTTATAAACAGCTCTTGGATTGAAAACACAAACTTACACGTTCACACAGGACTAGAATTACACGAGGACGTCAGAGTTTGAATTACCTAAACAAACGTCTTCAGCTTATGTGTGTGTGTGTGTGTGTTGTACTGTACTTAGCAGAAGCTGGACAGACCTCGGGGTGAAACTGCTGCTCCGTGCGCGTGTGGCAGTACTGACAGCCCTCGGCCCCCTCACATTTACTGGGATCGCCCCACTCCTCGCTCTGCTTGACGGACGGACATGGCAGTGCTCTGAGTGACAAAAACAAAAGCCTTAGAGCGACAGCTACAGAACAGAACAGGCTCTTTTAAAGCTCGTTCACCTGTATTTGTGCTTGTGCGGGCTGCGTCTGCGGTCTTTGCTGTTGTGGTAATAGGGACAGGCGTAACCTTGGCGACACAAGCGAGGGGCTTCTTACACAGTTCGGTTTTGTAGTGGGACAGGACGTAGTTGTTATCTGTAATGAAGAAAAATGTGCTTGATTAAAAACTAGAAATGTGCTTTTAGCGATGAATCGAGAAGAACAGAACTAACCCTGCCAGCGAGGTTCTTCACTCAGGATCTTCTCTATAAGGGCTGTGCTGGCGGCTTGTCCCGATTGGCCGTCTCCTCCTCCTCCTCCCCCGCCTCCACCTCCTCCTTCTGATGTCCCGGAGCCGCCTTGAGACTCGATCACCTGCAGTTCCCTGTCGAAAAAGAGCAGAGAAGATTGTTACTGCCACGAACAGTGTGTTAGATACTTTGGAACTTAAGTTGCACTGAGACCTTTGTTTTAGCTGTTCTACTCATCCCTATCACTACTTGATAGTTACTGAAGTAATAGTTAAATTCATATTGACCAATATTAGCATTTTCATTCCGGCCTTTTTCCCCTCACACGTCTGACTAAAATCGGTAAATATTCAAACTAAAACTGTTCCTGATCCTTTGGAGCTCAGGCAAATGGCTGAGGTCTTTTTAAAGCTGTATCTGTAGTTTGTGCTTCTGATGTCCAACAGGTTCATCAGAAGTGACAACTTTCTCCAGCAAAATAAAAACTAAATCCAAAACCCACCTACATTTTTGGTAGCTGGTGTTGAAGCTGAGACATAAATGACACTAGATTTGGCATATTTTGGGTTTTGACGATTCATCTGGAAAAACTGAAGGTAATTGAGGTAAAAATGAGTTTTAGGGACCCAAAAGTACTAGGGATGCACTAATCCAGCTTTTTCTGTTCCGATACCGATTCCGATACTTTATCTTAAGTATTTGCCGATACTCGATATCAACCGATACTAGAGTAAGAACTGAAATACCTAATTTTTCTTATCAAAGCATAAAACATTTGGTTATGTAACTATTATTTATTGTGCAAGTCACAATTTTACAACTTAATCTGAACAAAATGTCACACATTATGACATGTCTGCATCAACATCAGCCTGTAAATTTGTCTCATTATGTCCAATTAAAGGCACAACAATGGTATAAACTGAACCGATATTATGGAGCTGATACCCAATCCAGCAAAATTGCCTGGATCGGCACCGATATCCGATCCCAGTATCGGATCGGTGCATCCCTAAAAAATACTCAAAAAAATCTAGGCTGAGCCAATGCAAGTCCTATTAAAATTTTTGAATTTTTGGGGACTTTTTGTATTTGGAGGTTTACAGTAGAAATCTGAGTCTGGGTCGTCCCAGACGCTGATTTTGATCTGAATAAAAGGGATACAATGGGATTTTTTTAAATAATTAACCTTTACAGGTTCTTCATAGTACGCATTTTTAAGAAACAAAACAACATTTTTGAAGAAAAGGTGGGAGGGCCCTTCGAAGGGCCGCCAGAATGTAAAGTGGTAAAAACAGCAGGATGAGGACAATTATGAGTCAGGTTGCTGTAGCTTAAACTACAAACACTTTATTCACACTTTTATAGCGTATTTTATAAACATCCTCAATATTTTTCCCTTAAAATGTTACATACTGCTGCTTTAACAAATAAAAGCACCAGTAACAAATAAAATATGGATTGATTCTTGCATGTTTGAGTTGAATTCAGAGTATGACATAAATGGCTCAAAACTGTATTAAAAAAATGTAACAGTAAATAATAAGTCATGAAAAATGTGGCGCTTGCTGCCATGTCAGGTTTGAATAGAAAGTCTAATGAATCTGGTTCTATTTCCAAGTCTATTCATTTCAGTTTTACAGTGACTTAAAATGAACAGAAGGTAAATTACTTATCTACATAATGAATGTCATGGTTTATTACTAAATACAAAAAAAAACACAATAAGGCTCCTTTAATTGTTTTCTAAGGAGTGGAAATAGCGGCAAATTTGGCATGTTTGTCGGCAGGTTTGAACAACCTCGACAGGAATATATCAGTCAAAACAATATATACAAGTAAAACAGCCAATAAACTGCTTGATCAATGCTGGTAAGTTTATATATATCACTCTGTAGTTTCAGAATATGCTTTAATAATTGCTACATTCAGTATTTCTTCATTATTTTGACATTAGGATGAGAGCAACGTCGCAATCTCTATCCTTATTCACCTTATTCTGCCCCGCCCACTTTGTAAAGCTTGTCTGTCTTGTAGTGCAATCTTAAGTAGATATGACTACAAGTAATATTTTGACCTTGTTAAATGTCTTTGTAAGTCTCTGTAAGATTTTTTTATTTATCAGTGTAAAACGTGTTTTTTGCGGCCTTATTTTCAATCTTAATAAGGTGCGTTGCGCAATTTTTGGGCCAAAAATAAACTTGAGTAAATGCACATTTTTGTCATTTAGATGCCTTTGTTACACTAAATAAAACAAAACAAAAAAATCTGCGTTTTTACTTTTGAGTGAGCTTGGATTGCCACAAAAAAATAGTGTATTAATTGGCTTGGAGGAGCCCAAACACGTCTGTTTCTGAAGAAAAGCAGTTCCTTTAGAAGATTTTTTTCATTTTATGGCATAAAATGTATTCATCTCCATTCAGAAAGTACAAAAAATAGTTTTGCTATTACTACTGAATTGTGTAGATGACTTTTCACCTCCAGAAAGTTACACAATGCACTTTTAAGTTGAGTTTATTAGTCAAACAGATAAGAAATACTCATCTTGTCAACAACATCAGAAGCATACCATTCGAATTAGAGTTACCTGACACTCCTTGGATGTTAAAACAGATGTGTGCGTACCTGATGTCATAGACGGGGCTGCGCAGGTCGTGGGATCCGTGGGCAAAAGCACAGTGGGAGCCGTTCTTGCTGCAGTGGCCTTTGGAGTCCGTCTCGTGAATACATGAACCGGTTTTGTAATACCGGAGGTGGTACCTGCGCTCCGTGTCTCCCGCTGTCCGGTGGAGGAAAGGGCATCTGACCAGAGAGAAGACAAAATACTGTATGAGATGAAGAAGTATATGGAATGTGAATTTAGCCAGAGAAAAAAATGTATTAAAAAGGCACACTGTGCAACTTTGTACCATAAAACTGATTTAGCTTCAGAGAATGTGTCATAGTACAGTTTTAACTTTGCTTTTCATTTGATCATGCAATTGGTTTTCCACCTCCAGGCAGGCCTATTCAACTTTCAAATATTCCAAATATATTGTACCTATATTTATGTTGTATTCTTAGGTGGCTTAATTCTGATGGTGCAACTTTTATGTAATTTGGTCCCTTTTTAGTGTTGGTATAATTATGCTTTGTAAACCAGACTAGCAGCCTAATGCCAGTTACTCTTGGTTCAGTAACTGCTTGTTTAATTCTGGTTACTCGCTTGAAAAATGTGTATAGCAATTCAAATTCAACAGAGTCTATAGCAGTAGTGACTAACATTACTGAAACAGATTAGTACAACCCCAAAATTTTGGTAACATTGGCCATGGTCCTCGGAAAAAAATGTGTTGAATAGCCCGGTCTTGTTTAGCAAGCATTTACTCATGGTCAAAATAGGTTAAAGGTGTGGTAGCAGATTTTCACACTGGAAAAAAAACATGATTTAAGTTTTAAATCTGACAACTTCCTTTTAGAAGTCCTTCAAGACATGGTTAATATCGACATGTATTCATTTTTGGTTGGAATGACTTTTACAAACAACAAAGTGAAACTAGAGAAATCAGAGAGCTGCATTCGCCTCCTGATTAGAACTCATATCCTTTATTATTCAGTTCAGACAGTACTCAGAGGTCTTGTTTTTTTTACAAAGTGCTGCATTTACCTTATTATTTTTTTGTTTACTCATTCACAACTTAAAAAGTTAGTTACCCCAATAGTGATGCGCGGGTCAGCTTTTTTTGTGACCCGCCCCGCCCGACCCGATTTAAAATTCAGCCCGACCCAACCCGGCCCGAAAAATGTGCTTAAATTTCAGGACCCGACCCAACCCGAACCCGCACACACTAAAACTGCATAAAACGTTTTTTTTGCGAGCTGCGGCCCCCGCGGGGTACGTTTGTCTGAAATGATCACATACACTTTTATCTGTACAGAGTAGCTCATCTTCTCGTCATACACGATCTTTGTGAGAGGCTGGTTTGTTTACAGTTCAGCAGCGGGACTTATTTTTGGAGAGAAAGTTGTTTTCGTAGCGTTCAAAACGATATCAGCAGCAGGAAGCGGCATCTACGGACTTCAGCGGCTGTTTACTGAGCATGTTTTGGCCGCAGTTCGCAGAACGCAAATGCAAACTGGATTTACTCGTGGATTTAGACAATGCGTCGGGATTTTACGCAGAAAGAAACAGAACAGCTGATTTTTACCGTGGATCGCAAAGCCCTGTGATGTGGATACGAACAACTGGATTAATCTCCGTCAGACAGATACATTAAGCTTCACCTGGACAGTGGACCTCGTCAGACTTCTTCGTCAGACTTTCACGGTGAGTAAAAAGCTTGTTTACGAGGGTTATTTAAACGTCAACATGCTCTGGAGTCTGGACGTTTCTCCAAGTGAGGATTTGACTCTTTCCCTTTAGTTTACAATGATGAAGTTCAGGCTGGAGCATTGTGTAGTTTTGTGAGTCAAACGTGGCTGCCCCGTCTCCACAGAACGATGTTCTACTTGTAGTTGTCCATCTTTCTTTCTGTTTTATAGCCAGTTGTAACCTAAATAAACTAAGCTCAGAACGCATAAGTTGTGTCTTATGTTAAACAGAATTAACGTGCTTGACATGAGGCTTATTGGACTGACATGATACGAGCGTTTGAACATGGGTTTAGACCCGACCCACCCGAACCCGACTCACTTCTTTAAATTGTGCTATCCGACCCGCCCGAACCCGCGGGCTGACCGCGGGGTCCCGCGGGTTACGGGTCGACCCGCGCATCACTATACCCCAACTTTAAGGGAGGAAAAACTTGACTCAACTGACACTTGTGAATCACACACACACTAAAAGTTTGAGATAGTACATGTACGTTTTGTGGAAGGTGTTATATATGTGTATCCTACAAGAGTAAAATGAATGTAGCGGTGCAATAAGGTAATTATTCACAAATAATAATTTTTGGAAATAATTCTCAACTAAATTAGCAATTTAATCATTTTTAACTGGTGTATAGTTCAGCTCCAAAACATGCCACGAGCTGAACTTCACACTGAACGACACTAAGGTCAGATTTTGTGTTTTGGATATAAACTCTGGTTTGTCTTATAAAACTACAACTATAGAACTTCCTCCAGCACCATTAGTTTAGCTTAAATTTTAAAGAATATTGTATTAAAGTGACTTTTGCCATTTAAGCAATCAAAATAATTGCTAGTTGCTGCATTTCTGTCAATTTATAATTCTGATTTTGGGGGTTTCATTAACATCTTATTTATGAAGTTGTACATAACTTGGAAATGGCCATTTTTGAACGTGCTGTAACCCTAACCCTAAAACCAGACCAAACCACTTTAATTTCTAAACTAAAGAATAAAATATAAACTCTATTCTCAATACTATTTTTGATATCACACAAAAAATAATAAAATGCTCTTTTTAGGTCAAGGTTTAAGACAATAGAGTGACATTTTCAACACAAAAAAACTTTCTTTGTCAACAATTCTGCTTTCTTTATTTTAAGTGAAAGATTATTTTAAAACAGGTCACAAGTGTGCTTCTCTGTATGAAAAATTGTTCAAATTAATCCAGTTTTAATACTCATTGGCAATTAAGACATGATTACTAATTATTAAGAGTGGCAGAGTTACAATATTATTTCCAATTCAATTCACTTACAGCTCAAAATCACAACAACAGTTATCTCAAAGGACTTCAAAGTTACGATTTGTTGATATTTGTTCCCAGCGGACATTCCATTCTCAAAATAATTTCAGTGTTTGTGATTTGATACATTTTGAACAAATCAAACTGCAACTGAGGCGTGCAGATCTGTTATCGAAGAAATGCCTCAGCAGTCAGTAAAAACCCATTCTTCGTTTTGAATTTTGTTGAAGTCAAGTCAAAAACTGCAAATTGTTCTGAAAAGTAAATGTTTACACAATTTACATGATTGTTTTACGCTGTACTTTTCCTGCAGGTCATCAAATAGCCCCGAACCAACGACATTAAAATGCTAAATAATGCGTCTGCTTTATTACCACAACCCATTAAAATCGTCAGGACAGTCTTGACAATTTTCAGAAGTCGTAAAAGAACAGTTTGCACATCAAATAGTTCTTTCAATGTAAGTCCAGGAGAGTGTAGAGCCGACTTGGTTCATGTGCTAATGCTAACACAGAGTCAGTGTCGTTAGATTAGGTGTGTCCCGTCTGCTACAAAGACGCCTCATTCTAAGTCAATCATCCTTCTCTGACTGATGTGTGAAAATGCAAAAGAAACCCTAAAAGCTTTGAACAGTCCACATTGTTCAGTTGTTGGATCTGTTTTCTTTCATAGTATGCCTCTACAACTACTGCAGCTAAAACTAAAAGAAAGTATCTTCATGTTAAAGTTGGGAAATATAAATGCATTTGTAATATAATGTGAATGTTTTTGAAGATATGCTAAAGTGTCTATGTATGTCTATGTCTGAGTAAAATGAGAAAAAAAGTTGTTGTTAACTTGATTGGTGATTTATGCTGCACTCAGCAAATTAAAAAAATATGTTTTTAACACATTTTTGTAACTATTTATATGTCTATGATCAGGATTAACAAAAAGTATATACATTTATTCTTCTTTTTTTCCAACCTGAACTGCATTTATATAGACTGAAATCAAATGTTGGTAATATAACTTTACAGACTAGACCAGGGAGAAATACTGGAAACATAATAAAGTATTTGTTTATTGATTCTTTATTGCGGAGTGTATGTGTAAAACCATAGATTTTTATAAAATCCTAAAAAGAAACTGCAGGAGGAATAAATATAAGCAAAGCCCGTTCAATTTTTATATCATGTTTGTAATCACGAAAAAAAAAAAACTGCCACGAAATATACAACAACTCAATTCTATGAAAGGGATAGAACACATCATTGCATTTAAGTGGTCACAAGGAAAACACGTTCTTTAACTTCTTCCTTTTGGACATGTAGGGAGAAAAAATTACTTAATGGCATGTAGATCAATGATAAAATATCATGTCTTGTGTCTTTGTGTTATTGCTATAGTTTGTTGTTTTTGCTGCCACATTTTGTTCGAATAAATCTTTAATTCATTCATTCATTGTAAGATTTTGCGTTTAGTCTTAAGACTACTTTTATTTATTTTTTCAAGCTACTGTATCCAAGTTCTTTACTTTATTGTTTGTTCAAGTCTTATTAATATGTTTAGGTCTGCAAAGATAACACATACTACAATATGTTGTTACTTTATGCGACAACAAGCCAAAATGTGTTTAAACAGGATTATTACTCAAATTTGCTTGAAATTCAGTAGTTAGTTAACACACAAGCTATTTAACTCTCTGCAGCACGTGTCCAACACATAATCCTCTACATTGATTTATGCAGCCCGCAAGGTCTTATGAGATTTATTTCAATCTTTTATACCATGTGCCTGTCTTAAACTAATGAAATTAAAGAATAATTAATTTCATAAACTTATGCAGATGTATACGCAGTATTTGTAACTTTAAAAAATATACAAAATCAAATACAGACACTATTATTTGTGGTTTGTCAATGAATAGTGAGGTTTACTGCAGTCACCACTGACACTCCTGCACTACAGCCTGATGAAATTGTAGCATTAAAAAACAAATTTTTCCAACATTGCAAAGCTAATGTGCACATGACTGAGCCTCAAATATTGTTCTATCTCTGATTTATGAACCATATGTCGATAGTAATATTTGATAGCCCACCAGAAGCGTGTTGAGATGATACAACTGTACTTACTCATCTCCGTCAGGACAAGTGCCAGAGCCCTCGTCGTATTTGGTGCAATACACATCCGGGCTGTAGTTGAAGGTCCCATCTCTTCGTCTCATGGGTCTCCGCCGCCGTTGGTTCAGAAAGTGCCAGTGGAAACAAGAAAAGGGCCTATGCTGAGTACATTTGTGCTGGACAAACAAGGGGCATTGCTCAGTTCGGAATTCTTTTAGATATCTGCAAAACAAAAGAAAAATTACAAAATTTGATCATGTTGTCACTTTGCAATAAATAAGAAGGCTGAACTTGACAAATTTTATTTCTAAAGTAACGCTTTTGCCATCCGTTATTTGATTTACTAGCTTGTTCGAAATGTAAATAACAGTGTAGCCAGTGTGGAGCATTACTTATGTTTTACAGACAGGGCAAGCATAAATCCAAACATTTCATTGTAAACTTAAACATAGTTAGCAACTATAAATAATAAGAGGAAATGAATGCTTAACTATGCTCGCATTTCTTTTGATATGAAGGAATGTCTTGCTTGGTAACGTTAGGCCTTCTTATCCACAGCACTACTTTGTTTACATACTAGCTACACGGCTCTTTCCAGTCGCTCTGCTGCTAACTACTCTGTTTCTCACTGATTCTTTTGAGACCAAAAGATAACGGTCTTAACCAAAATAAAAGCACACGTGAGCTTGTGTACATTTCGCTAGCCTTTGCAGCTAACAGGCTACATACGTGTAATGTTGAGGTTTCTCTGGCTGTACGTTCAACACGGTGGCGGGAGATGTCGAGCCCCCGGCGGGCGAAGGCGAAGAGGAGGTAGACGCTCCTCCGGTTGTCGATGCTGCCGAAGATGATGAGGGCTGCGTGTGAGTTTTAGACATTTTATGTGTTTAAAGTGTAACCACTATAACCTTGTTTTTAGCTTGGTAGCTAGCTATTCTTATTAGCTTTGCAATCCGCATTCTCCTACGTTGTGCGCCTGCGCGAGTCAAGAGGAAGTAGTAGGCACGAGACCACACGGAACTGTGGGACGTGAAGTTTGTCACATTTCAACATATCTGCTTGATTAATATTATGTGTATGTGTCAAAACTGGTACTCCGATAAGGCTACACATAACACCCAATTACATATTACACATAAAACAGACTACCTCAAACAATTAACTTCAAACTACTTTTTACAATTGCTTTGCGAGACCCTATTGGTTAGAACGCGTGTCATTCACTCAAACTGACCAATGAGAGTTTTTGCTGTGAGGCTATGACGTAAGGAGAGTGAATATAAACGGAGCCAGACCCCTCCTCACTCAAACGTTCGAGTGCTGTCTGCCGTCGAATCCTCTCTGCGTCACTCCGCGTCCAAAAGGTAAATACTTTGTTCTCTGAAATGATGTCTCTTCATACTGGACCGCGTATCTTTTCTTTTTGTAGATCACACGTTTGTAAAATCAACAGTTAAAGAAGAGGGGTTTCTTTAATTTGCTTAAACGGGACAATAGACTAGCTTTCCGCTGTAGGTTACTCGCTTTTAAACCAAACCAAAACAATCGTGGCACATTTTCTCATCTGTTACATTTGCTGTGCTGTGAAAATGCTAGGTTAAAGGCCTTCCATTGGCGGGGTGTTTTTGTTTACAATCGCGTGTTGTGTTTGAGTTTAGGCAATGTCGCTTGGGGGTGAAACGATTAAAAATGGCGAAGGCAAGAAGCGGCAGAGGCTTGTTGTGGCCTACAAATACATACGCCAGTCACCGACGGTCTGCGAGTTTGTTATCGGCACGACTCTCCGACAAGAGCCGCGGCGGTCACGTGTGTTATTGCTGCTCGTATGACTTGTTTCTCGTATGATTCAGTTTCGTTTTGTGGTTGAATAGATCATTTGGTCATCATCGGCGGTGGTAAAAGGCGCACCGGAGCGAACCAGACGCCTCCCTGTAGAGCGGCACAGAGCGGGGGGAGGGGAACTATCCATTGGAATAGGCTAGGCTAATCTTAGCATACACTGTGTAACTCTGCCCATAAGCTACGTGTAAGCCTTTATCATGCATAATACTGATCGTAATCATTTTCTCTTTATTTTACAAAAGGTAGAAAATGGCCCGTACCAAGCAGACTGCCCGTAAGTCCACTGGAGGAAAGGCGCCAAGGAAGCAGCTCGCTACCAAGGCCGCCAGGAAGAGCGCGCCATCCACTGGCGGAGTGAAGAAGCCCCATCGTTACAGGTGAGTTAGGATGGTAGATTTAGACTTGTCAGGATTTTCTTTTAAGCTTTGATTAAATCCTGCCTCTTGTATTTCCCAGGCCAGGAACCGTGGCTCTGAGAGAAATCCGTCGTTACCAGAAGTCCACTGAGCTGCTGATCCGCAAGCTGCCCTTCCAGCGCTGGTGAGAGAAATCGCCCAGGACTTCAAGACCGACCTGCGCTTCCAGAGTGCAGCCATTGGTGCTCTTCAGGTATGTATGCGAATGTGTACAACACTGAAAGTTTAACATGTAACTCGTGTATATCTAACATGTATTTATCTTGTGTTAACAGGAGGCCAGTGAGGCTTACCTGGTGGGTCTGTTCGAGGACACAAACCTGTGCGCCATCCACGCCAAGAGGGTGACCATCATGCCCAAAGACATCCAGCTGGCCCGCAGGATAAGGGGCGAGAGGGCCTAAGGGCTAGTGACAACACCGCAAATTACCCTATTTATCGTACTTAACCATTTTCGTGGACATTTTTTCTTGGGTATTTTTTTTATAAGTTGACTTTTGTAATGTATTTTAGATTGAGACAGTACATCAGCCATTCCACAAGCCTGAGTAAAACAAGCTAGTTGGAAGTGTTGTGCAGTAGGAGTTTTCTGTACCTATCTCACCGTGGGTCATTCCATCTCCTCACCTCCCACTCTAAAGTTGCCAGGGGCCGCCTGTCCCTGTGCTGTTGGCCGTCTAAGGCATTGACGCAAATTCTCATCTTCCATGGGGTCCGTCTCTCCTGCGGTGCCAGCATGTCCTTTCACCAGGTCTCATTGCATTGTGTGGGCATCAGGCTTCCAGCTGTGCCCTGCATTCAGTGACTGAGCATGAGAGCGACCCCTACTGGTCTTTTCTGGACTGCTTTTTACATGTTTCCAACACAAATTTTGGCAGCTACATTTAATACTATTTATGAAATGTTGTCACATGTCTTTCTATTAAAGGTCTTTATCAGTAGAAAAGTCTTGTGTGTTGTCTTTATTTAAAAATAAACGTGCATTTAATAGTATAAACATTTATTTACAAATCAAATGAAAGCATGTTATACAAACCATTCAGTATGTTTAAAACCAGTAGCTGTAAGAAAAAAAAGAATGAAAAACTATTGTGATGATGCTAATGTTAACTTTGCATACGTGACCTACCTATGCGACAAACTATATCTTCACACTCCTTGATGGAGCTTGCCTTCAGCACAACGCAGCAGAAGCCAGTGGAGTGAGGGTTTCTGGGGAGTCTCTGTAAAAGAACCAATCACATCTTTAGAGGAGATCAGGTCAGCCAATGCAGCACTAGAGCAGCTGTGACATCACCCACCCCTGCTCAGAGGTGTTAAAGTGACCACGCTCTGCTCAACCTGTGCTTTTTGCATCATACTTCCACCACGGACTGTCAAACCTCATGGAGACAGTTTAAGGATTGTTTTAAATCTGGGATATTGCTTTCCATATGTACCTCTTAAAAAGTAGCAATGAGCAATATATTGAACTTAGATAAAATATGTTAATGTTTCTTTGCATTCTTTTGGTCAAAGTGATATGCACAGGCACAAAAATTAGGACACTGATTTTTAGCAATATTCACTTCAGTGAAAAAAAAAAGCATAAATATAACTGCTGGATTAGTACTCATAATAATCTCACATTCTGACAATAAATTAATGCTAAATGTTGACACTGCTTTGCCTATAGAATGCGGCATGGCTTTAAACTTGGATATCTCCCTGGAGAGGAAGATGTGGCACTACTAGGCCGAGTCATGTCTGAAGGCGCGCCTGTTCATTGTAATAAATTGTGTTTTTCAGGGTATTTTGGGCAATAAAACGCTCTGAAATAGGGTTAGGGTTTCAAATATATACAGTATTTTCCATAGAAGTGGATTGAAATATAATTTCAGTATGTTCATAATATATTGTGGCACAATCTATGTTTGATTCTATATAAACATAATTTATTGTCTCTACTTGAAAATGGTTGATTACTGAATAAAAGCTGTTACTTCAATATGTTTACGTGACAAACCACATAGTAGAAGATTTTGTATTATTTTCTACCAGAAAAGTTACATAGTGCACCTTTACAACTGGGGGGCCTAATGTTTTTATTGTAAGCCTTTTTCTGCTATGAACCATTCCTGGACGGATGAGGGATGACACAGACTTGTCTGTAAACTGATGTACTGTAGTTGTAACCAAAAAAGAATTATGTTTAAGCATTTTTAATAGCCAAGAGCATAAATACCTACTTTCCCATGAGAAAGGCCCCTGTGTAACTTTCTAGAGGTGAAAATCAAACGCACAACTCAATAGAAATAGAAGGATAAAATCATTCTTCCAACATTCTTATGTTTATGACATTTTGTCAAAAACTTTTGCTAAAGGAATTGCTTTTCTATGAAAACATTTAAGTGAAGGTCCCCCCTAAGCCAAATAACAGCTCATTTTGTGTCCATACAAGCCTGCTCAAAGTAATGTCACATTTATAATAATTTATTTAGTGGGACAAAGGCATTTCAACTAGAAAAACATGCTTTTATTAATGTTTATTTTTTGGTCAAAAGTTACACGGTGTACCTTTAAGTAAAATACTGATACTCAGAGTTATTATATAGAGCTTCAGTTTGCATTTAAATCAGTCTTTCATAAAACATCTGATTAATTAAACTGTTTAAATCTGTATTAAGTGGTTACAATCTACAGTTGTAGAATCTTCACTGAACTCTCCTCTCTCAGAGCAGATGATTCAGCTGTTCAGAGGTTTTACTAAGAAGCAGAAGTGAGGGGACAGTACTACAGTACTCAGTGTCATAATTACAAATATATACTAAAAATACATATCTACAATATAGGCCTACTCAGTTACAATGTGTACTTGTAATTTTTTTTTATTTTTTACCCCTGATTTTGTTAGTGTAGTTGGTTATAAAGCAAAGCAAAGTTTTCCAACAGTGTCATCATTGTATAGGCTTCAAACTTCCACTTTTAAATGTATACTTACGCCACACAGAATGCAAACGTAGTGTAATCTGGTTTGCTGTATCTGCCACACATGAAATCTCTGGATAGTGATGCTGAAACTCTTCCTACAGGCCAAACAGAGAGACAAGATTAGGTTTATCATCTCTCTACCACATGTGCACATACTTACTGTTTTAGCGTTTCTGTCTGTACATGTCAAATGTGTTTCCTTCAGGTCCAGCAGCACTTCCTGGAGCGACAAACATGAATGAGCATTAGTTTCAGCTGCTGAAGGCTGCAGCTAATATTTGCAGTATTGACTACCTTGCTGGGCAGGTTCTTGTGTAAAACTTGTGGAATTGCGTGCTGCAACACCTCTTTCCCGCCGAACTATGTAAACAGATCACATGGCAATAAGTGAAATCCAAGAGGCCATTACTACAGATAACTATTAATCATTTTACTATACATACCATCCCTATGTTAGCTTTGCCCAAGTACTGCACAATGTATACAATTCTGAAGAAGAAATTAGATGAAAGTAAAAATTAGTTGTGATTTTTTCTAGGTATTTAGTAATAAAATGTTACAGACAATATATAAAAAAATATCATTGCATGCATCTGGTTGCACTGTACATATACTACCCTTTGCGACCAATCCTACAAGTTTAAAAGTGACCATCCCTTCTCTTCTGTCCTTGTGCCACAGAGACACAGTCACTTCCCCTGTGCTACGCTGACTGACAGGAGAAGAAACATGCGTCTGATCATTCTCAGCACAGAGGGCAAATCCAAGACTCTGGGAACAGTTTGGACAATCTACATCTCTTAAGCTGTTAGTAGGGATGGAAAATTGATCGAAAACATCGAAAATCGATCGAAGTTCGCAACAATCCAATCGAAAGGCCAAAATCGTTCAGTTTTTTCATGCAGCCTCTGACTTAGATAACACTGTGTATTAGTATAATACACACAATAATACAAGAATAGTCACAATGTTTGAAGAAACAAAGTGTAAACTTGTGCCAGACCTGACTGAATGTGCATTATTATGTTGAGTTAACAACTGATGGGTTAACAATGTAAATATGCACACTAAATATGACTGTTTACTGTTTGAATGTTGACAAAAACACTAGTTCTAAGCTTAACAACAGTGGCTTTGTTTTAAATGTTATGTATTATGGGTTTTTTTGTGTCTTAAGATTAAAAATATATATAATATAGATAAACTACAAAATCAAACAAATTCGAAAATCGTGGCTGCATAATCGAAAACTGAATCGAATCGTGACTTAAGTGAATCGTCCCATCCCTAGTTGTTAGCCAATCTTTTTTTGCATCAATAGGACACATTTAGGCTGAACTAGGCACACAAATAGCTGATGAACTATGGTAATACGTCTGTAGATTTGATCGTGAAAATGACTGTGGCGGATTTACAGCGGAGTTCTGCACATTTTGTTGAATTATTTCAGAAGACTCATAAAACATGAGGCTAGTTGTAGCAGATTTCAGATTTGAGTATTTATTTAGTATGGTCCAGCGCGTTGATGCCGTTTATCAGCTGTTGCAGGATTGGAGCAGTGAAGAGGGAACAGAGGCGGAGCTCACAGGGGAGGCAGAGGGCTGGAGCCCCATTGAGAAACACAAGGAGAAAGGCATCATATATCAATCATAAATTACACATTCAATTAGACACAGATGGACTATTGTAAAAGATTGTTGGTCTAAAAGAGCCTACTTGTTATTATATTAGTGTCCATAGAGTTTAGTGGAAGACAAAAGTTTACAAAAATCATCAAAGTGTGGCTTTGAATTTGAATGTTTTATTTAGAGTGTTCAATTTCAGATTACAACTTGATTATGTTTTTCATAAATATATATATATTTTTACATTTTAGTTTGTTTTTGACCATTTTTGCGTGTCCGCAGTGCAATGGGATTAAGGATTTCCAACTCAAGGAAAGACATTTTGATAAAACTTTTTTGTGTTTTTTGTTAGTTTTATGTCATTTACTAATCATGTTTTTTTGATAATACAAAAGTCAGGATTTGTGTGTGTCCTTAAGTTTGATCTACCACCGTCACATTAACCTGGTCTCTCTACAGAACATGTGTTGTTTCCTCAAATGGCAGGACAAAGATTAAAGTGACATTGTTAGAGCAGGCACCAAGTTAAAATGAGGCATGTCCCACTCACATTTCTGTTTTAAATGTACATATTCTAATCTTAGATGGTCTGTAAAGCAGAACCATACCACCCTGTTACACAATAAACATTTTGTTGTTCTGAAATAGCTTTAAATGCATTGACAATGTAGTTTAAATATTAAAGTTTGTTTTCTACCTCAGCTAGCCAAACACACAGTGACCTGCGACCATTTTAGGTCAAATTTTACCATCCGTCACATACCAGCCGTCACTTATCGTCACAATGTCAACGTTCATGCCTGAAATAGACAAATACATTTTTCTGCTTTCGTCTTTTTTTATGCAATAGGAACATTTTGTGCTTGAGCCAAAAGCACAGTTTCTGTAGAATAACTAATCTGTTTTATTCAAAAGCTCTGGAGCAGGATCTTACATTATCCAACATCGTGAGAAATATTATTTAGCCTACAAATATTTGTATAGATTTATAATTTATAATGAGTTCATTCAAATAATGTTTAGACTTGACTAATTCATGTTTGTAGAAAGATTCCGAGTTCCGGCTCTGCCACTGTGTCTGTCTTTCAAATTTCAGTGAGAGTGATTGACAGATTAATTAGCCAATCAGGGACACGCATCGTCTCGTATGAAAATCAACACGGCTGCTTTAAAAAAAAAAACATAAAAAAATAAGGACAAATATCCTATAGACGCGTGAAAATGGGTTTTATGCTGCAAACTATAATAAATAATCTCTAAAAAGTTGGTGCGTGATACTTGCCTTCCATCCTTGAGACACTGCGACGAGGAGGAAGAGGAGGCTTTCTGTTCTGTCCTGCTGGAGTGTTGTGAAGGTGCTGGTACGAGCTGCAGACCCGGGTTATCTTCTCTCAGAGTGCGCAGCAGTTTGATCAGCGGCCGATAAACGGAGCCGTCCTGCTGATGCCACCGGACCACGCGGATGGACAGAGGACAGCCTTTCAACCGGGACAGCACCACACCGGCCTGGAGGTAACAGAGAGTAGGAAGGTCACAAAAGTGTTACGATTATAAAGGGCTGCCAAAGAAAGAGCTGAAACTTTGATCTGACCCAAACTGTGTAAGTTTAGGGCTATTTACCTGTTGAATCCAAAGAAAATGTTGCCACGTGGCTTCAACCAAAATTTGTGGTTATGTTTTTGTAACATATTTGCATAAAAACTTGCTACTCATACATTTTTCATATTTTGTTGTACATCTACATTTTCTTCAGAGACTGGGCTGAAAATACATATTAAATATTGTATCTAAAAAGAAAGATTTGACCAATGGTTCGGTCTCAATCTCAGCCTATTCACTCCTTTTGATGACTGTTCAGTACGAATACTTCAAATCGAAGAAAAAGCATTATGGATTTAAGAAGAACAGTTTGCCACAGACGCACTTCAAATAACCAATCCAAAGTTTAACTTCCTAAACGTGGGAAAAAAACAACTTGAATATGCTCCAAAATATCGAACAGGTCCAGTTACCTATTTATGAAAGGGACATGACTGGCGCCTTTTGTGAAGTGTACTGGATTTTTACCCTTAAAACTCGAAGCCCAAAGGACCTTAATCAAGACTTTGATCTCAGACTGATCTCAGGCTGTTTTATTTAATATTGACAGCATCACTTTGGTGTCTGCTTTGTGCCTCTCAAACTGCAGCGCTGTGGTGTACATGTGGTTAATGTTAGAGAGTGACTCTCATCCTCTTCTGTAGCTTATCTGGTCTAGATATGGATATGGATATGGATTTTTTGTGTACATTTCTATGTATATTATTAATGTTGTGGATGTATAGAGGGATTTTCGGTTGACGTCACTTTCCGCCTTACTGCGCATGTGTTGTGCAGAAAGAGCCTCTCTCCATCTGCTTAGCTGAGGAAACTTCTTTGAATAAAACAACGAAATGAGAGCAGCTGTTTGGATCTGGTCTGAACCGGTCTGACAGACGTCTGTCTCCTGAAGCTCGTTTTTCTCGCGTTTTTTCACCTGAATGTAACAGTTAAGGGTCATAGGGTCGAATTTTATTCCCAAATGTTGATTCAGCAGCAGAAGTTTTGTTTATTATGAGCGGAGGTTCTCTCTGCAGGTCGGGTACGCGCGCATCACCCATATTGAAAACAAAATCCCTCTATAGCTTTGTGGGGGGTTAATCCAGTGTTAATCAGGCATCAGGTGTGTAAACTGCATTCTATGTCTGATAAAACGTCACACTGGTGATCATGTAATAAATATTTTAGAGTGTATTTGAGGTGTTGCAGAAAAGTATTTTTTTGCTATTTTCACTTATCTTTTATTAGTGCACGCTCTTCAGATCAGGTGTAAATGTCTCTACTATTATCTGAAATTCCTAAACATGACCACTTCAAAAGCTTTTGTAAAAAAAAAACAGTTTAGTTTTTCAATAAAATTAAAGATAAAAAGCATCACATTAAGAGTAATTTATTCAGGTGAACGTGAGGAAAAAAACTATAACTATCTAGACTTGTTTAAAATGATTTGGAATCAGAATTTTAATCCAGGTTTGAGCTTTTTACTGGATAAGATTTAATTGCTTATGTAATGTAGCATATTTCACTGGTTTCAAGACACTTTTAGCTGATTATAAGAGAATTTGCCTTAAAATAAGACCAAACATTTTCCAGGAGGGTAAGAATAGTTTTCTAATAGTTTTCTTGGCTCGAAATAAGAAGCAATTTCTTGAAATCAGCTCAAAACATTTTGAAACAAGGAAACGAACCTAGGTCTGTACAATAAATCAAGGCTTAATTATCCAAATGCTTGAAATTAGGTTCAAATCCTAGAATCAAGCAACTTTAACTTGTCTTGAAATTCATTTTTTGCAGTGTATATTGAGAATGTTGTTCAGTTATGCTGCTGCTAGACTAGTTCAGATCCAAAAACATTAGCAGATAGTCCTATCAGCTTTATTCAAGCCTTCTCGAGAACTTGCTAAAACGCTTGAAAATAATTAAATATTTAATTGAAGCTAACAGTTAGCAGCCGCAACTCTGCCATTTACAGCTTTGAAATAGTAATATTCTCGTTTTACAATCATTTGCTTTGTTGGAAGCTGCAAAGGGGGTTTGTGCTTAACAGCTTAGTTTCGTCTGTGTTTAAATAAAAGTTCAAAATGAATCAAACAATGTGAGAGATGTAAAGCTAAAGGTACAAAGTGTGTTTCCGGTACGAACTGGACATGCTACATTTCTCCTTCCGACATGACTACCTGTCCGTTTTTGGCGTTCCTGAGTGACGTCCCGTTGATCTCGTCGATGATATCCCCCGGAGAGATGAACTTGTCCACATAAGCCTGACTGCCCGGGCTCAGCTCCAGCACAAACACACGGCCGTGCAGATACCTGAACACAAACATACAGTATATTCACTTCTGTAGCTGAGGCTGAGAATAAATCTACTACTTCTACAGTCAAGGAGATATATTCAGATGAGATGTTTGTTTCTGTCGGTCTGAGAAAGAGTAGTATAGACAGTGAATGAAGAAGCTGGAAACTGTGAAGCATCATAGAGCTCATTTGCTATAATTGTCTGCCTCTGAACAAAGATTTTGAACAGTTTTAAGATGATAGTTAAGTTATTAACTAGATTAAAATACAAATCAATACATCTGCAGCTTCATTATTGAAAGTCTGACTCACTTCTAGTCGGTTTAGCTGCACACAAATCCACTTTTTGTCCATCAAAATGGCGTCTGTCATATTGTGGAAATGGCCTAGCTTTCTGCTGTCTGTCTTAGATCATTTGTAAGTTTCCGTGTGTGAAAATAATCCAATATTCTGTAGAACTCCCATAAAGTTTGATAATCCTGTTGAACTCAATGGAATAGTCACTGCCGGCTCAAGAATACGCGATGCATCATAAATCGTTCTGATCAAATTCAAGAGCGCTGTAAAACTGTTTAGCAAAGGCTCCATTTTGTCAATTTAATGTGACTTTTTAGTATCAACAGTTAAGTGACTATACTCTAGATTTGATACTAGTTTCAACATAAAATAGTATTTGACTTTTGACAATAACAAAAGAGATAAACTTTTGACTTAGATCGACTAATGCAGTGCTTCTCAACCTGGCGATTGTGAACTTATTTGTATTACTTTGTAGCTTACATTTTGTGTTTGGCCGTCACAAATGCCTGAGGTTGTTACTGGGGGTTGCGACTGAAAAAGTTGAGGACCACTGGACCAATCAGTTGAAATGTGCAGTAGGCTTACAGTATATGGGTAAAACATTGTGCGTTCCCTCTATCGCAGGGATGTCGAAAGTTGTATTTGATAATTGTATATTTATTTGAAGGGACAATTACTGAATAAACATCTGCATTAGTCTAAAAAATGACAAATCTTTTCTTTAGGTTAAGACACCCAGATTACTTCTGGCACTAATATAAAATTTAAGTAGACCTTATAAGACCTTGAGGGCTGGATGAAATGAGGTGGTGGGCCGCATCTGTCCCCCGGGCCTTGAGTTTGACATATGTGCTCTATCATTCTAAACAAGGTGGCCACCCTGCCAGCAGCACCCACTGCCCTGCTTATCACAGGATTTTTTTTTTATTTGACAAGTTTATTTTCACCATAAAATGTCCTAAAATATCATAGAATAATTTATAGTGGCTTAACTGCTTTATTGAAAGTCACTGACTACTACCAAAAAATATGAATCTACAATATATAGGTCCAATAGCGCGTATATTATATGTGACCCAAGCAGCCCTGCTAAGGCAATAAACTTAAGGGAAACAATGACACCTGTTAACAGCACAAACATAATTGTATAAAAATTATAAATTAGTATTCAGGTTTTTATGTAGGAATAATAAGTTAGAGCACACACACCTTAAGACCAGCCCAAGCTCTCGACACGGAACCACCTCGTATATATCTGACACCTGCAAGAAAACAGTCAAATGTGTGTCATTACTTTACCTTTCTCTTCACTTGTCAATGGGAACAATTTGCATATTATATTTTTTCTGTTGCTGTGACCAAGTCTTTTCTCCTTGCCAAAATACACTACAAGATTAAAGATCCTCTCATCCCCCGATTCAAACTGGATTATGTATTCTGGATTGTTGTTATTTGCGGAGTCAAATCACGCTGGATCAAAAGATGTGGGTTGCGGTTTAACTTTAAAGCTTCATAAGATGCTTCTGCTTCTGTATGTTTTTGATTCTCTGCTTCATCTGACAGCTGCAACGATGTTTTACGGTTTTCATATCATAAACGATTCTTGATCAACTAAAAGAGGCAGGAATGTTAATGCCACTTACATAAAAGCTTAGAAAATATTTAAGAGAGACAAGCCAGGAGAAAAGTTTGGAGTATCATATGGCAGGCAAAGAGTTACAAGTTTTATAATAAATATTTCAAAAATAACGATTGTGTTTGGTGCTGTTTTATAATTTTTTAAAGATTTTACAACTACACCATAATTTTCCTTAGTAAAGCATGAATAAAGCCATCATTATTCATGAACAAATGTTTAATTAATGAATGAAAAAGTTTAATAAAAGTAAGTAATCATGTAAGGAGCTACGGTTAAGATTTACAGGTCTATTTTGCCCTTTGTCTTAGCCTTGGTCTTAATTATTCCTCTGTTGGCCACTAGTGGCTCTCTCCAGGTGCTATACACTGTCAGTGTAGAAGGTGTGGCTTCAGCCAGATGTGGGGGTGCAATTTCCTTCAGTGAACCTGAGATATGTCACGTCTGTGACAAGTGAGCAGCTGCATTAAGATCACAGACAAAAGTGAACTGTAGCAGCAGCTTCAGTTTGGGAAAAAAAAGTGTAATAATAGAAATCTATTTGGTGAAAGTCTATTCATATGACAGACTTTAACAACTTTGTCTAAAAATTTGTCTTTTCTTTTACATAAGGTTCACTGAAGGAAAATGCATCCCCACATCTGGCTGAAGCTGTACCTTTTACACTGACAGTGTATAGCGCAGGGGTCTCAAACTAGCGGCCCGGGGGCCAAATGCGGCCCCCGAGATGATTTAATGCGGCCCGCGACATGATTTCAGATTAATATTGAATGCGGCCTGCAAGTAACTATTTGAACTACAGGTCCCACATGCACTGCAGCGTAGCGCAGCCTCAGCTCCTCACCGCTGCCCCGTGCACCAGCAGCAAACACAAACACGACTGAGAGATGAATTTGAACTAAAGAGTCACTTTTAAACTTTCCTCAACAAAGAAACGGACAGAGCACAGGCGGATTATGAGAGCAGAAGCTTCAGACATGAGAAAAGAGACTGTCACCGCGTAAACAAGCTGCTCCTTTACAACAGAAATGCACAGATGTTGATTCATCTTTTCATGCAGACAGGTGAGCTTCCCTGAATAAGTTCGATGTCATAATGTTCTTCTTCATGTGTCAAGCTCCACACCACTTTTTATTTGACGAAAATTGATCTAATGTCTACGGAGAAACGTGCATAAACTCCTGCTGAAAAAGACGTTTTAGCGATGCGAACCGGCACCGCGAGTACATGCACGCGGCCACACGCACGCGGCAACACGCACCCACACGCACCCACACGCACACGGCGACGCATACGCGGTTCCATAAATATCTAATCGTCATCAGTATAGCCTAAACCTGTGTTCAGATGTCCAGACAAAGGTCTGTAGTGTGTGTGAAACAGACTGAAGGTTCATGTGTGAAGAGGAGGAGCATAAACAAAACTGGAAAATAAACCTCTGAAATGCACCAGAACACAGCAAATTACCTGCAATTTAGCCAAAAAATTCCCCAGGGAGGACAGTGTGATCCTGGTTACACACTTTAATTTACTTTTTTTTTTTATTACATTGAAGACAGTAGTGTAAAGTGCAATGCAAAATACTTAATGTGAATTTATTGTAGACTGTATGTTATATTGGAGATTTTACCACCTAATAATCTTATTAATATCATAGCCAGGTCAGAATTTTTTAAAATGCGGCCCTCGACCAATTTGCCTCCGATCATTTCGGCCCCAGCTCCATTTGAGTTTGAGACCCCTGGTATAGCGCCTGGAGAGAGCCACTAGTGGCCAACAGAGGAATACTTAAGACCAAGGCTAAGACAAAGGGCAAAATAGACCTGTTAGAGTTATTGGATATGGTTGGTTATTAAGTCTTAATAAACTTTTTCATCTATTAACTAATCATTTGTTCATGATGATTTGAGTCTTATATAAGGTTTTATTAAGGCTTTACTGAGGCCGATTAAGGTGTAGTTACTATAAAGTGTTCCCATATGTTTTTAGCCACTGCTCATGTCTAGCCTCATTCAAAAACAATACATTTATAGAACTAAAGTAGTATTAGATATATTAAGATGCTTTGCCTTCTACTGTTGGATCGTATAAGTCTGTCCAGTCTAAACAAAAATATAGAAATGTAGAACTTACAGGTATAAGCCAGCTCTCGTCCAGAAAACTGCAGTTCTGTTTCGGACAATAAAAGGACAACGTGGTCACGACTACACACTTACACTACTCCAAATCTCCTCTGACAAACACTGACCTCCATGTCTAACTTGAAGTCCATGTGTGACAGGACCAGCAGCAACGACATGAACGGTTCTGGAGGGAAGTAAAGCAGAGAATAGTTTAGGAGGAGGTTCGGAGCTTAATGTCGTGTTTACAGAGAAGAACGGACAGCTCACCGAGAAATTCTTCGTTCCTGATGATGGAAAGTGTCGGACAGTACCACTGCAAAATTAAAAATAAAACAGCTTTGAAATCATTTGACATTATTAGTGTAGGTGATCAGTTATGGTGAGTTTCTAAGATTTATTATCATTATTAAACATCTCCCAATTATTCATTCAGATGTGTTTTGAAGTGCTTTTCACTGCTTTCAGAAGGCGTTAGTAATAGAAGCTTGAGCAAAACAGAACTGATTTTCACCTAAATAGATCTTTGACCATAAAGGCTGGAATAAAACCCGCTTTGAGTTATTTTCTTTTAAAAAAAAAAAGTAGCATACAGTGTCCTTAAGCTTATTTCATATGAGATTAGGATACTGTATTTTTTTAATTTGACTGTATTTTTTTTTTTTTTTTTGATCAAAATCTTCCAGTGAAAATACTTTGAATATTGGAATTTTAACCACCTTGAGATGTTCAACAGACTTAACAATTTTGTGAATTGAGTTGTTTGCCTTGTAACCATGGAGATGAGACATGAAGCTATGAATGCTAACTTTGGACAAAATGGTACAGAATTTTTACATTTGCTGCAGCAGAAGATTTTCCAGAGAAATATTTTGAGGGGTGGTCGTATCACCGACTGAAACAACAGAAGTTTCATCTGATCCACCTGGACCTGTGTCATCTGTTCTCTCACTTCAGTTTCCACCTCCATCGGCACCTGCTCCTCCAGCTAAGGCCCTGACCAAGACAAACCTCCAACTGCACCTGCTCCTCCAGCTAAGGCCCTGACCGAGCCAAACCTCCAACTGCACCTGCTCCTTCAGCTAAGGCCCTGACTGAGCCAAACCTCCAACTGCAGCTGTTCCTCTAAGGCCCTGACCAAACCAAACCTCCAACTGCACCTGCTCCTCCAGCTAAGGCCCTGACCGAGCCAAACCTCCAACTGCACCTGCTCCTCCAGCTAAGACCCTGACCAAACCAAACCTCCAACTGCACCTGCTCCTCCAGCTAAGACCCTGACCAAACCAAACCTCCAACTGCACCTGCTCCTCCAGCTAAGACCCTGACCAAACCAAACCTCCAACTGCACCTGCTCCTCCAGCTAAGGCCTTGACCAAACCAAACCTCCAGCTGCACCTGTTCCTCCAGCTAAGGCCCTGACCAAGACAAACCTCCAACTGCACCTGCTCCTCCAGCTAAGGCCCTGACCAAGCCAACCACATCATGGAGATGTTCCTGAGGCTGTTCTGTGGACCAAGCTCCAAACCTGGGGCAACAGAGCCTTCTCCATCACTGCCCCATCCTCTGAGACAATGACTGCACCAACCTCACCACGTTTAGGAAAAATGTCAAGACCCATCTGTTTAAATCTGTTTTTAATGATTGATTAATATTGTAATTACTAACTGTTTTTATGTATTGTACCTTTGTTTAACTGCCTTTGTCTGTAAAGCGTCTTTGAGTGTCTAGAAAAGCGCTATAGAAATAAAATGTATTATTATTATTATAAATAGCTAAGTTTAATATTTGGGCTTTATATTGCCAAAACTAAGACAAAAGTATACACGTTTCTTCCTCCAAAGTCTGCACTCTGATACACTAGACTACACTCTGGTAATTGATCCATTAAAATTGGGTGAACTGTAAAAATACCTAATTGACTGCGAACAAACATCAAGTATGTCTGACCTCCAGGATTCGGGGTGTGTGCAGCAGGTGGTTGATGAACTGTGGCAGTATTTTGCGGCTCAGAGCGAGCCTCAGGAGGTATCTTCCTCTGCCCTGAGCCGACAGCAGCTTCTTACAGGCTTTGGTCTGCTCCACAGCCAGAGACACAGCAGGCAGCCTGGACACAGCATACGACACACAAAGAGCTTTTAGCCCATGTTCTCTTGAGATTTGGTATTGTTGATGTGTTGGTCCCACCTCCCACAGGTGTCGTGCAGTGGGATCTGCTCCAGGCACTGCCAGTAGTCCCGCTGGACCAGACTGACAACTGGTTCTGAGAGAAAACAAACACATTTAGAAGAGAAAGAGAGTTTTGTGTTGGACTAATGTCAATAACCTTAAGCCCATAACTACACAGAGTATGTGCCATTATATACAGATCAACAGGTTTAATTAAGGCCATTACAAAGTTTTGTGTTCATGTTTTAGAATTCAATTGTATCCAAATAACAGATATTAATGTAATTTCAATGTTGACTTTGAGTGCTTTTAACTGATAACATCTGCAGGTCTCTGGAGTTAAATAATAGCACCAACAGTGAAATCAGGTCAAATTATATAATACTACATTCTGAATGTTCAGAATACATACACGATAGGTTTCATTGTACAGTACTACACCACAGAGTCTTTTTTGTTTTATAGTTTGTTATGCATTTGTATAAAACAAGGTTTTATCACAAATTAGAGAAGATACATTGCTTTTTCTCTGATGAGTAATAGGTATGACCGCCCACTTCTTGGTTCAACAAGCGTGGGCTCCCATGTTAAAAACCTACATACAAAAACAAAAAAAGAAAAATTAAAGTTGGTAAACTTCTCCGGGCTAATCAGCTCTGTGGCAAGTCAGGAGCATAAAACCTCCATTTTTGTTTAAAATTTGTTTCTGCAACTTTATAAACTACGAAGTTATTAAATCCATTTGCAGAATGTTAAGTTATAGATCTGAATTAGTATTTGAATTTTTTAATATTTGAATTTTTTGAAAAGCCTATAGCACTTTACAATGGGGCAATTTACTGCTGGCGATCTTCCACTGTGAGCTATATTACTACCTACTGAAAGAAAAGCTATAGATCTCAAATGTTTCACGTGTATTCAAATCCCATATTGCCTTTCATGACATCAGTACAACATATGAACTTGATGGTTGAACATGTCATGTGTTATCCCACGATCCTTTGGCCTACTCACGTTGGATCCCTTTCCTCAGGACCAGCTCTAGCAGTTCACAGCAGGAGGACAGATGTGGGCTGCTGTCTGTCACAGTCTGTCCACTCGACTGGAGGTTCAGAACACACACTGCAGGGACACACATGAGAGATTATTATTACACACATTTAATCTCAAAACATAGGAAAACATGAAAAACCCAGTTGGTTTTGGCACTTAAATACACGTGAGTGATAAATAGATCTGATTTAAGACATGTAATGATTGTTTGTTAGTTTATTTAACCGGCACAAAGCATTTTTTTATTAAACCAAGCTACAAATACTTAATAAAATCATGATCCACAACTGTTTTTAATTTTATACTTTACAACAAATTATATTTTTGTAAACTCTACTCTCTCAATGTATATTTAGGAATAAAACAACAATTTCTTTTAAAATGTGAAAATAGTTTCTTAGACATTTGTGAGGATGACCAAAATGTAAATTATTATTTGAACCACTTTCTCTCCAGTTGCTTTCTATTCTGCAATTTTGAACATTATGATCATTTAAAAACGACAATGCATTACCTTTGAGAGAACCTAGAAGAGGGTCTTTGGGGGCCATGTTGTTGTTCCTCGGAAAAGCCCCGGTTCTTTTTGACACGATGGATCAGCTGCTTCACCTACTTACCGACCATACCGAGACACCTTTCCTTTCCCCTCACAACAGCAGGAAAACACGGTCCGCAACAATTTACGTCGGGTAAGCGTAAGTTACGGCGCCATCCCGGTGTTATTCCGCAGATATATTTGTTGGTGTAAGTACGCCCTGTGTAAGCACGGAGAGCCGGTGAGTCACTGACAGGCGGTAGATAATATAGAAATATAATGTGAGCTTGTTACGGGGCGGCCCGGGATGAGCTGTGGCGACATCTGGAGGAAAGTGCTGGAACGGAACGGGCGGTGTTGCGTTCAAAGACTGGTGGTGTTGAGAAGAGTGATGCGTTTAAAAAGGTTTTGTTTTCATTTTAATTTTTATTTATTTTTCCTTTCTAAAAATGAATAATTGTTCAGTATATTGTTTACACGATGTTATCATACATTATTGAGCATTATCTGCCCACTTTTATTTCTGAAACAATCATTGTGTTGAGTTGCCTGATTTTTTTCTTCAACCCACAATTATGCCACACTCTCATCACTTGCATTGTATTCTAGCTCTATCTTATATTTAAAATATTTACTTCCAAATTTGGGTAAGTTAGTTAGGCTAGTTATATTTTTGTTTACACCTGATATTAACATGTTTATTCTAAACACTTATATATATCACTTATATAATACAACAAATCTTGGTATTTGTAGTTTTATTAATAGTTTATGAATGACATGGAGGCTGCATTTTCTGCGGTTGACATAAAATATGTTCATAACAGCAGTGCGTACCAAACATGATTTCTGGTTAACTTGTCAGTTTGAGCCAATAAAGCAAATACAGAACGATAAGTGGATCTATAAAAGAATATCAAGAAGAGACAAAACTGACACTGTCAGTTGTTTTTGGACTGTCCAATAAGTGAGGATACATGGAACCTATTTATGTATCAACCAAATGCCTGGTTAAAAAAATGAAAAGAAATTTAAAAATATAGCAGTTATATTGTGTAATTTATTTTTAGACAGTTATTTTATGTCTTATATCAGTTTAAATTTAGGGATGTGGATAAGGTATGATAACCAGGTCATGGCATAACTGCGTTAAGGGGAAAATAAAGACGTGTTCAGTTATTATTGTACAATTCAAAATGAACACAACTGATGCCAAAAGGAGGCTACTTAAAGTTTGTATGACAGTTGTGTGGCCTTCAACGAGGTGATCACAGCCAAAGATTAGGCCCCGGCCCCATGGTAGAATCACTGGGTTAGACGTAAAACATAGTAAATGACTATTATTTCACTAAACATTTAGCTTGTTTTTACCCATTTGGTGATGTTAGTGGTTTATTATCATCGTGGTCCAGTAAATATGACATAGTGGAGGGGAATCCACAACCACATTGTAAATCTGGGTCAAAATCAACACAGGAGTGACAATGTGACAAATTAATATAACTTGTGTTAATGATTGCTTAAACTCTAGGAAACCGTGTCAGTTGTGTGTAATTGTTTTTGCACTTTGGCAGGTTTTGATGAGATATAATTTAGAACTTAAATTATTTCCTGTAATTTTCTACTTTTATTTGTCAATTTCTTCATGAAAGCTACTTGACTGTTGCAAAACTATTAAAATCATTTTCCACAAAACTATCACACCAGAAGAATGCTTTAATGTGTCATATGGGCTTTGAGTTCAATCCTCAAGTAGGCCTAAAAGTACAGTTACTTAAGTAAAAAACAACTCTGGTCATAGTAACTGCTTGAGTGAAATACTGTATAGGCTACTTAGTAGTTTTACATGAATCAAGAACACATCTAGTAAAGTAGAATTAAAATTTATGACATCAATCACGCTAGGGTTTTTTGGGTGTGTGTGAATGATGACTTTAACTTAAATCTTCTCGTGCATTCTTATTCGTCAAATACAAAAAAAGTATCAAATATTTGATGTAATTTATAATCAAGAAGTGATTTTTTTTTTCTTTAATGTCTTAGCTGGGATGAAGGGTATAACATATTCAGTTTACTATTATTTTAACTGTGTTTTACTAAAATGGGTCTTCAATCTGTTATAGGCATGCTATGCACTATCACTCCAAGTATATTGCAAATAAAGAAATACGTCTGTCAAAAGACACAACTATAGTGGTATTTTGGGGGCCAAGCAGTAAGTAATAATCATTCCAAGACTGACGTGAACTTGGAGATCGGTCTATGCCAGTTTAGCATAATAGCCTAATAAATAAATTGCACTTCCTATAGCTGGATCGCTCAGCACAAAAGACTCTCACTTTGTGTCCAAAAAGAACCAGCATTTGACATAGTATTAAAATATATTCTAAAAGTAGGTTATCTATGCTAATGTACAATTTGCTGCATTGTCAAACCAGTCCAAAAACCTGTCGCTGCACCATAACAAACAGCTCAATAATCCCGGAGCTAGGGCGTCCTCTCGCGGTAACTTGTGGTTATTATGGCTTTCTGAAGCGCGAGGCTGTGGATAAGAGCGCGCGCCCCGCCTCTCGCGCTGCAGTTTGTTTGAAGGAGCGGTGCATCAAAGAAGACTGTGGCGCGGAACCTGCTAAGTAATAGCTACGCTAATTATATATATATTTTTTATTTCATCAAGACTGGAGTTATTCTTGCACGTGCAACAAAGTTTTTAAAGGTAATGTTATTTCTATAATATTGTGATTTATCTTTTTTGCATGGGACGTTTTCATCCACACCTGTGCGTCATTATTTGATTTCAAAAACGTGAGCGTGAATAGAAAAAAAATGGCGTGCTTATGTTTTGTTTACCACTTTGCATTTTGCAAAAGAATGCTTATTTCATCCGCCTTAAAAAAAAACTAAACTGAACAACGCTGAACTTTTAGTGTTCTTGCAGAGTCTGTTTTTGTTTTGACGATGACATAAAGCGTTTAGTCTGCCAGTCCCGAAATAGTCACTTGTACCTGGGGACAGTTCACCAATGGCGCCCGTAATCCAGGATTTTCTTTCTAATCTTTCAAGCACGCGATTTACCATCATGTTATGATGCATTAAATCTTTTAGAAAGTAGACAGCCTGTTTATAATGGCAAAATAGCACACGAGTATTATATGCAATTAGTTTAATTTTTCAAAAAAGATGCTACTAATCTTGCTATTACAGTAGTTTAGCCTGTATCTAGTTAATTAGCTAACAAGTTTAGCCTCACGGTGTGTTCCCTTTCTCCTCTTCACATGACACAGACCTCTTCAGTACTCTTAAACACGGGTTAGTCAGTTAAATTCCCCAATGAACACTTAATATGTGTTTGAGTGCAAACACAAGCCTATGAAACAGCACAACAACAGCATCATTTGGCACTGCTTCCACAAATAAAGAACTATACACCTCCCAAATGCATCTGACTGGCGTGGACCTGCACTGCTGATTCAACACTACAGCCCTGACTGCTGCTGCCTCAGATCTCCTCGGAATACCGTCCAATTCCCCATCAATCCCACCACCAACATCATGTTTACTGTGCACCTTGTCATTCCAGATAGCTTCTACCCCTTCAGCTATCAACGGTGGATGGTAATGATGTCTCCTGGGGTTGGGAATGCTTGATGTGCTTAAAATCGCAGCAAAAAAAAGTGCTAGCTCGTGACTGAACAAGTGCCAAGTTACTAAGACTATTATTTTTTGCACCACAGGCTTCGCTACGACCTCCAGCAACATGATAAGGGAATGTCTGCATTTTCTCATAGAGCCGGCGAAAAAGCTGAAAATCCGGCTTAAGGTATCGGTACGGGGGGTCAAAGTCGCCGTGGATACGAGTTTTTGGTCGGATTTGTTGTAATAATCGCTTGTGTTTTTGGTTGCAGGAGTCTCGCAAGAAAGTTAAGCTCGAGAATAAGGAGCCGCTGTTGGAAAGCCAGCTGTTTGTGATGGAGTTTGCACGAGAACTGAACAAAATCTGTCAGGTTGGTTATTCGCTGCTGTAGATTCTGTGGTGTCATTTGTGGAACTGCAATATTATTACCAATGATTTTACTCGGTTTAGGGTTCATATTTAGGTCTATTCAAATGAAACAAATGCTGGCACAAAGTCCAGCATCTTCTGTGTCTGTCTGCAGTAGATATAAAAGTGAAATCCAGTCTTCAGAGCGATTATTCAGTATCTTAGATGTGGTTGGCAGAAGGTATTTAAGCTTCTGTTGAACTGCTTTACAACATAAAACACTGGAATAAACTTAATTGTTGTCTTTTTCTTAATATATTTTAGTTTTGGCTTTTATTCAGTCAGTATTGCCACAGACATTCTCCAGCATAGTTTCTGACACGGACAGTGAAGCAGTTTAAACAAGGCTAAAGCTGTAGCTGTAAAGATGGGCAAAACCAGAGTTGAACTTTATTGTGGAGTTTAAAAACGCATAGAAGCACTTCCTGTTTCAGCACTTCATGACATCACAAGGCAGAACGGTGTGTCTGAAAGGACAACCTAACCCAAATACAGTCCCGATCAAAATCTTAAGACCAGTTGAAAATTTGCTAAAATTCACATTTTGCACATTTGGATTCTAATGAGGTTTTAAGTAGAGCTAGATTATGCAAAAGCAAAAAGGGGGAGTGTGACAAAAAAATGTGGAACTTGTCATTTTAAAGAAAATAATAATAAACTGAAAAAGGCTGTTTTTCAGCTGATCGAAATCTTAAGACCAAAGGCTATAAAAGCCAAAATCTGCTCAAAATTCTCCTTTTCTGTCAGGCTTTCAGACAGTTATGTCCCTGATGGTTAAAGCAAAGAAGTTTTCACTTCTTGAACGTGGCCGGATCATCGAGCTGCATAAGTAAAGCCTCTCACAGCGACTCACTGCTGCTGAGGCTGGACGCAGTCAGACACTCATTCTAAATGTTCTCCTGAGCATTATGGAACACAAAGTCAAGTGGTAGACCCCAAAAAATGACACCTGCGCTGAGCCGGAGGATCCTAATGGGTGTTTGTCAAGACACAGGGCAGTCCTCACCCAAATTATGGCCCTCACTGGTGCCAACAGCAGCTCAATAACCATCAGACGGATCTGTAGGAAAAGGGTTTCAAAAACAAAAAACACTTTAAAGACGTCGTCTCCTTCAACGCCACAAAACAGCTCGTTTAGACTTTGCCAGGAGCAGCAAACATGAGACACTGAAAGGTGGAACAAGTTTTATTCTCTGATGAGAAAAAAAAATGAACCTTGACAGTCCAAATGACTTCCAACATTACTGACATGACAAGGAGATCCACCTGAGATGTTTTCTACCGGCACAGTGGAGGGAGCTCCATCCTGGTGTGGGCTGCTTTTTCATTCAGTGGAACGCTGGAGCTTCAGGTGGTGCAGGTCAAACGCTGGAGCTTCAGGTGGTGCAGGTCAAACGCTGGAGCTTCAGGTGTGCAGGTCAACGCTGGAGCTTCAGGTGGTGCAGGTCAAACGCTGGAGCTTCAGGTGGTGCAGGTCCGCGGAGCTTCAGGTGGTGGGTGGGAGAGGGGGGGGGGGGGGCAGGGGGGGGGTCCGCGGAGCTTAGGTGGTGCAGGTCAACGCTGAGCTTCAGGTGGTGCAGGTCAAACGCTGGAGTCAGGTGGTGCAGGTCAAACGCTGGAGCTTCAGGTGGTGCAGGTCAAACGCTGGAGCTTCAGGTGGTGCAGGTCAACGCTGGAGCTTCAGGTGGTGCAGGTCAAACGCTGGAGCTTCAGGTGGTGCAGGTCAAACGCTGGAGCTTCAGGTGGTGCAGGTCAAACGCTGGAGCTTCAGGTGGGCAGGCAAACGCTGGAGCTTCAGGTGGAGCAGGTCAAACAGCGGCTGGTTAGGTGCAGATGTTGCAGGAGCATCCCTCATGACTGGGGTCCTGGTCTGATGGTTATTGAGCTGCTGTTAGCACCAGTGAGGGGCCATAATTTGGGTGGAGGACTGCCCTGTGTCTTGACAAACACCCATTAGGATCCTCCGGCTCAGCGCAGGTGTCATTTTTTTGGGGTCTACCACTTGACTTTGTGTTTCCATAATGCTCAGGAGAACATTTAGAATGACTGTCTGACTGCGTCCAGCCTCAGCAGCAGTGAGTCGCTGTGAGAGGCTTTACTTATGCAGCTCGATGATCCGGCCACATTCAAGAAGTGAAAACTTCTTTGCTTTAACCATCAGGACATAACTGTCTGAAAGCCTGACAGAAAAGGCTAATTTTGAGCACATTTTGGCTTTTATGGTCTTAAGATTTCGATCAGCTGAAAAACAGCCCTTTTCAGTTTATTATTATTTTCTTTAAAATTACAAGTTCAAATGTTTTTTGTCACACTCCCATTCTTGCTTTTGCATAATCTAGCTCTACTTAAAACCTCATTAGGATCCAAATGTGCAAAATGTGAATTTTAGCAAATTTTCAACTGGTCTTAAGATTTTGATCAGGACTGTATATAGAATTTTGTGTGAATGAAGCAAAACGCAACTGCAGGTGTGTTTTTGATGAAGAAATATTAAGATAAGGACAAACAACTAATTTAAGTCAAAAAAATAATATAATAAAGGTCAATCTTAAACAATGAGAAGGTTTGATGTTTGTAGAATTCTCTTGTGGATATTCCTTTTAAAAACCGTAAGCTTCACCGTAGAGTTACATATGCACTGTCCAGAGATGGTGAGTTCCATGTTTTTTTCAGAAACAACTAAATATCTCATGATAGTCGGTTCATAAGCTTATTTATAATGTTTTGTTCTGGATGGGTTTAAAATACAAACTTTGAACTGACTTTGACTGTGCATCTTGTGCTTCTTGCCAAAAAAAAAAGTTACAGTAACTCTATAGTTGTTTCTCCAAATACTTCACTCTTGAGTAATTTCATGGCCCTTTGCTTTTTACTTTTGAGTATTATTTAGAAGTAATTGGGTACACACTTTGGCCACTCCATCCACCTCTGGCCACCATTTCCAAGTTTCCTGACAATGATCTGTGATTTTCAAACTATTCCAGACAAACTACTGCTTGTTTTAAAAGGCAACACATTTCTTGTGGTTAATGTGTATATTCTGTCTTCAGAGATCAAACGTCCTGAGCCACGTTTGGACGGGCGGGGACGTGTGGCCGCCCTCAGTGTGTCGAGACTTTATTGTGGAGACGGCCTCGGAGCTGGAGAAGCACATCCATGTACAGGTTCTACTGTAGGACATGTTCACAGAGAAGGGTCACCTGTGTTTCTCACTGTGTTTGGGTGTGTTTTTGCAGCCGAGGAGCAGAGCTGAGTACGAGCGCCCAGAGAAGAGAGACTGGAGAGAGCAGCTCCTGTGTATGCTGGAGTCTGGAGGAGAGGCCGACATGGGAGCTCACCGGAGACTCATCCTGGACTGGTGCAGACAGATTAGGAGCAGCCCTGAGGTGAGCCCCGGTCTGCTGGTCACTGGGTCACACACACTCATGTCTGACACACTTATTACATGATAGGCTTTAATAACAAGATTAGATATGACACAGTTAACGCACCGACACAAGGGCAGAGGATACCTAAAGATAAAATCAGGAGAGGGGCATTTTTAGGTGTGCAAGGCTTGCTGCAGAAGACAATAGAATCATCATTTATTTAGTTTACAGACAAAAATATTGTATACAGTGTAATCTGTTCTAATCTGAAGCAAATTGTATCTTCCTCCTCAAACTGGTTTCAGCTGGGGCTCTTGGAACAAGTAAAATGGTTTTATGATAGAGGGGTTAAGAATGGAATACATTCTAGTGCATTGTGTGGCTATAAGCTGGTATTTTGCTGTGCTGCTCAGGCCTCAGTGTGGCCGGGTGAGCCAGTGCTGATGATGCTGGATGACCTGGAGTTCCAATGGAAGAGAGGACGACTGCCCACCTTCTCCCTGCCATGGAGCTGGTCCTCCAGGCTGTGATCAATGAACAATCTGCCATCAAGGTCTCCTCATCCTGCCTTGTGTTTGCTGTTGTTTGTGTAGAGGTGGTGTGTAACTGTGTGTGTGTGTGCACAGGGGGACGTGCCTAAGCAGTGGCTGCTGAGGACTCAGAGCAGACGTCCAGTAGGTGAGTCAGTGCACTCCTAACACAGATTTGAGAAAACCTTTGAAGATGAGATGACACAGCTCTGGGGCTTATTGTTCTTTAACATGTAAATAAAGAATGTGATCTGCTCTATTAACATCCTGATGACCTTGTTTCAGATGCACTGCGCTACATCCCTCATGGAGGTAAGATTGTGGTACATTCACTAGTTTTGGTCAGATCACAGAGTAACTTCTGAAACACTGTTTTCTTCCAGTGTGGAACTGGATGTGTGAGACTGCAGGTATGTGCTGTATCTACAGTGATGGACTTTCAGAGCTGTTTGAATGACTTACTGAGTTTGTATTGCTGTGATCTCATAGAGGAGCTGGTCCTGGACCCGGACTCGGCCCACCCAGACCTGCTTCTGTCAGAGGGGAACACGAGAATGCGCTGTGTGCCAGAGCGAGGCCAGAGGGACGTGCCCTGCTGCCCACAGCGCTTCACAGGCTGGTGGTGCGCTGTAGCTCAGCAGGGCTTCATCTCAGGCACACACTATTGGGAGGTTGAGGTGGGTGACAGGGACTGGCGTGTGGGTGTGGCCTGTGAGTCTGCGGTGAGGCGGGGTTATCGTGCTCTGAACACTCACACAGGCTTCTTCACACTGCGTCTGGAGAGAGGCTCTGAGCTCAAAGCCCTCACAGTGCCTCCTACTGCTCTGCCCCGGAGCTTGGCTCCTCGAGTTGTCGGCCTGTTTCTGGATTTTAACCAGGGCCAGTTGTCCTTCTACGATGTAGAGAAGCGCTCTCACCTGTACACCTTCAGCCACAGCTTCACCGAGAGAGTGTTCCCTGTGTTTGGGACAGTAGAGGTGCTTAAGGACCTGGTGATCAGACCTGCACATGTACGACAGCCATGCTTGTGTCCTGGGGCCTGCCTGTGGACCTGAGGTGTTCTCCTCATGACCATCGTGTCAGTCCTATACATGTGCACCACCTACGCCGAGTGCACACTGAGTCTGGGTCGGGTGCTGTTCGGGACTTGCATGGGTCCTGGATGACTTAGAAAGTGCTTGAAACCAATGTGCTCTGTTACATGGACCTCATAGCAGGGTGAGAGTTTGTGGAAAAAAATGAGCAAGTTTTTCAAGTCATATGAGCACGTTAATCTGCGGGGTTTGAACAGTTGCAGATCACGACAGAACAGAGTTGGCGTAACCAGTATTTTGCAAGACACCTGCACATGTCCCGAACTGAACCCATCTCACCATCAGAGCACTCAAGGTGTTACTCTGCCTTCTACTCTCATCCTCTTTTTTATCATGTTTGTCCAATCAGCCTTGTTCTCATCTAGACCCAGTGCACAAAGCATAAAAAGCAGTGTGAAGACCAGCTCACAGCAGCACCTGAATGTACTTGTAGTTTGAGCTTCTGCAGCAACACTGCTAAGGCATGTGACTCTTTAAACATATGAATGGAATTCACATACTGTATCTGAGATGGAATCATCTTTTTTTTTTCATTCAAAATGTTTCATATTGCATTTTCTCTTTCACAAATAAAACATGGCTTTACTTTTCTGTAATATACTGGCTTAGAGACAGTTTTATTTTTAATAAAGTAAGATTTTATTAAACTCTTAAGAAGTGCAATAAAAGTGCCAACAAATAAAACATTGGAAAAAGTTACACAATTGATGTGTTACTTACAACCCATTGTTTACAAAAATGTTTTCTTTCTGTTCAGTCTGAGAAACGCTTCTTGACCAGTTCTTTAAAAAATGCAATCATTAAGATATACAATACCAAAACCTCTGCTGAAATGTTGTAAAAACACAATGTGCTGGCAAAGACAAGATACATGTACAGACTTAAAAGTATAAAATGACTTACACACGACAAACTGTACTACGTGTAGTTTTGGTAGTTTACATGAATATTTCTGTAGCAGTTCTATTGTTTTCCATAAGAGACGACACACTGACAGCAGCCCTAGTGATGGAGATTTAAACTACACACAGCCCTTTATGTACAATGTCTTTTCCTGTCCTTATCACTGGCAACATAATCATGATTTTGACTTGATTTGTGTAAAAATACCTGGCAATATATTACAACACCGAGTATAAAAATCCTTGAAAACCCCATTTGTTTTGAAGAGAAAAGAGGAGAAGCCTGGGTTCTCCACACAGAAGGTCACTTTGGATTAGTGAAGCCAGCTCAGATTACTTTTCCCCTCAGGTAAACCTTCCACCCAGCCTCTCACCAACAGGGGGCTCTCTTCTACTTCTTTAATATCCATGCTGTGTGAATTGTGAAAGTAACAGTTTGTAACAGTAACATCCAGTGCATAGCCTACAATAACACGCCTAAATATTACACACACGGGCTGCTTTCAACTTGACAATAAATAACGTTTGGAGTTGTCGGAATTTGGAGCGTATAGATAAATAATTTTTAGGATTCGTAATACATCTTTTTGGTGATGGAGGTCCCGCCCACGACGCTCTCTGCACCACCTCTTTGGTCACGTGTCGGGTCACCATGCCGCTGGTCTCTGTGTGCTGAGTGGTCATCATCATCCCGTCTGAAGCACGGAAAAGAACAAGGTTACAGCAAAATTTAGTCCTGCTGTGAGAATGAAAAGTGTGTGCAGCTGTGTGGGTACCTGAGAAGTAGGGGTCGTTGATCATGGTGTGGGACACATTGGTGCGCGTGCTGACTTCTGTGGGCAGTTGGAACACTTCTCTCCGGGTCGTGGACTGGCTGTTGAACTGCGTCAGAGCTCCTGATGAGGGCAGAAGAGAGCACAAGTCTGGTTATGTCTGGTAGAACTACAGCTTGTACATGTAGAAGAATAAGGTTCTATCTGACGGCTTTGCTCAAATAAGTTCTGTTCCTCATATATTCTTGTTCCTGGGTCATTTTTGTTCTCTGGAAGTCATTTATCTTGGCTCTACTCAGTTACAAAATATGTTAGGAGGAGGAAAAACTTGACACAGCTGACATTTGTCACATACAAGTTTTGAGATTGCGCATATATGTTGGATGTTATATGTTATATTTGCACACTCCAATAATAACTTGGGTGCAAAACTCTCACAAAGGGCACATTTTTGTACCAGCAATTTCACATCTGGATAGATGAATGAGACTCTATATCAGGGGTGGGCAATTATTTTTCCCAGAGGGCAAGATTCGAACCCGAACAAGTGGTGGAGGGCCAAAATTTGGACATTAGTGCGACAAATTTACTGTAAGTAAATTTTTTTGTAAAACAAGCTATTTAATTTATTATTTTGATAATTTATTATGATGAATATTAGGGCATCAAGCAATTACACTGCTCCACAGCTAAATCAATCAAATAAAAGAATTTTAAGAGTAACACTTATTCTCACAGCGTTCCGGGCCCCAGATCAAAGCAGTCCAAGGGCCACATCTGGCCCCTGGGCCGCAGTTTGCCCAGGTCTGCTCTATGTCAATGCATCCATTTTGCAGGGTTTGATTCAAATATGAGGACTTTGTGACCAAAAAGATTCAGTTTCAAAGATTTACTTTGTATAAGATTCTTAGCCTGAGCCAATATTAATTTTAAATTGATTAATATTAACCAATCTTTTTAAATAATTTTGGGACATTGATTTCCATCCTCTATCAATTCCTATATGTATCGATATCTTTGTACAAATACCATAAATCTATGTTGTTGAGACATTTTAAATTACAAAAAAATCCAATAAAATTTGAAGTCTTAACCTTACTTGTGATAGTTGCCAACATGACAACCCAACATTTTTTTCTGGATTAAATCTGGAATATTCAAAAATCCAACCACAAATGCTCTAATCCTGAACAAACAGTCTATCAATTCAACTGATGTCATGACAGTTTTTAAAGTACAAACTAGCTGGTGTTACCTCCATCCTGAGACTCGATGGTGATGATGCCTTCTCTCTCTGGACCAAAACCCTGAGTGGTCCGAGCCTGGACTTTAAACTTGTAGGGGACATTCTCTGTCAGGTTTGGGACAGTCAGGCTGGTCTCTGAGCTGTCACCGTTCACCTGGAAGGAGCGCACATCTCCTGCACAAACAAAACACAAAACAAAAGTGAGGAAAATGCTGTTATGAGGTTAATGTAAAGGATAATACAACTATTTTAACTCTGTAAAAATGTCATGCTTCTATGACAAGAAATGCAATGTTTATGAAATCAATCACGGACTAATAATGGGAAGGTTCAACATTATGGAATTTTCTGGAATATCCGTATGAGACAAAAACTGGTACATAGTTCAAAGTTTTGTTGTTAGTATAAATTCCACAATAACTTAACAAAGTTGTGTAATAATCCAACACAAAGATGTGATTGTTTCCAACACAAGGACTTGAAGCCATGAGATTCATATTAAGTAAATGACAAATTTGGATCTTTCTTTCATAAACAGTACATGTCTCGTAGTTAAACAGGCCTTTGTCTTCCGTTTGAAACGGTTTCAGTGCAGTAACTCAGCCTGACGTATGTGGGTGAAAGTGGTGAGTACCTCCACCATGCAGCTGCTCACAGGTGACCACGTAGCCCAGGATGTCTCCGTTGGGGTTCCTGGGTTTGTCCCAGCTGAGCTGCAGAGAGTCTGGGCTCAGAGCGGTGAAGATCAGAGGTCCTGGAGCGCTGGGAGTGCTCAGAGTGAACGGGAACCTAGCACACAAGAACAAACTTACAATACAAGAACAATCAGTCACTGTTTTGATTCCTCTTTTTAACCAGTGGTATTAAGTTTTTATCAGCAATTCCTTTGGAAGTCAAATGTAAGCAATTATTGTTGTGAAATGAATATTATTCCCATTGCATTTTGGAACTTTTAGATACATTATTTCACATTTTGCTTATTTTAGAAACTAAAGTTGAAATATGGTGGTTGAAGGATTCTAGATATAGCCTTTATCTTTAGGACACAATATTGCCACAGAGTCACAATAGTCACTTTATTGTTGCAGCTCTAATAATCATTCTCATTTTTTAATTACATTTTGTTGTACTTTGTAAATAAAACAACTTTTAAAAAAAGTCTATTTTTAACATGCCAATAAAAATGATGATATTTTAAGTCATTTAAATTCTAAATCACATGTTTTAACTTTCACAAGTGATGGGATGACTGCAAACCTCTTTATCAAAAAGACACTGACCATTTATAATACTAAGCCCTGACAGCATCTCTATTTTTAGTCAAACTGAATTCATTTCACAACTCTGTAGCAAAGAATACTTGCTTTTAGCTCCATATATTCTGACAAAATGAACATAAATATAATTACATAAAATAAATAAGATAATAAGCTACTTAAGACAAACTTACAACATCCCATTTTCTACATATGTGATGTTGTGAATGAACTACAGTGCTCTGAAGCCTTTTACCTGGCACTGGGCTGAGCGGGCTGCAGGGGTCTTTCTTACCTGGCACTGGGCTGATCGGGCTACAGGGGTCTTTCTTACCTGGCACTGGGCTGAGCGGGCTGCGCGGGTCCACTGCCGACTCGATGGTGATGACTCCCTCTCTCTCGGGACCCCAGCCCTCCTGACTCTGGGCCTTGACTTTGAACAGGTACGAGTGGTTGGGCAGAAGGTCCTGGATGACGACCGAGTTCTCCGCTGGGTTCGTCACGTTCAGGCGCTTCACCTCGCCTGAAGAAAAGCAAACATCCCAGGGTTTGTCTTCGTATGTACTGACCCACGGACAGAACAGAATTGTGTGATGATTTCTTATTCCATAGCATAAGGTTAGTTTTTTATTATTAATGGCAATACTAAAGATTTGACTAAACATTTTGCTTGTTTTGACCTAACTTGTCTTTGTTTAGATGAGGTTTATGATTGAAAAACAATTTAACTGCCAATTTTGACCAATGACAAGGGCTAATAAGATATAAAGTTCATTCAATATGAAATGGATTTGCCAAGGTTCTTTACATTTTCTGATTTTTAACAGCGTGCAATGGTGTTTTGTATGTTTCCTGGACAATAAAAGGTTCAAAATATGTGAAATATTATATATATTTGGTATGTACGTGTCAAGAAGAAGTAGTTCTATGAATCTGAGTTTTTAAAGTAGAAAAAAAGATGAAAATATGACAATTTTATGAGTGTTTAAAAAAGTGTACACAAACTGGCCTCTAGGGATAAGTACGTTTTTTTGTATATGAGCAACAAAAGTGTTTTTCAAAAAAGTGAGAGAGCGTAGCCATTGTAACTAGAGCAATGTAATGACACACAAATATTGTTTAATTCTCTAAAAAAAATCCAGCCCAGTCCTTTCTCTCTAGTCATTTTAGCCCATGATGTAAATATTGTTATTATGCTATCTAACATTTTTGGTAGCTTGGAATGAGCCTCTTACAATCAATCTATGTAAAGAGAAGCAGTGATTGTTTTGCTTTCAAATAATAAATCTTATTTCATAGACAGAATTTGGGAATTTTTTTCAAGGCACACTCAAGGCTCACTCGTGTTCCCGGCACACTGGTTGAAAATCACTGGTTTAAACTCCCAGGAAAACTATGTCAGCTGAGTGAAGATTGTCTTTGCATTTTGTGCTTTTTCATGACGGATGTGAGAGATTCTCTACTTGCAATTTTCAACTTTTATTTGTCAATTTCTTCATAATTTGCAGCTTAAGTGCTGTAAAACTACAAACAATATTACGACAAGACTATAACACCTAACTAGCCAACATTAGACAAATATTACGTAATTCTGGATTATAAGCCGCTACTTTTTCACGAGCTTTAACTATGCGGCTATAAGCAATGCACAAATTATAGATCTCATAGACTTACTATTACAGTGCAGCTAATTGTATTTTCATTTTTCTTACTAATCTAGAGGGTGCGCTTATATTCAGGTGTGCTCAATAGACAAAATTACAGTAATGCTTTTCTTCGCTATTATAGTAATACAGTAGTAGGAGTGGCAGTTGTAGTTGTAGTAGTAGTTATAGTAGTAGCAGTAGTAGTAGTAGTAGTAGTAATAGTATAGGAGTAGTAATAGTAGTAGTAGTAATAGTAGAGGAGTAGTAATAGTAGTAGTAGTAAAGTAGTAAGTAGAGTAGTAATAGTATAGTAGTAGTAATATAGTAGTAGTAGTTTAGTTATAGTAAGTAGTATGTAGTAGTAGTAGTAGTGTATAGTAGTAATAGTATAGGAGTAGTATAGTAGTTTAATAGTAGTTAGTAGTAGTATATAGTTAGTAGTAATGTAGTAGTATAGTAGTAGTAGTATAGTAGTAGGAGTAGTATAGTAGTAGTAGTAGTAATAGTAGTAGTATAGTAGTAGAGTAGTAAATAAGTAGTAGTAAGTAGTAGTAGTAGTAGTAGTATAGTATAGTAGTAGTAGAGTAGTAGTAGTAGTAGTAGTAGTAGTAGTAATAGTAGTAGGAGTAGTATAGTAGTAGTAGTAGTAATAGTAGTAGTAGTGTAGTAGTAGTAGTAGTAGAGTAGAAGTAGTAGTAGTAGTAGTAAGTACCTCCATTGAGCAGCTGGTAGAGCACACAGTAGCCCAGGATATCCTTCTCACAGTGAGGCTCCTGCCAGCTGACTTTAAGCGCCGTGGGCCCAGAGCGGAGAACACCAGTCTGCTGGGAGTGTCGGGAACGCCTGGAGAACGGGCATCTGACCACAGGAACATCAGTCAGTACAAAAGACCAAAACACGTCCACAGACTCGGGCTTTTGAAAGCAGCAGCGGTAAAGAGAGGCCATGCTGTCGCTCTGCACTCACCGTGGAGCACCCGGTCCAGACTGTACAAGGCCCGGCTGACCTCCGCGGACCTCGGCGAACTCGGCGACAGGTTGTAGCTGAACTGACTGTGAGTCGTGCTCTGTGTCCCCGCGTAACCGAAGCCACCTGCAGGAGCGCTCAAGCAAGGAACCAGAAGAGAGAGAGAGAGGAGAGAGGAGCGACAGTCAGCAGCAGCCTGCAGCCCCAGCTTTTTCAAATCCTCCTTGCTTAGCTCAAGATGTTTAGGCTTCACATTTTGGCCACTTAAAGGTACAATGTTGCTCTAAAACATCTTGATACATTTCTTACGATGTGCAGGCACTCCACAATTTGAACTTGGCCTGGCCTCAATGGAGATTTCAAAGTTTAAAGTCACACTGTAAAGAAGTATCATCTCCATGGAGACAAAGTGATTGCAGACTCTCCACTAAAAATCTTAACACTTTTTGGGATAAAAGAGGTGAGACAAGGCACCCCTCGAATTTTGCAGAAAGACCCTTATAATTCATAAAATGCAATAGTCCTTTGAAATTTTAAGGTTCTATCTAGAACTTTTTCCAGCGGCCAGCTTTTTTTAATCACACTATTATACTGCATGGAAAATATGGAAGATACATATTTATAGATCAAAAACTACACTACAAAAAAAGGAAAATCTAACTTAAATGTAGATAAAATGACTTGAATTAAGAATATTAATCTTAAAAGACTAATTTTAAGATTTTTTTCACAAAATTATTTGACTTGTTTTAATATATACTATCCTGATTTACCTTATCTAGATATAAAAAGTCATTTTAAGCAAATGTGTTTCTGTTTTAAGCCATAATTGCTTGAATCAAGAATATATTTGCTTCGAAACTTGTCAAGTGTACTTGAAACTAGCATTTTCTGCTCAAAACAACTTACTGCACTGGCAGATCTTTCACTTGAAATAAGATATTTTTACATCAAAAGAAGATACATTTTCTTATTTTTTGAAGTGTATTTTAATGTGAGGTGAGAGAAGTTCTAAATGATGTTTAAAAACTAAATGTTACATTAATCTATTTTGTAATCTTGTTTCCATATGTGAGTTGTAAAGTGACATAAGGGTTGTTCAACTTGACATCTTAGCAACTAAAAACTTCCTAAAGTCTTCATTTTTTGTAAAATATTAATATTTCCATCTGCAACAATAATGTCATTAATTAAATTAGATAAAAACAAAACAAAAACACTTAAGTTGAGTGTTTTCTCAGCATTTTAGGTGAGATTAAAAATAGATGAACTAGATTAATTAATTACAGATCATAATAATTAATCTTTTCAATTTTAATCGCTTGACAGCACTAGTTTTAAACTGTAACTCCATTTATCCCTCTAAGCGGATGTGTTTTTACCCAGGTCGGGAAAGTCTCCGGACACTTCTCCCATGACGATAGAGTCTCGGATGTTTTCATCGGTGTATTGTTTGTTCTCAGAGCGCTTCCTCCTGATCACTTCTGTGGTTGTGAGTCCACCTCCGCCAATCATCTCAGTTCTGCGAGTTCCTCCTGCAAATGCAAACTCGTATTTGATCAAACACAACCAAACAAGTTCTTTAGCATTAAGTACCACGGCCTCCTACCTGGTCCTGTGAGGTATGTGGTGGTGCTCTCGGAGGTGTAGGAGCCCCCGCCCCCTCGGTAGCTGGAGTTCATGGTGGACACGGGAGAGGACGAAGACGACAGGTTACGTGACGGTGTGCCTCCAGGGAAAAGGAAGTTCTGATCCCATCTACCGTTCATGGTGAAGTCTGTCAAAACATTGTCAGTACTTTTAATAAGCAAAGACACAAATATGTTTATTACCTGTATTAAAGGTTAAATGGATGTCACGCATTTGGAAAAAAACATGATTTTTTGAATTAAACAGATTTATTTAGTAGATTTTTTGTGTTGTGTTCTTCATTTAAGCACCTCCACTGAGCGCTTCCAGACACCAGAACCAATCACACATGACAATCATGTGTCTCTCATATCAGGAACTGCGTTAGAGCTCCATGTTCTGATGGAAAAGAACTGACACAAGAACATAGTCTTACTGATCTTTCCTGATATGCTAATGCTGGATGCAGATTTTCTGGACTTTAAAAACATTGCAGAAGATTTTCTGACGCTCAGAGGAGAATGATAAATATCTTACAGACAAAACTATTATTCTATACTATATACTATTATTCTTTCGATTAATTGATTAGTTGTTTAGAACGCCAAAGTCTCTTAGATAAAGGATATTCGCAAAGTTTGATTCTAGGTGTAGATTAGTGTTTATGTAAAAAAAAATCTCAAATTACACAATTTTCACGAGTCTATCATTTTTGCAGTTCAGTCTGAGCGTTTTTGTCAACTGTTTTGAAACCTATATAAAGTAGGATTGTATCAAAAATCGCATAAAAATCAAAACTAAAGCTAGTATCATAACTAGATTCTATAGACTCAATTATTTGTAACACAATTTGGCCTTTGTTGAACAGTTTTAAAATATCAACTATGTATTACAACTAGAACAAAACATACATTTAAACAACCAAAAAAAACTATTATTTTTTGTTGAAAATGTCAATAGAACTTTTGAACATTGGTATCGAGAATCAAGAACATTCCTTGGTATTAAAATTGTGTGTGAAATAGCATAATAGTAATTGTGACAACACTATTATAAAGACCAGTTAATGATTCTTCAATTACTGAATTAGTTGTTTTTTTCCATAATCGATTAGTTGTGATTAAAACTTGTTGCAGTCCTACGTCTAACCCTATAAAACAAGTTTATTGTGTCTTTATTGTGCCAAGCTTAAATGCAGTTATAGTAGGAATAGTTCAAGGTATTTATTTTTTAGAAAGAAAAACATCTGAACTCAGACTTTACTCACTTGGATCTGTTTTCTAACATGTATTAACTAAATAGGACTCATCAGACAAGCATGCATGAGCGAAGCTAAATGCAGGCTCCAGGTAATAATGTTATAAACAAAGCTAAAGGCTCAAAAAGAAATTCAGCGTAATGTATCATTTAAATGAAAGCATAGCAGACAAAAATGTTTTAAAATGTTCTCTAAAGCCTGTACAAAATGGGTTATTTAGTAAAAGGAAGAAAACAAACGCTTAGTTCCAGCAAACTTTCACATGCTAATTTTGGTTTTGTGGCCTTTGTTGTAAGCCACTGCACCGCCCAGGGATATACTGCCGATTCTGAGCCTGGAACTTGGTCAGGAGTACTTAGTGGGAAGATTAGGTTTTAAGTTGCACAGTACAGGCATACAGCACTAGTGGACACAAAGTGACATGCCGGCTCTCAGGGTGGGTCTTCACCTGGGCGGGGCTGACGGGGAGTCTCCTCCAAGCTGGACTCTGTGTCTGTGCTCAGGCGACTCTTGGGAATCACATCCACCTGCTTTTTCCAGGACACGGCACGCAGGTCCAGATCCGAGCCCACCAGCTTGACAAAATTCCATCCTTTTGGGAATATTTGGATTTCTTAACAAGACTATTTTAAAGTGATTCTAAGGCAAACTTTATTAAGTGTAGGAAGCTTAGGTAAGAGACTGTAGAGGTAGCCTTAGATGAGCTGTCCACACGTGCAGGAGCCCTCAAACATGTCCTGTTGTTATAGAGAAGAGTGTTGTACCCACCATCACCAGCCACACTGGGGGTCTTGGAGCCTCCAGGAGACCGGAGCACCTCGTTGCTGTACATGAGGAAGCTGTCGTACTCGTCTCCGGCCTCTGCGTCCACAATGGGGATGTCTGGGATGATGGGGACTGAGAACACACACAGTTCATTTTAACCCACAATCATTTCAATACTGACTGTAAATGATAGTTGCAGGGTGTTTTCCTGTAGTCTAAATTTTGTTCCAATTGTACCACTAAAGGTATCTGACTTTTTGCTATACATTTGCGCTGACAGTGGCTCTGGTTCGGGGTCTTTCCCTGTCTTACATATCCTACTATCATTCAGGTAATATAATTTTGACGAAATTATATAAGTAATAAAATTCTGAAACGACAGAGCGCTCCTGAGTGTTCTTAGAATTTGTTCTTACAGACGAACATTTTCAGTTAAGAACACATTTTGTGAATGCCAAAAATGTTTGTAAGAGTAAATTTGTTCATAAGAATGTGTAAAGAATAAAGCCCATTGTTTCTAAAAACCCTTTAGGCCCAGAACAGATACTATAAGTATTGTTGTAAAAGTATCAAAGTATCGACATAACTATAATGACAGAAGAATTTCAGCAACATTATTCATTTGGAAATATCAACAATCTTTGGGGACTTTTTGGTTGTTTCTTCTTTGTTTTGTGTCAAACTCACTTCATCCGCAGCATTAGGCTTAACGACCTGTATCTGCTGATCTGTTTGTGCTTTTAGACAATATGAGAAATTAATATTTTTTGATACATAGGCCTGTATTTATTGAAACATCTTCACAAAAAGAGGCCATGGGATATAATAATATATTATAAACCATTATTAAGTAGGTGCATTGAAATCCCACGATCTAAATGTTTCCCATATCTTCCATGGTCTAAAAACAAGGTGGCCATAATAATAATAATAATAATAATAATACAAAAGTTATAATTTCTATTTAGTATAGTAGTCTTCAAAAATAGGGTTAGGCTTGGGGCAATAATTCCAACATGGAGCCACCCTAGTGTCAGTATAAACTTGTATGAAACATTGAAGTCTTACTGGACATAGGTCTGGTAGGCTGAGAGGCCAGATTGATGGAGGCGTCTCTAAAAGGGCCCCAGCCCACTTTGTTCTTGGCCCGGACCTTGTACTGGTACGTCTGCGCGGTCTGGAGGTTCTCGATCAGAAGCATGCGTTTCCTGGGGTTGTCTATGTGCACTTTCTTGGCTGCACCCACAGGCTCTGGGGAGGGAAACGGGGGTTTTACCGGGTGTGGGTATAGGAACACATGGACATGTTTAGGAGTGCCACTTACTCAAGTCGTCATTGATGGGTGTGTAGATGACCTCATAGGCTGTGATGTCGCCGTTGGTCTCTGCAGGCTCTGCCCAGCTCACCTGAGTCACTGTGGGACTGATCACGTTAAAGGCAAGCGTCCTGGTTCACCGGGGGCTGATGAACAACAGGGCACATATTAGCGAAGGTTCACTTAAGAGCATGTATAAACTTTTTTCTCTACATGATGAGTGGCAGCCTAAATATGTAATCTTAGCTTTGAGAAAACAGTAATATACATATACTCTTCTATGGGACTATTCCCACTATGTTCAGTTCCGCCCCTCCTAGTAGCAGCCTGCCTCTGAAAATTTCCACAAAACTTTCTCCAACTGTCTCTGGTCTAGTTTGTTCCGCTGGGATGCATAAGAGTTTGTGAAAATAAAAGAAAATAAAAAGTCTGCAAAATAAAAGTCCACATTTAGGACCAAATAACTATACATTGGTTCTAACATAATTTGCCCTCATCACAAAGGTTTTTTCCTGTCTTTGAGGGGTAGGGGTGTAAGGATTCAGGAATTTCACGAGTCTGTCTGTCTGTCTGTCTGTCTGTCTGTCTGTCTATCACATAACAGAACTTCTGCTATGTTATATTAAACATTTGATCTTTGAGTCTTCATAGTCTCTAATGATCTGTTCTGTCACATTTACTGTACATTTACCGTCTCTGTGCTCGCGCTCTGTCCCGCTTACATCCCGCTGCATTTTTCTTTCTTTCTTTCCCCCTGTCTCTGCTCACAGTTCGACTCTCTCACAAACTGAGGAAGTTTCATGAGCGGAGGAAGAGTTTGTGACATGGCGCGGCTCACGCTTTCAACGCGTGTTGAGCAGGTCGCGCACATTTGAGAGAAGGGACAGTCATTTGATTCTAGGCCATTTAGCACCGTTATGTAGCGCGGATGTATAGCGCGAGTGTGTAGGGCAGATTTGGCGCGCTAAACAGACCAATGGGACGCATCTGCGGGGTTCTTTTAATAATAATATTAAAGCAGCCCCGCATCGAGACAGTGTACGATGCGGAATCGTAGCTTTTGCGCATCGTGGTTCAATGGACTCTCCTCTTGCTCGTGCTTCTGTGATACTTAATATAAATTAACTGCCTACTGTGTCCATCTAGCAAAGAAAAAAGTACAGTATAGTATAGTACAATACGGGAGACTATCGTACCCCATAGCCTAAAATTTGCCCCCAGAGTCTAAAAATAAGCTATGCGAATTAGTATAAAAAATGTGTTTTTTGTTTGCTAGTCCTTCGTTATATAGTAGAGGCAATAAGGTACAAAGCAAACGTGTATTTCATTAAATGAATCATTAATTTAATCATTGTATTAAAATTGGCCTCGGCACAATAGTCTAAAATATATTATAGTACAAAACTGTGATGCTGTATGCAGTGGGATCAGTGCATTAGAGAAGTACACCCGAGGTTGCAGTTTCCAATCTAGTTTCAACTATTGTATTTTTAAATGTTAAAATGCATCAACACACGTGAAGGATCTAGGAAGAAGGGAAGTGTGTGTTCCAAATCCTCCAGAGTATCCCAGTTCTGCTTTCATTTACCATCCTCCAGAGTCTGACAGGACACGACGTCAGTGTGGTGTCCATCTCCCAGGGCGTTGTAGGCGCACACTCTCATCTCGTAGTCGCAGTAGGGGTACAGGTTAGTGAGCTCGGCCTGAGGACTCTTCACATCCAGCACTGTGGCATCTTTCTCTGGGTCTCCATAGATCCAGTACTTCACCTGAAACGCACCACCACCACCACCACCAGAATTTTGTGTTTTACAATCAACAAAATGTAAAATACTGATCTACGTATGCCATAGTTTAATTTCAAATACATAGAAAAAAATCACAATGGATGTCCTTTCATTTTTCACACCTAGCCCACAGTATTTAATAACAACGGGGAAGGATAAATTGCTAATAAGCCTAGCAATTTATCATTTTGTTTAGTATGTATAAATGTGTATAAGAATGTACCTTGTAGCCCAAGTGGTGGCCTGGAGGGGGGTCCCAGTTTAGTCGGATGCTTCTGGGTCCTGTGGCTTTGGCTCTTGGATTCCCAGGAGCCAGAACGTGTCCGCCCGGAGAGGTGGCCACCTGATTAATGAAGCCCATCTGCTGCCTCTGGCTGATCTCTGGAGCTACACAAGCACATACAAGTCTTCAGCACTTTGTTTTCCCTTACAATAAGAACCTGAATGAATGAAATCATCATCAGGTCTCAAACTCAAATTGAGCTGGGGCAGAAATAAACAAAGTCAGAGTTGGTTGTGGGTCACATTTTTAAATACAGAACTCACTGTATGTTAAACTAAATACGCATATTAGGTCAAATGTACCACATACTCTAATATGTCCACAGACATTGTTTTACATTTTAAATCATACACATCACACACAAGTAATAAAGTATCAAATTATAAGCAATGTTCTGTATTCTGGAGCATTAGTCACGTCTCAATAACATACAGTATTTGATTGGTGGGCCACTTTCAATAATAATCAGACATCATCTTCGAGGTCACATACTGTAAAATAACTTGGAGGGCCACATTTGGGACTCCTAATCTAGATGCTCCAAACAATTGTCTTTGCATTTAGGAACTTTTTGATAGATTGAGTGTTTTTAGAAGTCAAATTACTTCTTGTACTTTTCAACTTGATTTCTATTTATTTCTCAATTTCATCAGAATTTGCAACTTAACTGCTGCAAAACAATTATAAATATTTATTACAAAAAGGTGTCAAACTTTGCATCAGGAAACCCCAAAAATCATTCTGTGACCCCCAGATTGAGAACCACTGCTTTAAGTGACATCACTACTGATGTGCTCATTCAAAACTGTGTGCTAATCAAAAGGAGTTTAGGGAGTTAGCTTCACTTGAAATCACAGAATCTCACAGTCAATCTTGTTTGTTTTTATGATTGTTTTATCACCTATTCTTGTTCATTAGAGTTTCATGGGTCCCAGCTTTGTGAATGGTTTGCAAGGTTTTGCTCATTTCATGATTTGTGTCAGCATTTCTCGCTCCTAACTTACAACTGAGCCTTAAACACTATGACTGTACCTCCATCTGTGACATTAACCATGGTGGTCCTCCTCTCTCCCAAGGTGGCGTTGTTGCCGGGGTCATACAGCTCCAGTTGGAAGTTGTCAGGCTTGACCGGACCCGAGTACGCAGTGGGATTGATCACGATGTCCTTCTCAGTTTCTCTGGGGTCAAACTTGAGCGTTCCCGACAAATCGAAGCGCTGGGCATTCTTGGTCCGCCACCTCACTGTGGCCGGTGTGCCTGGGTTACGAGTGCGGACAACGGGGATTTTGTAGAGCGGGTCGGCCGTGGAGAAACTCTGGCTAGGGCTCTTGAACATCACCTGGCTAGATTCTTGATTCAAAAAAAGATCACATATGTAATTATTCCTTTTCTGACCGTGTGAAAGTAGTGTGAGAGGAGTTGTACCTGGATAGTCTGCAATCGTCACAGTGGTCCTGGGATAGAGACCGAGTTTAGCTCCGTTCTGAGGGTTGACCAAGTCCATGTGGAATTTTTTAACCTGTTTATCTTCCAGAAGACCGTCCCTCTCTGTCAGCTCCAGCAGACGCACTGGGACGTTCTTCTGGGTCTCTCCGGGAGCGTACGTCAGATCTCCTCCCACTGTTATGTAGTCCTTCAACAAGAAAGTTAGATACATACTGTATTATAACCTGTACAGGTAAATTCTTGCAATATCTGGGAGTTCAGGGTCTCTAAAAAATCATTTGCCCCGCCTACTGTTGTTAGGTTTTAGCCTGAAACATCATTGATCCAAAGGTTTGACCAATCACTGCACAGGCCAAAGGAAAGCGCTCAAATGACGGGTTTTGATTTTGAAAACGAGAACAATTTCTTAGCTTGTTCTCGTCTTGCAATGATTTGACTAATAAGTCAAAATATTTGTCATAGTATTTTACCTTGTCCCTTCTTAGACACACAGATGTGTAGAACTTCATTTAAAGTGCAACACATATCAGTTTGGCGTGAGAAAAAAAGGGGAGACAGACAAACCTAGCTTGCCCCTAACATGCTACTGTAAGCAAACATGACATTTTGTGCTCACATTTCTCTAAAAAGCCAAAAGTTACAAGTTGTTACATTTTCACATTGTAACTAGGGATGCACCGATCAGCTTTTTCTGTTCCGATATCGATCCCGATATTTGGTTTTAACTATCTGCCATACTGACATCAACCGATACCAGTGAAAGGACTGAAACTGCTTCTTTTTCTTATAAAAACTTAATACATTTTGTCATATTGTGTTATGTAACTGTTGTTTATAGTGCAAGTCACAACATAACAACATAATCTGAATAAAATGCCCAATATTATGAATTGCTATGGATCAACAACAGCCTGTAAAATAGTCTCATTATGTCCAATTAAAGGCACAGCCACGATATCGGCTGAACCGATATCACGGAGTCGATACCCGATCCAGCAATTGTCCTGGATCGGCACCGATATCCGATCCAGGTATCGGATCGGTGCATCCCTAATTGTAACAAATAAAACTTTTTACAGCCTCCAGGCACACAGATGCAAACATGGACAAAGGATTTAAAATGTACACTTCCTCTGTTTACAACAAGGAAGTAGCTACATATTAGCTCCTTCATGGACGATGGACTTTCTGAAATCAACTAACAAGTGTTGGTGTCAGACCTTACTAACATGCAGACACTATGTCACTATGGCAACGGTCATCAATTAGTTTTAGTGGAGGGCCAGATAGTTTCACAAAGACATTGCGAGGGCCATATTTTATTTTTTAATGTTTTTCCCAATTAATGACTACATATAATAGATCCACAGGTGTTAAATAATAATAAGTTGAGAGCATGGCACTGTCCACAACACTTGTTACAAGTGAATTTTCAAAGAAAATGTGAGTCCTGTTGCTTTCATTTGACCATTTTTTCCTTAAGTGTTGGGCAAATGTGCACTTTACTATTCTGTGTCTCTTGTTAAGAGTATTTATTCTTATTATTATTTTATGTATTTGTTTAGGGACAACATTTATTAATGCATTAATAATTCATGTTAATTTCCATCTTCAGTCCCTTGGCGGGTTACAAACGTGAAGGCCTTTTGCATGTGAAAGAAGGCTGTTAAAGGTGTAAAAAAAAAAAACGTTTTTCTTGTTGTTTGTCTTATTGGGGCGAGTCAAATGAATGAGTCTTTGGGGGATGATGAGGTTGATTTATTTAGTGAACAAAAATATGCTTTACTACAGTTTAGCATTATTTTTTAAGCAGAAACCTTAGACATTCACTGCACTATGGCAACTACACCACTAGATGTAGCGTCCTTGGTCAATCTGAGACCTAGGACGCTACAAAAAGATTAAAAAAAAAGAAAACTCGATTTCATTTTCCTTTACATATTTGCATTCTTTCCACGTTAGAGTCGATCTTCCTTCAGTCTGTGCTCACCTTCTTGTCTTTGGCGGTGTGGTCGATGGTGCGGTAGGAGACCTGTGCGCGGCCGTCCTCTCTGATGTCCCTCATGATGGGGATGTTGGCCACTCCGTCCTGCCTGCTGAAGGTGTAGTTGTCCTGGAGGAAGGAGAACACGCTGGGGGCTGTGGGACACACATGACATGAAGAAATCAGCAGCAGTTACTTATGCTTTGTGTTGAAACTTATGTCTAAAACAAGCAATAAATAGACCAATTAACAGAACTTCATATCTATCACTATTGTATCTGCTCAATTTGGCTGGTTCTATAGTAGCATTATCTAACCGTGCTAATGTTATTACGTCTTGTATGTACCGTGGTCCTTGGTTATGGTGATGTTGACAAATTTCTTCCCAAGCTCGGCGATGCCCAACGGGACGTCCAGAGCCTCCACCTGCAGCTTCTTCTCGTCCTCATCCGTGTCCTTCACAAACAGGGGCACGCGTACATCCAGAGACTCCACCCCCTCCTGGAACTCCACCGCGCCATTCGCCTCTGTGGTCATATTAAGGAAAGATTATTGCCTGTTTTTTCCTACTCAATCATGTCTGTTTTTGTTTTTTTGGTTTTTTTTTTTTTTTTTTTTTTTTTTTTTTTTTTTTTAGTTGTAATGAAGACATTGTTACCAGAACTGAAAAAATCAGAAAATATTGAGATTAATAAAAAAAAGAACATAAGATTTGCTCTGTTGTGATGTACGGTTTTCTAGCTCAAAAAAAATAACATTCGATGGGGGGCTTTTTTTTACTTTTCTTTTTTTTTCTACCTTTCATAACTTTTGTCTTGTTTTGGACGCTGTTTTGTTGATGTTGGTGACTCTTTTTTTTTCTTTTTTTTTTTTTTTTTTTTTTTTTTTTTTTAGGTAAAACTGATTTGACTCTCCGATGCTGATTTGACTGAAGATCTAATTTTTTTCCCCATCTTTTATATTGTTTATCATGAGCTTGCATTTAATTTTTTATGTGGACAAAATGAAATCATTAAGAAAAGTGGCTAAACAATCTCAAAATCGAATGACTCAACCCAGGTCTGTTTTGATGAGGGAACAATGTTATAACACAGTTTAAGAGCAAACATCGTGATGTAGCATAATAAATGTCTTTAGCAGACGCTTTTCTCTTTGTGAAAAAATGTTTGGTGAATATTTAATCGGATGGGTTAAAGCATCATAGTGAAAGAGGCAAGAAATCTAGTTTTATTGTAAAAAACCCAGTCAAAAGAAAAGCAGACATCTATTCCGTACCCAAATGCACAAATCTCCAAAGTGTGAATGTTTTTCAAAAGTCAAAACTTTTTAAGACATTTTTAAGGCCACAAAAAATGCAAATTCTAAGTCGTGACCTATAGTATTTTACAATTCTGCTTCTTTTCCAGAGTGTTTCTTAGGATATAATTTTACTACAATTATGAAAAATCTATACGCAACTGAGCAGTTCATCTATTCTATTAATTAAATAACAGAAGATACACACCAAATGTGTTATATTATTGAGAATATTATTGAGAATTTTACAACAGGTAATGTTGCTATAGTGTGAAATACATCAGGAAATCTGACAAAACATACTTCATTAAAAATGTAAGGCCCGTGCAAAAATATGTTAGACGTACAATGACAAATTTCTACTTTAAAAGGCCCTAAATTCAAGACTTTTTTAGACTACAGAAGATCCTGCAAAAACCCTGGCCTAATATTAACAGAAGTACGTTCACGCTTCAGTTTTCAACAGGGAAAGAATGTTTTTTATAACTAAACTACACAATGAACAAACCTTCTACAAAGATGATATACTGTACTTCAAATACAGTGCAAGTGCCTGAAATAAAGCATAGCGTGTCTTCTTTAACCGTAACTAAGACTGGTTCATTTAGAAAGCCAAAGAACAACACACCTCTGTCTGTGGCCACAGTGTAGTAGCCTGGCACCACTCTCAGGTTGTGGAAGTTTCCAGACTGGACATTCTTCTCGGTCAGTTTGACGATGTCGGGGAAACTGCTGCGAGGAGCCGTCAGCACAGTGTCCAAGATGACGTTCTCTTCTCTAGCAAACAGAAACAGAATATCAGATTTAACAAGCATAAATGTTAGTACTAACACCAGCAGAAAGCCAGGTAAAGAAATCCCTGTCATTACCTTTTTCCAGCGTTTTTCTGTTGTCTGTAAAAACAAAATAATTAAGTATATACTGTATTACACTGCATTTGAAATAAGAATGTTGCTTTTTTATTCTGTGTCTCTTACCTGAAGGTGGTCTTTTGTACTTTATGAACTCCGGGGATTTGCCTATAAACCTCATTTAACTAAATCAGAGCAAAGTCATCATTAGAAGTTTAAAATTACTCTTACATTTACGTTTATTGATTCTTACGCTGTCGTTGGCTTCCTTGCGTAGCTGCTCGGCGTCTTTAGAATCGGGATAAGTGAGGTTTTCAGAGAACTGCTTGTTGAGCCGCAGAGAGATGGGAAATGGGACTATAAAAACACAAGACAAAATATAGATGGTTTAATACAACACCAAATAGAACCAATGTCTATATCAGACGACTGAGATGATGTATTGGGAGACAAATAATTAAAATTGGCAATATCAGATCATGGTACAATGATCACTTGTGCTGGGACGATATATCGTTATATTGTCATATAACTTTAAGTATTCTATTGTATTGTACAACCTTAAGTATCAACATATTAATTACATCTTTTATGTGATAGAACTGTTGTACTCTTCTGCTTTCACAGTTAAATTGCATAACCTCATAGTCTCATTTGTCAAATGAGTTTGTTTCCTGTGGTTTTTTGTCACATACAATATGTTTTGTGATTCAGTTCCACATAAAGCTGCAGTTGGCCTTAGTATTGTTCATACCTGCTTCGGAGCCTTTTATTTATTTTTCTACTTATATTTTTATACAAATGACAGATTAATTAATTGTTTAGATTGGCATTTCTGCAGAGTATATGAGAATACATGTTTGTTTTCTAAGACATTCTTAATTGAAAAGAAACTGTTTAAGAATTAAAGACTTTCTGTATGTGTGTGTTCAACTTTTTGAAAAGCAGGTTATATTAAATCTAGGAAGAATATCATGTGTTGCAATATATATTGTATAAGACTCTTAATATCATGATATATATAAAAAAGGAATATCATCCCAGAACTAAAAGTCTCATTATGGGGAACAATTTCGGGGTGCTTGCTAACAGAGTGGGGGGGGGGTTCCAAGAAAGAGAATGTGAGCTCAAAACATCCTCTTTGTGTTACTATGGGTTCTGTCTAGGGCTTTCACCCACCTCCAGACACATGTATAGGTTAATTTGCAAAACTGCAAAATTTCCCTAGTGAAAAAATTAAAGAATGGTTGTCTATCTGTGTAATCTGAGTTGTTCCTCCGTCTAAGGCCAAAAGTCACTTCGATAGGTGACTGGAACCTGTCACTCCAAACAAGAATAAGGAGTAAAAAGGAATAAAAAATGGACAAATCTTAAACCAAAAAGTACAATAACTACAAACGCTGGGTCAAAGAAGCAACAGAGATCAGGAAAATATGTAGATTGAACTGTGACTAAAGAGACGAGACGACACAAGTGACCATCAAAACATGGAAAACTGCATCATTTCCCCTGTTGTGTGGTATATAAAATGAGAACAAAAACTATTCTGCTAAAGAAGACAAAAAGAATATTCTTAATCTTGAAATGTTTTAATCATTCAAACCAAAACCCTGCTGTGTAACTCACTGTTCTCTCTGGGGTTGGGTTTGACCTGGGCCAGTGGGTGGTTGGGCCCGCGGTGCACGTTGTCGGTGATTTTCCAGCGCACCACATCAGTGCCTTTGGGAGGGCCCGTTCGCACCATGGGAGTTTCCAGGTAGTTCCGAGCGGCCACCTCAGACTGATGAAACGCAAGATGGTCCTCTTTGAAACCAACCATGCGACCTGCAGAATGGAAAACAAAAAATGTGATGAAATAGTCTTTTACTGATCGAAAACATTTATCACAAAAACAGTCTTTTCATACCTCTTTTACAGCATGGGAGCAATGCAAGGCAACCCTGTTAGGAAAGAAAACAAAAAAATATTGTAGCTTCATACCAAAATTATTAGAATTGTGCTGCTTATACGGGACCAAACATTAAGTCTAGCCAAAAGTGGATAACTGCAAAGTGGCCAGAACAATTTTAGAATCATAACATTCTTCTGTGTTGGGGCAGTTCACTTTTTTCCAAGATACACTTCTCTTATTATGTCCAGCTACTTTATAGCAATGGTTCTCACTCTGGGGTGAGAAGACCATCAGCCCGATCTTGCCCTTTGTCCTAGCCGGTCTTAGCTTGGTCTTAAGTATTCCTCTGTTGGCCACTAGTGGCTCTCTCCAAGCTCTATACACTGTCAGTATAGAAGGTGTGGCTTCAGCCAGATGTGAGGGTGCAGTTTTTTTCATTGAACCTGACACATGCTCACGCCTGTGACAAGTGAGCAGCTGCTTTAGGATCACAGGCAAAAGAGAACTGTAGCAGCAGCTTCAGTTTGGAAAAAACTGTAATAATAGAAACCTATTTGGTGAAAGTCTATTTACTTGACAGACTTTAACAACTTTGTCTAAAAATGTGTCTTTTCTTTTACATAAAGCTTGTTGACTTAATAAAAAAGATAATCAGATGTGAGAGTGAACATGGGTCAATGTGAATGCTATGGAAAGGCCAAAGAGGCCATCATGTATTTTTTAAACCATTTTTTACGTGTCAACGCGTAAAAAAAAAAGATAGATTTCTATTATTACAGTTTTTTTCCAAACTGAAGCTGCTGCTACAGTTCTCTTTTGCCTGTGATCCTAAAGCAGCTGCTGACTTGTCACAGGCGTGAGCATGTGTCAGGTTCAATGAAAAAAAACTGCACCCTCACATCTGGCTGGAGCCACACCTTCTACACTGACAGTGTATAGAGCTTGGAGAGAGCCACTAGTGGCCAACAGAGGAATAATTAAGACCAAGACTAAGACTGGCTAGGACAAAGGGCAAGATCGGGCAGTCAAAATCATTTTCAAGAGTTCTTAGACGATGTAAGGGAAAAAAAAAGGGGGAAATGGGTTTAAAGAAGACTTAATATGTTTTTGTATGTGCTAATATTTAATAAACTATAAACTAATTGGACGCTATATTACCTCTGATCAATTAGAGACAGAGATTTGCACAGGCAGCAACTTTATGGACAGGCACATTTTTTTGTCTTGTAATTTTCAAATGTGCTCTAACGGTATTAAAATCTGATTGATTTATCCAGTTGCCATTTGTATTTGGAATTTTTTTTGAGAATCTCTGCTTTAGCGAACAAAAGTGTGAGTGCACAGTGTAATGAGAATATACCGCGCAGCAGGTTTTGCACCAGCCGCAGTACTTCCAACAGCACAGCAGCAGCAGAGCCAGGAGCAGCAGCAGGAACAGGAACAGAGGCAGCAGCCACAGCAGGCTCGCCGGGGGGCACTCTGTGAAAACAAAACGCTGAAGATCAATAACAATGACTTAGCATAAACTGAAATGTTACAATGTACTGTACCTTTTTTCTCTAGTACTTGGACTTCCAAACCACCCAGAGAGGAGCTGTCTACCGTGTAGTGATAAGTACAGTCGTCTTCTTCATCACGGAAACTGCAGGAGTCGAGCACTGTTTCAGCTGGAAGAAAACACACGGAGAGGACATGCTTCAGTACAGTTCAAATCAGACAGTTCATCATTCATCTAATCCTACAACGTTCATTCTCATGTCTTATTCCCACAGTCTTACGTTTCTTGAGTTTATCCACTTTGACTATTTTGAAGGGGCATGCGTCACACTCTGCTTTCTCTTTCTTTTCTCCAGTTTTCCAGGCCTGACACTGAACACAAGTTCTGGTGGCCTCACAAGCTCCGAGCAAACCCTGAACACAACATGAAAACGATGACCGACTGGATGTTTACAGTACCACTACAGTAGAAGCTGTGGAGCTAATCTTTTACCTGAAAGTTGGCCTCACATGTGGACGTCATTCCAACACCAGTGTTAGCGCACTCGCAGCGACCACACACACACTTGCCTTGTCCATTGCAGATTCCCTGAAGGAACAAAAAATCATTAAAAAATAGAAAGAAGCTCACACCTGGTAGTAGGACCATACGCACAATTTTTATAATGCTGGGCTCCATTTAACTAAAATAAATAAATAAATAAATAATTTAAATAATACTGTCATAAAGTTCTTACTAGCCAATGGTATTATTAGTGTATTTCTAGTTAGACTCCCTTGCTTGGGTCTGTAACAGGAAATTTGTGACATTTTAAAAAATAATTTCATCAAATCTTATGACTTTATTTTCACTATCTCCTTTTAGTATAATTACAAGACAATGTCAACCATTATACTGTAATTATTTCTTCTGGTTTTTGTTTAGCTTCAGATACTGTCTGAATTACTGGGTTTCAGATGATATCACTCAAACTGCACGGGAAGTTGACTGGGGACAGAAAGTAAATGCAGTCGCTGCAACCCAATGGATTTTTCCCAGAGACGTTAGCATTAGCGCGAAATATATTAAAGCTAGGAATAAATCAGAGAGTGTCAGCTGGTACAAACCACCGACCCACTCCACCTTTCAACATGCAGAAATTCTGAGCGGGCTTTGATTGTGCAAACCTGACTAATCACAAAAAAGTTTTTCGGCATTACAGAAGCTTTATTTAATCCCATCTACTCACTCAAGCAAAAACAAGACGACAGCCTCCGTTTGATCCCAAGTGTTTGACCCGATCAAAATGGTCCAGATTATATGAAACTATTACATGTACACTAATTTTTCACAATAATTTGTTTGTGCTGATCCATTTAAGGCTTTTAAGTACTCTCTAATCACTGCCTACTCCCAGTTTGGATTTAGCATGAGTGAAAACCAGCAAAACTGACAAAACAATACTATCTTATTATATCACGGAATTAAAATAGTATATACGATATATAATATTCAGGGCTGCAAACTCAAGGGTGATGAAAAAGGTGACAGTTTGTCGCGACAGCGCGCAATTCAGAGGGGGGTCTGGGGGTCCTCCCCCAGAAGAATTCTGAAAGAACAGACATCATTTCCTGCATTCTGGTGCATTTTTAGAGGTCTTAAGACAACTGGACAAGAGTGGATGCAGCTATAATGTGACATATAAATGCCTGATATTTCTGTAATCTAGCCCAGAGCTTCCCAACCAGATGGTTCTTGAAATGGTTTCGGATTTTAAAATAGGTGTTTTCCCAGATGAAAGTACCAAGAACTAGTCCCCTCATTCCTCCAGTCCTTGTTTAGTCAGAGGAACTACCCTGTCCCCATGTTTGTGTTCACACAGCAGCAGTTTCTGAAAGTGGGTCTAACTAGCTTTAGCATTAGCTAAACATTTAAATAATTCATTAAGTGGTGTTAGGAAAACAAAAGTTGTCTTTTTTCGATTCCACATTAAACTATAATGTGCAAAACTTAATAACAACACTGGAATTAACAATAAAACGAAATGATTCACTGTGATTCCTAATAATAGTATTATAGGCTACTATTTACAAATCAAATAAATACATTTTGAGAGTTATTGCCTTTAAATAATTTTTTCTTAAGGATAAGGAAAGTTTATCTAAATGTGAAAATGTGTAAAACATGTTTAAAAACAAAGTCAGTGTAAAATGTGTTTGTGTCACTAAAAGGTTCCTGGTCTGACTGGAAAGTACCTGCTCCAGAGCAGGAGCTAAAAAGTCCCTAAAATGTGGCCCCAGTGCATAGTTCCTGCTCTGTGTGAAAGCTCCCAAAATGGGGACAGGAACTAAAAAAGTACTAGGAACTGAAAAAAGTTCCTACAGTGGGAAAAGGCCTAATGTGAAATCTATCAATTTTTAATAATTTTAGGGCAGTGGTCTCCTACTTTTTCCTGCTAAAGCTACTTAAAAAAAAATAAAGAAATGAAAAAGAAAAGAAATCTGCCAGTGAGCTACTTCTATTATAGTTTGCAAAAAATGTACACTATTTATATATCTATTATTACTCTACAGTTGGGCATAGTTCCATGTCTTCTGTGCTATGCCCTCTACAGGCTTCGTCATTGGTTACACTCGTACTCATAGAACTATAGTTACTTTAGGTAACTAAGATTTACGTTTAAAATTGTAAAAGATATGTAATTCATGAAATTTGACAGTAAAAGTTTGATGTGTATGATTTTAAAAGTTTTTGAAAGAGGTCAAGAGCTACTGGCAGCTCCCAAGCTACAGGTTGGAGACCAGTGTTTTAGTGGATTTAGGGAGATTTGGGGCATAGTATTCAATAAAACAGAAAACTGAAGTATTAGAATGGGAACATTTACCTACAGCCTAGATTGCCTTTTTGTATTATTTTTATAACAACTACTACCACTATTACTACATAAACATATTTATGAATTTTCTTCACTGACAATGACATAACAATTGTACTGATTTTGGTTCAAGTTGGTTTATGCTTAAATAAAATGCATATTACTAAGAGAGTATATTATTAAATGTAGGCTATCTGACATTTTTCATGTATCATTTATTCAGGCAATGTTTTCATATTTATCACAGTGTTGTAAAAGGGATAACATGACTTACAGTATATTATTATTATTGTTATTAGCCCTATTAATATAATTATTGCTTATTTAATACACGTATTTATTTACGTGTATTTTTTATTTATGTATTTATTTTTAGCAAAAAGAGTTGTGCTATCTTGTCTTTGAAAACAACAGAAGCGTTTAAGATTAGTCACGTCAGCTGTAAACGGACTGAAATGGGTCCAAATGCAGTGAAACACTCTCTAAGTTTGACGCTGTAATGTGGCCTTACGCGTGCACAAACCTCTCCGTATTTGTGAACAGTCCAGACAGACAGCGCCAAACCCACAAACGAAGAAGAGAGCCTTTAGAACGCACTCCACATCTTTGTGCAAACTAAAGCCTTGTATTAGCTCTGACGTGAATATTAGAACATCCCCATTGTCCACGACTCGCAACACTCACAGATCTTAACCCCGGGCTCACACTGCATCTTTACTTAACTTGAAAAGTCCGAGAGTGGCTTCAAGTTGGTTTGCTCTACTCACGTTCATCAGAGCCTTGCCGTGCGTCTTTCCTTAACGCTGGTCAAAAACTCTCCTCTCCTCACGTGTCCTTTCACCTGCGCTCTCCCTCTCGCGTCCCCGCACACGTGCACACACAAACACACGAGCCAACGGAGCGGGCGCGTCATCGCCGCAGCACGAGCGCGGGACTTGGGACTCGTAGATTCATGTCCGCGGTAGAGTCTGTGGGCACCAGTGTGAGCCATCAGCTGCTGCCGCTGGCTCATGCCGTATGTACAGGGACTCGACCCGCGCAGATTCGGGACCCGTTGACATTCTCGTCTTATTGCAGATCTGCACGATTCACATAAACGGCCCCTGGGAGGACCAAAACGGCGAATTTCGCCGAAAGGTGACAAGTTTGCAGCCCTGAATATTACTCCTCAAATGATTAAAACATTTTTTTAATACATGACTGTTGCCTTTATTAGTAGAAATTGCTCTAAGAAACTGTTGTAGATTCGCAACTTTAACCGAGTGCTAAGTCTAATGTTCAAAACAAAAGACCCTCATAGTACCAATCACAGTGCAGCGTCGTGGTATGTATGCGTGTTGTTAAATTACAACACTTCAAGGACAAATACTGTATGATGCAGCATGTTTTTCCTTTTAGACACGCCTAAGAAGCTTCATATCTCATGTTTTAGCAACTGAACTTCGAAAAAAATTACCACAAAAAAAAACAAAACATGGCAACCATGAGGGCCATATGCATCAAGACTTTTGTTTAGCCTCTCCAAATCCATAAACTACTCGTGTCTCACCCCATTAGTGTCCAAACAGGTGGTGTTGCTGATGGGACATTCGCAGGCGCTTCCCTCCCAGCCCTCAGCGCACACACAGCGACCCATGATGCAAGAGCCTCGATCTGAAACGTACAATTGTGAATAATATTCCGCAGCGTTTCAGTCAGATTGAGGTCAACAAGCGCATTTCACCATTGCACAGGAATCCTCCGAATCTCAGGCACTGCGTCTTGTCGTACTGGCAGTAAGGCCCTTCAAACTGGTCGGGGTTGTAGCACACGCACTGTCCACACGCCAGGCAGTCCCCTCGCCCAGAGCAGGGTTCGGTCATGTCCGGCCCGATGCACAGGCTGGTGTCCAAAACCGACGAGGGGCTGGCTGAGCAGTTACAATACGTGCTCACCCTGGACACACACGCAAGTTTTTAAAATGCCGTCTGTTACGTATAACACAGAAGTGATAGGAGTGTAAAATCTCACCAGCCGGGGTAGCACTGACACTTGCCGCACACCAGGTCACCGTTTCCATGGCATCTTGCTGCAGCAACAGTGGATTCCTGGAAAAAAAAATCAATTTAGTTTGAAGTTTTAATAGTAGAGAAAAGTGAATTGTGATTTTTGTGAATCTTGTTGGATTTACAAAGGGCAAAAATCTGCTTCAGAAAATATTGGTTTATTACAGCAAGATGTCATATAAGAAACTGTATTTATCGTATTAAATATAATAAATTAATATATTATAAAAATTGTTCCATTCTAAAAAATAGTCTGTTTTAAAAGCAAAATCCTATCTTTGTGGCTATAAAAAATAATTAATTCAATTAATACATATATTATAACAAAGGCATCTAACAGTCACACTACAATAATTGGAAAAAGCTTGGTTTTGTAAAACTAGCTAAAAACCTGACATAAAGAGTCTTGGAAGACAATGGAAATAGAAAAAAATTGAAAAGGTTACTCTTGTTTGGTCATAATCATCTTAATCATAAACAAAAAATAACTAAATTGTAACATTTTGATTTGCAATAATTGTAATTCAAAAATTTGATATTGTGACATCCCTTCACATGATTTCTGTAAAAAGTCTTGTTTATTTTTTTAAGATGGTAGGACCACTGCATCCAGTCCGTACTCCGGTCCAGCATACGGAGGCTTTCAGTTTCTTTAAAAGTAACAAGAGGCTCTCATGCGACAATCTGTCTGGTCTTTTTGCGGATGGAGCCCTTTTTGGTCAAAACTTGACGCAAGTGTTCTTTGTTTACCAGTATATCCTATACATATGCAATGAGTTATTATAAGGACTAAAGAAAGCGTAGCCATGGTAACCTCTAGCAACAAATGTCCAGTTCCAGCAGCCATCTTGTGAAGAGAGTTTCTCATACAGACTAATGGGAAGCTAAGCTTTTAATTCACTTTTTACCTTAAATACTTTGATAATTGAACCTTTTCATATTTGTGCATTTATTATTGCTTCTGTTCAACCAAACTAATGTGAAAGAATCTTGAAAAAACAGACTTTTAATTTTAGATTTTAAAACCTTTTATTGAAACAGCAGTGAAGTAAACACAATAATGATGAATGTTTGTGCTCATATATTGTAATGAATGAAAAATAATTTAATTCTGCATCAAATCCAGCCCAGTGCAGTGTTTTTAGGCTGAATATTTATATTCACAATTCAGGTGAGAAATGACCAGACACAAACAGAAAACAGTTCTCTGCATTATTTGGACCATAAATATATAATTATATGTTAATTATTCCCTTAATAATAATCTATTAATTATCTGAACTTGTTTTTACATCGTTTCCAATTAGAATTCTGCTGCCTCTCCCTCGCAAGATGGCCGCGCAACTGCCAACAGCAACAGAACCCACGCTGTCTCTAGTCATTATAATAACTCATTGTACATGTGTCAGTGTCTGGACATACGCCGCATACTCCGGTCTCAGTGTGAGTGGCAACAGAACAGAATCAGGAGCTAGATCCGGACTGGAGGCAGTGTCAGCCTGGTGTTAGATTTTTTTTTGCTTTTTTTTTAGTTAGTGTAAAATAAAAGAAGAACACTAAAGCTGCAAGTGCTGTTTGGAACACGTACCTTCTCGCAGTCGCACGTGGGGCACAGCACGGTGGCCTGAATGTTCACGCCCTCGCTGAAGGTGCTGGGTTTGACTCGGGCGTTCCCTTCTTTGTCGCCTGTGGGGGCCTTGCACACCGGCTGATCCTCCAACATCTGCTGGGCTTTGAGACGCATCTTAAACTTGCCCTGCCGAACAAACGAACAGTAGCTTGGTTAGCAATAAGCAATGCAGTGGAACAACTTTTGATAAAACTTCTAAATGTCACACAGCTCATGTTTGATACTAAAAAGATAAAAAGGACAGACAGTATGTACATATAAAACATTGCATAGAATAGCCTAACTTACAATAGACCCGGGTTTGATGTTAAAGGCTCCGTACTGTGCGATCTCACCGCTGGTCTTCATGAACTGAGCCTCAAATGCTTTGGGCATGTCTGCACGGATACTCATTTTACTGCGGATGCTCTGAAGTGATAAAGAAAGATATTTATAAAAAAGTGACAGACGATAACAAAAAAAAAAAAAAAAGCTCTATGTATACACAATAAAAAGCAGACTGTTTACCTCAAAAGCCATTTCCATGACCTCCAGGATGTTACTGGAGTCCTCCTGCAGCAGACCAACCTCAGCTATGGGGAAATATTCTTTCAATTTCTAAAAAACAAACAGAGATGGAGCTTATTAAATTTTATAAGTAAATAAGAAATCACCCTCAAAGCTGGAGTTCACACCAGTGCTGTTTGCCAACTTTTTCTTATACTGGTGATTTGAGTTTTCTAACTTATCTGTTCATTGAGTATTTCACCCAAAAATATTGTTTCAGTCACTCTATCAACAGTGACTGGTGTTAAAATTAGCTCAGAAGAGACAAAAGACTTCAGAGAGGCACACTCCCGACATCTGGTTAGTGTTCACTTTTGAGGAGAGAAGAAGGAGGTGGTGGACGAAAGAGCAACTGTTGTTGAATTCTATTATACCTTTAATTTTGTCACCTAAAGGTGAACAATGTAATTTTTCTGATGAAGGGTTGGTCTGGGGTGGGCAATATTGTGATAAAAATCCAATAATGAGCTCATCTGTGTATCAAATCTGCTATTTTGATGAAATCGTCATATTGAAATCGTCATAGAGGGATTATTTGTTTATCAACACGGGATATGCCCACGCACCCGGTAAGCAGAAAGATGTAGACCAAGCTGTAGCAACAAGTCGAGCCAGCCTTGTTGTCAGCTAACTACAACCTTTTATCACTGCGAAAACAAAAGATATGCTGCTATTTTTTTACATTTGTGAATGCAATTCAACACCACGACCCAAACACGTTACATTCAGGCTTCAGGAGCCAGACATCTGTCAGACCGGTTCAGACCTAATCAAAACAGCTGCTCTCGTCATGTTTTGTTGTTTTAATCAAAGAGGTTTCCTCAGCCAACTAGATGGACAGCGTCTCTTTCTGCATGGGGCATGTGCAGAAGAGCAGAAAGTCACGTCGACCTATAATCCCTCTATAAGACTTCAGTTGCTTGGTCAAGCAAATTTGTATGATTTGAGATTTGTTGTTTCAAGTTGTTCGCAATTTTATAAACTAGAGTTTGGGTCAAATACATGGTCAAAAAGAGATTTTTATTTTTTTTTACAATAAAAACATCAGTCAAGCCTCCTATTTATTCGGTTGATCATGAGACAGGGCATGTTTTTACTCAATCAGGAATTTCTTACTTGAACACCAATGATTCACAGCTGTTTTTGTTTTGTATTTTTTAAATCTATTCTCTCATTGGTCAGTCTTTGTCTTGCTCAGAGTGGGCGAGATTTGGACTTAGCCAATCACAGTGAAGCGTAAGCTTTCTGAAAAAATTCAATACTTTTTTTTAACATTTTGTTGTTATTAAGTTGGGGTAACTAACTTTTTTTAGTTTTACAATTAATTAGAAAGCTGTGTACTGTCTGAATTCAATAATAACGAATTTTAGTTCTCATGGAGCTGAATGCTGCTCTCTGATTGGCTGAGCTTGTGTGGTCCTCTCCAGTTTCACTTTGTTGTCTGTTCAAAGATGTTTTTAAGCTGTATTTGCAGCCAAAATAAATACATATTGAAATGAATCATGTGTCAAAGGATTTATGAGAGCACGTTGTCAGATTTAAAATGTGTTTGCAATGTGAAAATCAGCTACTCCAGCTTTAATTTTAAAAAGGCACCGGACTAGCGTGGTGCTTCATATTTAAATGTGCAAGAGAGAACACATTTAAATATCGTTCTCTCTTGCACAACTCTGCTATTAGTATGTTCAAACAAGAAATGAAACTCATCACCAACATGGTTACCAGGACAAAGATTACTTAAATTACAAATGGACTGTCTAACGGTTATATTCTGAGATAACAGACATTTCTTCAACAGACAGACGTTTTAAACTTTGAAGTATTTAATGTCTGATAGTCTCCTTGCCAATTCAGTATAACATTTTACACAACACAAATTTGCGCCGCCTCAAATTTTGCATTTATTGTGTGAGGTAAAAATGTCAACTGTGTCAAGATTTTGCTCCCGTTAACCTATTTTGTACATGAGCAAATGCTTGATAAACAAAGCACAGGAATTTATGCAAGTGCAAAAAAAAAAAAACCAACCAGTAGCAGCTCTTACCACGTAGTAGGAGTAGGAGTGGTTGGTGACGGCAAAGATGGGGATGATGTTGTGTTCCCCGAGTACCCGCACCAGAGTGGGCACAGAGGGGTAATCCTGAGCCGTGTCCTCGGTGTATTTCCCTGAGACGTCCAGGTGGCACGCCTCATCGTTACGCTTGAGGATCCCGGACAGAACGTTGATCCCGTCTGACTCGTAGTGGAAGGCCGACTCGGTGGAGAAGACCAGGAGGTGAGTGCTGTGTTCACGCCAGCCGATTTTGTCCTGGGAACACAATGAAAGTCAATACAAAAGTAAAAAAAAGAGGCAAATTTTTTCTATTGCAAATTTGTTCAAAGATATTAGCCGGGCAAAATCAAATTTGTCGCTTTCTTCCAAATGTACGGAGGGAAATCTTTACTTTTCTTTTTGTCAATGTGATGGTGAAAGCACTGAACATGTGTTTTTGGAATGCCTTCTAGTACATACATTTTGGTCTGACTTACAAAATGATTTTACAGGATTTTGAAAAACATGTTACAATTTCAAAAGTTCAAAAATGGCTTACATTTGATAATTATACATTTTCCCCAAATGAGATTTTTATTATTAATTTATTCATAATTTTAGCTGGAGTGAAAAATGAAACTCTTGGCATAATGTTAAAATGATTTATTTGGCCTTATTTAAAAACTAGTTTACTGCTTGAAAAATGTCATATTATAATTAATTAGCAAAAGCGGACTCCTTTATTTGTTATGTGGTAATGTCTTGTTAAATTTTGTTGATTAATGTAGCTCTGCTGTACGGTTGTATTTATGTGTACTAAATACTACTGTTTCTCATTTCCATGGTACACAATAATAATAATAATAATTGTGTGTCTTGTAATTAAATCTCACATCATGATAGTATAGTAGTTCGTGAGACCGGTCTTGGTCTTAAGACTGGTCTCGAGGACACTTTTGTAAGGTCTTGGTCTTGTCTCAGACTAAAGCACATTTGGACTCGGTCTTGGTCTCGAGAGTGCTTGAACTCGGTCTTGTCTTGGACTTGGATGTATCTTGGACTTGGTCTTATCTTGGACTCGATCTTGGACTGTCTTCCCTTGGACACTACAAGCACATTTTATTACCATCATGAAAAAACTTGCAAAAATTGCACCAGGGACTTGTTCCATTCACAGTTTGCAATAAGCCTCGCAGAATGGAATCACGTAGACACTGATAATTGTGCAAATTACGAAGGTGGTGATTTGGTCTTAATAGACTGTGGTCTTGTCTCGGTCTCGACTTATTTGTCTCAGCCTTGACCCTTAGTGATCTTGGCCTAGTCTCAGTCTTGAAACTCTGTGGTCTCGGAAAGGTCTTGGCCTCGACTACTTCACTACATCATGACGTTACATTTAAACGTTCAAACTCACCGTGCAGACCGCAGCCTGTAAAATAGCATCAAATCCGCCCTCGGGAGCATCTAAGTTTCCAGATATTTTCTCCTTCTGGAGCTCACTGGTGAAGAAGTTCACATTGCTGGTCAACTTGATGACGTTTTGAAAGGAGAACGGAGGGGTGCTGTTGGGCCACGGCTGTTTAAGTCTGGAACAATAAGATAGTGGATTGAATAAAAAACAACTACCATAACCACTGCGTTTTACTTGGCTGGTCAGCTGAGATCATACAGTAATACCAGCTTTAGCTTTTTTTTTTTTTTTTTAAATGATGCATGAAATGATTTATCTCACAGGAGGATTACTTTATTATCTTACTTTGAAGGTCTCATGTCGGTTTGTGGTTCGATCACTTTGTCCACAAACTTTCCAAAGCCGATGGTGTAGCTGTCTGAGAGCTTCTCCACCAGTGATGCTGTGAACACATACCACACACATGAAGCTTAGTACTAGGGTCACATTAATGACCCCTTTCATTATGCCCATCCGTTTCTGTCGGATCTGTCTGTCTATTTTAGACCTCACTGCAAAAAATGAATTTCAAGACAAGTTAAAGTTGCTTGATTCTAGGATTAAAACCTTATTTCAAGCATTTTGACTAATTTAACCTCAATTATTTGAGAGAACTAGGTTATTTTCTTCGTTTCAAAGAGTTCTTTCAAGACATTGCTTCTTTTTTCAAGCCAAATTATTTGCCATTGGCTCAAGAAAACTGTTCTTACCTTATTTTAAAGCAACTCAAATCTGGATTCCAATTCTGATTCCAAGTCATTTTAAGCAAGTCTAGATAAATAGTTTTTGCAATGCAGAGCTAGTCAACGTAATCATCCCAAGGGCCAATTGTCTAAAGTTGAAGCTACATCTTTTATTTGAGTTGAATAATGTTTTCACTTCACAACTAACTAGAAAATAACTACCACTTGATACCACCTTGCACTAGTCAAGCATTTGTGAATGAAACTATGTACAACTGCCGCACAATAATCAAAATCAAATCATAAAAACAGTAAATCTTGTAGATTAAATCTGAATAAATCATTTAAATGTTTTTGTAATTTGTCAGTTTATCATCATTTCATGTTGTCAGTTCTCCTAAACACAATCAAAATATAAACTGTAAACCAAATTCCTTTATTAAAACATAAATTGCAAATCCAATACTGGTCAGAAAAATCAAAATTGAATTATGTTCCAATATTGTGCAGCTCTAAACTGCAGGTATATTTTTCATGATGTAACATAATATTCTAACATAGGGCTGGGCGGTATATATTCATACTGGACACCGGTGTGTGTGTATGTCCGGAACAAAGAGTGGCGGAACGGCGCGTTGCAGCGTGGCGCGCTGGTCCCGTTGCGTGCGGCTTTGCTCCGCCCCGACTGCCGGAAAATGAAGGCCGTTCCGCATCCTCCGTGTGCGTAGAGCGTGCCGCGGAGCTCCGCCTCGGCTCCGTCGCAGTTTAACCAAAGTGCGGATCAAGGCTGTTTTCTTCTCCGCCAGAGTCCGGCGGAGTGGGGCTCCGCGGATCGGAGCACACCAGACAGAAAGAGGGTAGTGACTATGCCGGTATTACAAGGTGGCGCATGCTCTTCTTGAGCTCCTCGGGGCTACGCAGCCCTGCGGAGCGAACTGGAGTGGAGCCAGTGCGAGGGGTCTGCGGCGGCTTTCGGAGGTGGACTGGGGCGGAGCGTGACTGCGTGTGGTGGGACCAGCGCGTAACGCACAAGTGCTGTATTTTGAGTGCAAGTCATGCATTCTCATTTCTTCACCTCATTAGTGTCACTGTCTGTCACCTCTTTGGAGAAGCAGCATTTTGTGGGCCTATTTAAACCTGGTTTTATACTTTAGTCTGCTCATTCTAAGACAATTTACTGCAGTAGCCTAATTATTCTCTAAATTATTAGGAAACGGGGTAAACATCTAGTCATGTACAAGGATAAAAAAATACCGTCAAATACCGTGACACCGTTATAATTTTGAAAAATACCGTGATATACATTTTTGGTCATACCGCCCAGCTCTATTCTAACATGACTAAAAGCTCTTGAGAATGCTATCAGATTTATTGGATCGCTCATTACCGTCAGTCAAGACAATCACGCACAACCTAAACTTTGCTCCTCACCCAGCTGCGTGCCCATCTTCTTCAGGTTGTCCAAATCGTCTGCCATGGAGTTGGAGAAGTCCATGAGAATGTAGAGATCCAGAGGGCCTTTGATGGGAGAGAAGACCTCCACGTCCAGCAGCCTCTCCTCTCCGGGCAGGAAGCTCATGGTCACCTGCTGAGGAGTCACCTGGGACTTGGCCAAACTCAAGTCTATGGCTTTTTTCTGTAAAACAAAAGACAACAGCTCTTGTTACTGAAAGAAAACTATAATGAGGTTAGTAGAATCAAGTAAGAAGACGTACGGTGTTTATGGACATGGAGCTCTTTTCACTGATCACAGAAGCAGCAGCGCAGCCGTGGGCCAGGATGTTCTTAAGCAGGTCGCAGCGAGGACCGTTGAACGTCTGGAAACAAAAGTGCAAAGGTAAATCATGAGTGGTTGATTTTATACATCTTATTTCACATTTTAAGACTAAACAATGCAGATGAATGAGAAAATATATTGAAAGTTCATATCAGTAGTTTAATAAGAGTGTAAGAAAATCTATTTACTACCATATATTGCACTGTAACTTATATTTTTGATGCAAATGTGTTAAATCTAAGTCTTGTTTTACTGTTGTCCTACTTATAATCAACAATATAGAAGATCTAAAGCAGGAGCGGGACTATCCTGAAAACAAGAGAAAAACATATATTTCCAGTATTTGGAAGATTGTTTGAGGGGCTGAGCAGATGTGAAAAGAGGCTATGTTGGATCCTGGGCCATAGGATGAATAGGCCTGCTGTAAAGTAGAATATAAATTAAGATTTTTATTTCACTTTGTAAGAACAGGAATGGACAAAATAGCAGTTCCATTTTGGCATTGGCTGGGTTTATATATATGATACCCCAGACAAAGAAATGTAGTTTTTAAATGTGTGATTTTGTCAAACTTGAAATTCCAAATATTGTCTGTTTAACTTCTCATTCCGAGGGCCCTTCAAAGGCCCTCCCACTTTTACTTTAAAAATTCCATTTAGTTAAGTGTCTGAAAAAAGCATACTATGAAGCACCTGGAAAGGTTAAATATAAAAATCCCATTGTATCCCTTTTATTTAGAGCAAAATCAGCCATTCTGGGACGATCCAGACTCAGATTTCAGCTCTAATAAAAAAAAGTCCTCAAAAATTTTAATAGGACTTTTGCATTGGCCCCGCCTAGATTTTTTTGAGTAATTATGGGTCCCTAAAACTAATTTTTACCTCAATTGCCTTCAGCTTTTACAGAGGAATTGTCAAAACCCCAAATCTGCCAAGTCTAGAGTCATTTATGTCTCAGCTGTCAACACCAGCTTTAACAATCCTTATATCTAACAAAAAAAATGTAGGCGGAATTTAGATTCAGTTTTTCTTTTGCTGGAGAAAGTTCTCACTTCTGATGAGTCTGTTGGACATCAGAAGCACAAACTACAGGATTAAAGCTTTAAAAAGACCTCAGCCATTTGCCTGAGCTCCAAAGGATCAGGAACAGTTTTAGTTTGAATTTTACCAATTTTAGTCAGACGTGTGAGGGAAAAAAGGCCGAAATGAGAAGAGGCTAAAAATCTATAAGCAGTCATTTTAGAAGCAAAATTTTGTTTTTCAACCTATGTTTCTCTATCAGCCTACTATAATTTCAAAAAGGTTATTTATTACAATCTATACTAAAAGAAAAGCATTAAAAAAAAAAAAAAAAAAAAATTAAAATTCATAAGAACAGATTTTATAAAACATGTCACACACACTCACAAACGATGAGAAGGAAAGAAAATGATTTGACTGTTAATAATTGTGAGTTGCTGAAACATGATGTTTTGTTATGCAACAATCATAATTCTAAAATTGAATACTGTAACAGTTCAGACTGGAACAGAGTGCTTTTGTTACTTTGCTGAACCTTTTTCTGTTTCTTTGAAGAAATAAAATGTCCATTATTTGCTTCAGTATTTACCTGTGTCCATAGAAGTTTTTATCTACAAGAGTCATTTTGAATCTATGTACATTCAATTCATAGACTTAAAACACAGGCATGAGGAGTTGCTGTTACACATGATTAGAGTTATTTTCCCACAAAATTTGACCTATTGTAATTGTCCAGATACAGTTTGTATAGACACAGACAATCCACACAGAACTACATCTGTAGCTATTGTAATTTAACTGAGGTCCCACGTCAAAAGGAACCCCATGTGAACAGAGCTATAAAAAACACATTGTAATTGACTCTCACCTCTTCAGGGCAGTAAGCACAGCCCACTCCGGCCTGCAGACATTCTGAGCAGCTTTTGGCTCGGGCAGCAAAGCAGTAGTTTTCTGCAAAACATGAAACACTCAATCATAACACCACACCACAACAGTACTGTATTAGACATGTTGAAATAAGGGTTTCCTACCATCAGCTAAAGAGCATGTGAACAGGCAGGTGAACATGCCCAGGGCCACGGAGAGACGCAAGGCCCATCTTCCCATCTCCTCCCTGCAGCACAAAAAACTAAACGTTAAGTCTCATCACGGAACTTTGATGGAGACGTCTTGTGCTTTTTCAGGAATTGAACTGGATATAAACAGATTATTATTTTACATTTGTCTCAGTTCATCTTACGCTGATTTAAAACACAGTAAAAGTAAAAACGGTCATTGCCTGTTCATGACATATCATCATAACAAGCAGCAAATACATAACATTTTAAACGATACATATTTTATTTGAAGCTAAAGTAATCACAAAAGTTTATTAAATTGAAGCTAACTATTAAACTCCTCCCACAAACACATTTCAAAGTAAACTTTCTGCTGGAAAAGCATAAAAGTGAAGGAGGGTCCGACAGTAGGAGCAGCAGTATGATTAGTCTGACAGCAGGTTTGTTGTGAGAGGACAAATCAACATTGAGTCACATAAAGTCTAGAAATAACACGGTCTTTGAGAACTTTTTTCACCTGAAACTTGCTAAATGACTCAGTTGCTTAAAATGACCAAAACAGCCAGAACAGTAGAAAAAGCTGTTTAAACACCATAAACAAGTTGTTTTTGTGTCTTTCACTTTACGGTTTATTTGGCATAATATGAGTACTGGATATGAAAAAAATACCTTCAGTGAGATCACAATAAACTGCAAGGAATTACAGTATATAAAGACAATAACAGGTTTAGCTTGGTCTACGTATATATGCTAATTCAGACACACTACGATGAACATGTACATGAACACATATTTATAGAAGCAAGACATGATTCAAAAGTATAAAACTTTGCTTTTAAAGATGCTAGTTCAGTCAGTCCTTCTAGGCCTCTGCTAGCCTAGAAGGAATGTTTAATTAGGAATAAAAACATTTCACATAAAATACCACCAAGACACCACAAAGATGATATTTGTTTCTTCAAGTACTACCACCAGATCTAAAGTCTTTACCAGCCTATTATAGCAATAGATTAAAATGAAGCGATTTTGACCTGTATGGGTTTTTCCTTAGCCGATGCTGATTTTCTTATTTAAGGATTAAAAAACTGACAGAGAGAGACGAGATCCAAAGAGAAGATGCACCAATTTAGTACTTTTAAGAACTGGGTCCTATGAATCTGCATTTTAGCTGCAAAGAGACGAACAGGACATCACACTGTATTTATGCCAGTGCAGTCTCGAGCTTTCTCTGTATTAAAGCACATGAGTTCATATTGACAAACAAACAAGCTCTTACCAAAGCTTGTGCAGCAGCCAAAGTCATAGAACAAGAAGAAAACTTTACTTAGACACAAGTTGATGATAAAATCAAAACTGCATCCTTAGAAAAGAAGAGCGGTAAGAGAAATCTTAACGTTTCTCTCTAAAATTAACTTGGAGCACAGCTGATCTCTGTAAGTGTGGCTCTCCTGTGTAGAAGACAGTCCAAACAACTGCCTGATCAAATATCAGCCTAAAGCAAAAGAATCTAAATATCAGCTAGCTGCAATATATCAATCTATCTCTAACTATAACAAGTCTAAAAAGGCCATTTTCCCAAAAACATCAAAATATCTATCTCCAAATATAACAACTACACAAGCACAAGGTCCTGAGTACCACTCTTATGGAGCAGGGCTATTCAACATGAGGCCCGAGGCCCAAACCAGGCCCTCCAACCAGTTAAATCTGGCCCACCACCCTCCTGTCAAACATCGGAAAATACATTTCTTCTTTAATTTTGCTACTAGCACTACTTTAAACTTAGTTTGTTCCTGGCTTAGTTCTAAGTCTGCTTTAGACCTGGTTTGGTACTGGCTAAGTCCTAATTCTGCTTTAGACCTGGTTTGATTCTGTGTTAGTCTTTGTTCAGACTTGGTTAGTGTAGTCTTGCTCATTTAGTTTTGGTTTAGAAATCAAACGCGTGTAGAGTAATGTTGGTAAAGTCTTTATATTGTATTTTTCTGCAAAATTTGAACGCAAAATGCCATTTTACAGTGTTAAGACACATTATACACCTCTGGCCCAAAAGCCAGGGTTTCCAAGAAAATGTGTCCTTGGAAAAATAAAATTGAATTGCCCTGTTCTAGAGCAATAAAAGCCAATGCTAGATTTATTTGTCTCCATGGAAACAAGCACACCACCACAAAAGTTACATAGTGCACCATTAACTAGAAGCAGGATATAATGACCCATCTGTGCCATAACATATTATGTATATATGAGATGTCCGATTACAGCAGAATAAAGGTCTTTCTGTCTCACTGCGGCCATAAAAATGAAGTCAACTGCAACAAAGGAGCAGCTATGTGCCTGTGAACTACACAGTAAGTGCCTGTGGGCCGATAATGACGGAGCGTTACAGTGCACCAAAACGCACTCATCTGTCCAGATTTAACAGGCCCGACAAGGAATGTGTGAGGGTGGCGCGAAGACGACCTGTGCGAGTTAAAGACACATGGGAACGGGCTGTTAGCAGGTGTGTGCGCATGGGCCGCTGCCACAGGGTGTCACATAAATCACTGTGGGCGAGTCGGGAACAAAACAGCCTTCAACTTGACCCCGAGGCTGCACAACCAAGAGGGAAGCATTCTGGATAAGAGTGACAAGAAAGGTCCAGTATAAAACAGAACTGGATCAAAAATATACTCAAAGTGTGGTTTCATTAATCCTATATTCTTAATCTGTCTCCAAAGCTCAAAATACTCCGTTCCACCTTGTGATGTCACTGAAGTACATATGACAGTTAGACTACATTTTTTAGTAAACATAGTGAACATGATTATATTTAAGACGACTTGTTTTCACCCACTTTGGCTGTTTTTGGTGTGGTTTATAATTGTCTTTTGTCCAGTGACGTATGTAGAGGTAATTCCACATTTGTTACCTAGCAACCACATTGTACATATGAGCCAAAATTCACATATAAATGCTAGAGGTTATGATTTGATTTTAAATGATTGCTTAATCTACAGGAAAACTGTGTTAGTTGTGTAAATGTTGGTGCCTTTTTGATGACATAAAGTCTGGAGGGATTCGTATGTTGTTTAGGAACTTAAATATCCCACTCATTTCTCAACTGTTTTCCTACACCACACAACACAAAAAATAGGTTTTAAAAAAAAGTTTTGAAATTGATTAGTTAACTGTTTAATAACTGAACCATCCTTTGCCAATGCTGTGGTCTGAGAGGTATTTGATCTATACCTCTACAGTTATGTGCATAATACATCCATGCAATGCTGTGTCTGAGGTGTCTTACTAGTGATTAAAATGATTTATTACATATTATTTAGTAGTAGTTTGGATTGTAGTTGCTCTTAACATTATGGCTACTGAATGTGTTTAAAATGTGCACAGTGGACTATTTTTTTTTCTTTTTTATTCAACATGTCCCAAATCTTCTGACTAGCTACTCTCAAATGCAACACAAACTTTCCATTACATTTAAGTGGACACATTTTTTATTGAACTATTACTGCATCATTTGACATTTTTCTCCCCAGTGATCCAAAACAGCTCATACTACAAACTTGTCATCTGACTTCCTGTTCAAAACTGCCCTGTCCTAAGTGGCCATAGTTGGAAAGTCAACTTCTTTATTACAAATTTGGCTTTCTATGTTTACAAATCTGCCCTCAAACTTTGCTCATGAAGGGCCCTTTCACATCATTAAAGAGTGTATACTGTATTTGTTGTAGGTCTGTCGTAGGTGAATAAATCCAACAATGGTGAAAACACATGCTCCTAATGAGTAATTGACCAGTTTGACCAAGGACCACATTGACCTGGTCATTCTCAAAGGGACATTTGTAACTATAAGACCTTTTCACGCTGCTGCTAGGCTAGTTCCGGTCTGAAAATACCTGTGGATAGTTTGTTGTAATCTCATTCATTTCCTAACGAGAATTTGTTGAAACAGCACAACTGGGTATCGATTCCATGATATTGAATCTGCCAGTATCACGGTTGCGTCTTGAATTGGATTTCATAAGACTAGTACTTACTGGCCGACCTCACTCAGTCAGTAACTTATTTGCACAATAAAAAAACAATATCTGAAAAAAAAAAGGAAAAAACAAAGCTATTTTTAGTCCTTACTTGATATTGTGTATTGGCAGATAATGCTAAAATATTAAATCGGTATCAGACCTGAAAAAGCTGTATCGGTGCATCCCAATAGAGGGATTTTGGGTCGACATCACTTTCCGCTCTCCATCTGATTAGCTGGGGAAACTTCTTTGAACAAAACAACAAAACGGGACCAGAACTAGCTGTTTGGATCAGGTCTGAACCGGTCTCTCTACTATTAACTCTTTGTGTAGGTCTGAAGTTGCTTGTTTTTTTTTTTCTTCTAAGGCTTGACTACTTGCTGCTCTCTGAAAATCTGGCAACACTGATACTGACATTTCATAAGATTACTCAGACATGCAGGAATCAATCCAAGTCCCATTTTATGTACGAGAATGATGAGGAAACACGGTTATAACAAGTCTAAAAGCTCAAAAAGGTCTGTCTGCATAACACGTCTCCTTTAAAAGTGTTGTATTGCTGGCATGACATCAACTGTAACATACACTACTATATTCTACTGTGCACTGTTGTCTGTGTAGTAAAAGGTTTTACGACTTCAGCGGCGTGGCTCATCTTTCTTACCTGCACATTCCTGACTTTCAGACACTAACTGGCCAAAAGGTAAAACTGCTCTTATATATACCGCTGGGCTGGCCTGATCCCAGACCACAAAAAAGGGAAGAAGTTACATAAGACACACAGCCTTTTATCTTGGACAGCACTGGAGAGAAAATCAAAGAATTCTGGAGTTGGTATTCTGGAATGGAGGCAAAATGAAGAAGAACATTTATTTAGTTTTTTTTTAGTCATTTTGTCTTTTTTCTAGTAATATAGCCATACAGTAGATTAAAGCTGGAGTACCTAACCTTTGTGTGTGTAAATAATTAAAATTAACACCAAAGAGCATAAGGCAAGAATTGTATTTGTGACAACAATCAGACTACTGTACTGTCATGAATCTACAAAACTATTCTATAAACTATTAATTGTCCTAGATAGCTGAAAGCAGCATTCTGATTGGCTGTGCTTAGGTGGTCCACCTAAGTTTCACTTTGCTGTTTGCAAAGAGCTGTACAAAGTCATAGAAATGAATTGTGGATTGTAATAATCATGTGTCAGCGTTATTAGGAGCTAGAAACTAGTTAGACACAGATTTATATACTTCTTATTTCTAATTGAAAATCGGGTACCCCAACTTTAAGTTTAAAATGTATTGTAGACTTTTACTAAAATTGAGTAGTGTCTGTGATCCAAGAAAAACAAAAATGTAAATGTGTTCAATTCTTACATGAGGCATAAATCAGACCAATTCTAATTTGCCAAAACACAAGCTAATCCAGTTTTCAATTGAAATCACATCATAATTGAACCCACTTTTGCCTCTACTCATTAATTTAAAATGCAATTGCAAACTTGTCTGTCTGTATACCGTCAAAAAACACTGAATGCACATTTCAACAAGAAGAACAAACCTTTTCTGTGCTCCAAAGTCCAAAACGTCCGCCAATAAGTGAAAACCACTCTGCTATATCCTTCAAAACCTCTCCAAACAAGTGAAAAAAAAAAAAAAAAGTTTGCTTCCTCCGGGGCGTTGATAAGAAAGTTCTCAAGTGTGCCAGCCAAGTTCAAAGTCTGCCGTCAAACACTCTGCTGGCTTTCCTTCTCTGTCCTGGTGAAATATTGACCGAATCGGAATAAAACTGCGTGCTGAGTGCTGTTGAGAAATGCACTGATCCCGATGCGTGACTTGGGGTCTTCTTTCTCTCTCCAGGTACGGTGTGGTGTCGGTGAGTAAAAGTTGCAAAGATTCCACACCTCTCCGGGTCAGAATGTGTCAGAAGAAGAGCCCCCGCCCTGCCCCAGCCTCGGTTACATTCCAGGCCGACAGCAGTTCACCTGTGTGGGCTTGAGAGCACGCGGCAGGCCCCTCCTTCTCCTTCTCCTTCCCCTGGCCTGGGCTGGGCTGACTCCTCCCGAGCCCCTGGGAGTGGTTCGGTGAGCAAGAACAGTGCCTGCGGGCTATGGGAAATGTTTTCTGTTCAAGGCTCAGAGAAAAGAAGGTGCAGGTCTTTTGTTGTGCCTTTTTAGTGAGAAGTAGATTGAAGCGTCACAGGGTAGGTTTAGAAGATAAGAGAGGTAAATAGATTTAGTTTTGAGGACTGGTTCAGGACATATAAAGGTTTTTGAAGGCTTTTTAATGCAATGAACAGGTTCTTTTTTTATTAATTATGGCTTTGTTTGGTGAAAAGTCTCTGTGGTAATTGTTTGTTTTACTGTTGCAGTTTCTGACAAAAAAATCGACAACTAACAGTTAAGTAGAGTTGTCAATAGAGTTAAATTGGTTGTTCAAATATATTATTGATTAAAAAGAATAATTCCTTTAAAAAATATACAAAAAGTATACAGCTGACAGCTTGACACAAATAAATGTGCAATTGGTAAAAGAGAGACATCTCCTTGGTCTTCCCCAAGGTCTCCTCCCAGCAGGACCTCACCAGGGAAGCTTTGTCCAGGAGGCGTCCAGAACAGATGCACATCAGTCGGCTCCTTTCACTGTAGAGAAGCAGCGGCTCTACTCAGAGTTCCTCCTGTGTGACCCAGCTCCTCATACTATTTCTAAGGGAGCGCATTTTGACCACTCGGAACCAGGATCTTGTCCTTTCGGTCTGTAGTTAAGTAAATGGTCAATGGTTTATTTATATTGGGCTGGCCAATTATTTGGTTTTGGGTCTTGAATCGAAAGATGAAAACCAATCTTTTGTCAGTAAAAATGTGTAGTTTGGATAATATTTGATCAATAGTTTAAAAAAAAATCTAGAAATGGGACATATTTATAGTTTTTATTTTGTTTATGTTGATTTCTTCATTTGGTTTTGAAAATCGAATCGAAACTCGAATCGAATCAAATGAGAAAAAAAATCATATTTATTTTTTCCCAGATCGAACCAGCCCTAATTTATATAGTGCTTTTCTACCTTTCCAGGCCTCAAAGCACTTTAAAATCTAGCATCCACTCACCCATGTACGCAGACACTGAGGCAGTGTGAGGTAACTGTCTTGCACAAGAACACAACGACAATCCACTCCTTTCATCCCACTGTGGCACCTGGTGTTTTAACGGTCTCCCATCCAAGTACTAACCAGATCTGACAGGACAAGCAGGTTGAGGGTTGAAAACAAAGATTGTCGTGTAAATCGAGAGCTTCGTCTTTCACTAATTACTGCAGAACTGCTTTGCTCCATCCATCCAGTTCTACTGTAATCATTCATTAATGATATTAACTAAAAAAGCAATCATTAAATGCAACTATAAAAAGTCTCAATAAAAACAATGAAGGTTGCTGGAATGAAAACTGACATATTAAGCCTGTGTGAACAGTTTGTAAATGAAGATTATTAAGGTATATTGTACAATTGCAGAATTATTACATGTAATGCAATGGAAGTGAACAGAATTCTTTTAAATGCAATTTACGGTCAGTGATTTGTTTCAGAGCATGACAACAAATGAGTCCAAAGGCTCAAAGTCCTGTGTAAAATAAAGAAAGCACATTTCAGGACTTAAAGTGCATAGCTGTAAAATGTTGAATTTTTAAGTACACTGTTAGGCAAAATGTACTTTTTGAGTTCTGACATCAGAAGCACAGCAGGAGTTGTGTCTGTGAGATATTATTCTTTCTTCTCTGAGCCTCAGAAAACACTGATCTGAATGGCTCAGATCTGTGATGTCATACTTAGATCTCTGACTTCTTTTGCATTGTTTTAAATCCACGATGCATCCAGACCATGATCCAGACTCATTTGGAACATCTTGTGTAATATTAGCAGATCACACGACACGAGATTACTTTAAACCCTATTTCTCCTATATACAGTCATTTTTTTTGCGGACTGACTTGGGACTTCTAAACATAAAATGCCAAAATAAAGGTACTCAAGAGACAGTAACAATGCAAATATAAAATGTGCCTTTTAAAACACAGAATATAAAAGATAAATGAAAAAACTCTTATCAGATTCTAATCCTACAAACACACAAACATGCATGTTACTTACTACAGACGTGAACTCGCAGAGGCTGAGAAGCTCATCAGTGAGAACAGTCCAGGGCTTGACTCTGCTGCATGTTTGAAGCTGGGTTTTCTGAAAAGAGGCGTTGAAGAGTTTAGGTCAGAAGAGACTGCCCACACAGTGTAGTGTAGTGGGCTAGCACACAGGGTCTGTCTGAGATTTACATCACAATACACACACTGTCTGTTAAGTCTACTGTTTAGTCTCTCATGCTGTTCATTACTATCTGCTGTGGAATTGTTTACAGTTACCACTACATCTAAAGGTCAAATTATGGCTATACCTGTTTATTGTGTGACTACTTTGTGGCTGTAGTAGTCTTTAGCTGAAAAACATACTCAGATAAGAGCAAAAGTCTGAATTATGTACTCAAAAGGGAGTAAACCTAGAATTAAAAATGTGTCCAAGCACCACCGGAGAAGATTTGCAAAAGATGATTTGTGATTCTGATTTAAATGTCTACATAAACACAGAGAAGAGCAGTTTTCAGTCAGCGCCATTAAACGCCCACCAACAAAATCTGAATATGATTTACTGCCACATCCGTAAACAATTTCATCACTTCGAATTCAATCAGTTGCACAGCCCTGCCTAAAAGATAAAAATGTAGACCAGTTTATTAGTTATTAGTGTTATTGCATTTAATATTGAAAGAATTATCTTGTAAAATGGTTTCCAGAACATTTCAGGCTGGGCTCGGCTCACCAAAATACCCACAAAACAGACTCAAGAGAGCCATAGCTTCAAAAAATAGTACTGTAGTAAATTCAAGCTATAAAACATTTAAAGTAATGTAACTGTAAGGGTGGTTTCATGTTTTATCAAATATTGTTTTTCAGGTTATTAATGTCATAATATATATTTTTTAAAATCTTAAAATGCCAAAACCACAAGCAGACATGTCAGGTTAACGTGAAATAATTGAAATATGTTTAAAGCAGTGACTATGCAGTTAGTTCAATTAGGAATGGAAATTGAATGACGGTTGTCTGGGGGGTACCTAGGTTTTTCTGACACAAGTTAATCGATTTTTACAACTAAGCAATTATTGAAGTAATCATCAACTAATTTAGTAATCAAATAATCGTTAACTTGTCTATATACAGTATGTTCCAACCATCCCAGGAGCCTCAGATTAAAAGATTTAAAAACGTGTTTGTCTCCTCAAAGTGTTAAGATACAAATTCTAATCAAGGAGTTAGACTAGCTATAATTAGAATGAATCAATCAATTTTCTACAAAATAATAAACTGACAATTTCAGCACAAAACACAAATGTTCTTTATTGAACATTTTGGTTTTAAACTAGTTTTGATTAGGCTCAGGATTACTTGAAAACTCATCAAAAACGTCAAATTTTGTTCCGGTAATGTGACTTTTTTTTTTAAGTATAGATGCTTGTTTAAATAAGTATTTAGTTTCAATGCCAGTTTTAGTGTTGATGAGAATCTGATTTTTGATATTTTTGACAAAGCCTACATCTCAGTGACGTTGCCGCAGTTAACTAATTGGTTAATCGAAAGAATAATTGCCATTTATAAACAACAAACTTATTAAGCCATTTTGCCGAATTTTAAGTTACAGATGTGCTTTTTTAGACTGAAAGCGACCGTGCTATGGATCAGAGTTAGCACATACCTGCTAGCACGCTACTTCTTTAAACTCTTCATATTTAAATTTTTAAAGCCTACGACATTTTACAGTGGGACAAATTACTTCCAGGGAGATGATCGTCCATGGTTGAGCTCCTTTGAAGAATAGTTGTGAGGAGTCGAAAGCAGCGCTGATTGGCTGTTCTTGGTGGTCTACACAGAAATGTTACTCTTGCTGTCTGTAAAGAGACTTTTAAGCCAATGAAAATTGTCTATATTAACCACGTGTCAAAGGATTATAGAGTCGTCTGATTTAAAACTTAGAACATGTTTGCACTGTGAAAGTTAAAGTGCGTATGACAGGTTGGAGTACATTTTTGGAAAAATACAGCAAACATGATTATGATTAAGATTTGACAAAACATTTAGCTTCTTTTTACCCAATTGGTTGCTTTTAGGAAGTTTATTATGTCATATTTACTGGACAAAAGACAATAAGTGGAGGGGAATCTACAAATGTTATCTAGCAACCACATTGTAAATCTGGGCCAAAATCAACATAAATAACCCAGAAGTGACAACGTGACAAAGTATTATAACTTATAAGACTTAAACTGTGTTAAATTATTGCTTAAACTCCCAGTAAAAAGTGTTAATTGTGTGTATAATGTCTTTTTGATGACATATGTCAGGGGCTAGCAACCTGCGGCTCGAGAGCCACATGCGGCTCTTTAAAGACATCAGTGCGGCTCTTTGAGATTTGCTTGAGAATGAGGAACTAAACTAGGAAAAAAAGTTCAAGAACATTCTTTACTGGTCTATCCTACTTACACTATATGTTTAATTTAAATGAGCAGTTGCTTAGTGCCAACATTCCATACTTTTCAGAAAAAATCTATGCAACCAACTCGCAACCCCGACACCAAAAGAAAAGGAACACAGGTAATAATTACAAGTCGGAAAATCATTAAAATTGGGTCAAAATGTATTAATTTGAGTAATTTTTTGCTTTATGTGACCAAAATTCACTCAGGCATGCTGCTTTTAATCAAAAAACTGAATAAATACCAGGTCATGGTTGCAAGAGTACATCTTTAAATCATCTTGTGACTCAGGCACAAGTATATTACATATGAAAAATGATTAGTCTCGCTATAAAATACATTTTTGATGTTTTGTTTTGCAAAGCAATGTGAAAATACACTTAATAAGTGTTCAATATTTAGTTTGGTTGTTTGTTTTTTTGTTTTTATTATTAAATGCAGTTGCGGTTCTTACTAACTTTAATTTGATTTGAAATTGGCAATTGTGGCTCTTTTGCTGTTGAAGGTTGCAGACCCCTGACATATGTGGAGGGATTCTGTTATAGAACTACTTCCTCTAAATTTTATCTTTTGTTTGTCAATTTCTTCATAAATTGCAACTTAACTGCTGTAAAACTATGATAAATATTAAGTTTTACCACACAGACTAACACACCAAACTAAGTCAAAATGAGAAAAATGTGTTAATCTGTCATATGGGCTTTAAATTCTCCCCCTTTAAACAAATAACAGCTAACTGCTAAGCTAAGCTAAGCTAAGTAACTTGAGCGTGTTAATGTGCAAATGTACAAACAGCTGCTCTAACAAATTAAAAATACATATTTAGGCGAAATTAATAACTGGTCTAAAAGAAAAGTATACCAGCTGTAGTCGACGGTGGCAGTGGTGGTGGTGGGTCCATCATCAGTGTGTGGAGGAAAGCCGAGGAGCGCACGTGCAGCTGCCTCTCACCTGCGCACGAGCTCACGTTAGCGCGCGCTCTTCTGCCAATGTTGTGAATCGCTACTAGGGTCAAGGTCTTTAGCATCGTTTTTAGAGAAATAATCTACAGTAAAGTATTCTATTTGGCAGCTCAACTTCTAGGCTATGTCTCTACAGTATGATCTCGGTTGGAGTAGGCAGCAGAGTAGACCAATCAAATGCTATTCTTTCTCATAATGTGCAGTTTGTGATGTTGCTTTTCTCACGAGATCAAACAGGCTCTCGTGCTAACATGCAAGGAGCTGTGTTATAGTTTGACATAATATTCCCTGTGATAAAAAAGCAAATAATGTGTACAGTCTGGATCTTATAACATTTACATCAGTAAAGTTGCAGTTTGTGCAGAAACAAGTAAAACTTCAGTTAGAATTGCAGTAAATAGAATTGCTCCATCAAAACATCAGAAAAGCAACATTTCATCAAAATATAAATTTTTCTGACAGTTTAAACAATATATTAACAAAACAATCAGATCTATTCTGACTGGCTGATACATAACTGTTGTGGGGAATTCCATCTACCTATGTCAATCAATCAATACATTTTTGTATAGCCCAAAATCACAACAGTACTAGTCTCTGAGGTTTTCCCAAGATCGCCGATTTAGCAAACATCAATGCTAGAGAATCAAACAATGAAACATGTTCAGTCAGCGCACATAATGACAAACAAATACCCCAAACACCGTAAAAAGGTAATGCTTAGTTATTTAAATATATTCATAATCATGATGTTTGAGTGACAAGTGTAGTCAGAACCAGGGGCGTAGCACCAAATTCTGGGCCCCGAGTACAAACTTTGCTGATGGGCCCCTAATACACATTCTTGTGTCCAGTCTTATTATTTCATTTAGGTTTTATTTCCAATATTTATTTAATTTCTACATTGCATGCATAATTAGTTTTGCTATTAGGACAAAACAAGACAGTTATACATTTTTTGTGTCAGAACTATTATACTAAAAATACATTCTAATGCTGGATGAGTGTTGAGATATTGACAATATTCAACTTTAAATCTTGTAAATACTGTATGTATATTTATTCAACTAATCATTTTGTATTGAACCCTAGCTGAGTGTTGCACTGAAATCTGCAAACTCTTGTATCTTATCGCTTATAAAATTATATTCTGTAGCTGTTAGACATGTTAATATCTTAGTCAATTTCTTTTTATGTGTATTTACTACATTTTAAGGAGTGATGGAGCTCTCTGATATCACAAATTACATTTAGAAGAACAAGCCATCTCACAAGCAAAAAGTACCTGCTTTGGGGGGCCCCTTTATGCTCTGGGCCCTGGGGAAAGTAGTACCATTTACACCCCCAGTTCGACACCCCTGGTCAGAACAGTCAATGTTTGCAGGTTAACATATCAGCGTTTATCTGCTGTGTCATTATTATGTTTCCTAAGTTGACTGAAAAATATAAGATGTTTATTTCATTTACCTAGAACCAGTATAAATCATGAGAGTTGAAGTGCGCTCACTACTACTAACATTACAATCCACAGGACGATGAAAGCTTGAAGCCCCTCCTGGCTGCCACATGTACCGGTATTTCCTTAGCAACTAAAACAGATGCAGAAATCCACTGTATCCCATTATCTCGTTCCTACCAGAGAGAAGAAATATGTTTTTTTACCATCAAACACAACTAAGAGAATCCAAGTGAAAAGGCAACATCACAAATATTTATTCACCTTTTGAGAAATACATATGTACAGTATAAAAACAGTAGGACGTCGCTGTAAAATAATCTCAGGGATGAAAATTATGCCATTTTGAATGCTACAGCTGACAAAAGATAAACGTACAGACCTTCCCTTTTCTACAGTAGATACCTTTCTCAAAAAATAAAAATGATTCGACCATAAATAGGCAAAAGAGATGCATCCAATTCCCAAAACTTTTTCTGAATTTTGGAATAGAAAAAAAAAAAGTCTGTTGACGTGATGGTTGAATCAGCACACAGCCTTAAAGTGTCCAAGGTCTGTTACGTTCCATCGCTTCACTGCTTGGCCTTCTTTTGAATGGTGCCCACGGCGGAGATGACTGTGGTTTTGGTGCCGCTGGCGGTGGTTGTCACGGAGACGACGGCGGGGAGGGTAGCTGAGGTAGTGATGATGGTGGGCTGGGTCACGGGGATGGCAGAGTCCCATTTACTTTTCCTCTTCTGTGCATCTGCTGACAGAACAAAAGTCGTCATCTTTACTGATTTAAAGATTGTTATAGATGGGATTTAAAGACACTATACTGTGGAAAAGAGAGAAAGAAGAGACACTGACATCCAATGAACTATCACGTGATTATTTGTTTGGGTTTGTCAATGATTGGTGATTTGGTGGCATGTACAGTGTTGACTCAAGAATACAATATTCTTTTGAAACATTTCATTGAGTTAGTCCTGAGAGGCAGAGCCAGCTTAGAAATCTTTTTTTCCAAGTACATTTTAAGTGTTCGGCCTCAAGTCTGCATCCAGTCCCAAGTCAAAGACAAACAGTCCTAGTCAAGTCTTACTCTAGTCGCAAGTGCTACGCTTTGAGATTCAAGTCTTTTAAAAATACACATTTAAACTTTTGGATAGCTTTTGCTGTTCAGAGGTCTCATTTATAAAACTCTGTGTGGAATTCTTACTTAAAGTGTACAAGTGTACTAGTGCTGTAGTTATTTAGTCGACTGATCGGTCGACAGAGTCTTGGTGGATCAAAATTTGTATTAGTTGACTAATCTTTTTATTTAGGTTACAAGGACTTGTACTGAACAGCCACAAAAAGAAGTGCATCAGCAGAATATTTAGGATCAATAGTGTTTCTTCTTGTTTTTTGCACATATGAGCACAGTTTGGTTCAAATAGATCACACCCCCGTTTTAGTCGATTAATCGGTCAATGGGACATGTCTTTAAACGACCAAAGAAACTCTAGGTCGACTACAGACCTAGTATGAACAAAACACAAACTTGATAATTTCTCGTTTCTCTCAGCACAGATCTCTTTCTGTCTCATCTCTGAAAGCTCTGGGGCACAAAATTGAACATGTTCAGACTGCATTGCTCATTCTTATGTCGAGTTGTGTTTTTATAAATCACAAACCTAACGTGGAATATGACGTATAATACATTATACGTACATACATATGCTTTATAAATCAGAGCCTGGTCTTGGTTTTACTGCCACATGAATGAGATTGAGCAAATACATAATTGTGATACGTATTGCAATCTTTGCATTTATTCAGTAGCTCTATATGCTGATCAGTTATCAGTCTCTCGATTCAAACTCCCTACCAAATAATTGAATCTTGATCTCAGCCCTACCAGCGAGACTGTGTCAGAACAAATTGTTCCTAATTTATATTTTCCAACTTTTCCGAAACCTGTGGAATTCGAAAACTTTTCCAAGGCCTGGAAATTACACACAAATTGCCAGGACTTTTCCAGGTTTTCAATGACTGTACGAACCCTGTGCAAATGTTCAGTGAACAGGAGCAGAAGGGTGTGTTGGTCTGAACCAACCTGAGCTGAGATAGCAGACTGTATGTTCTCCTCCTCTGACCTCGTGTCAAATATTAACTTCAAAAGAGCTATTGTACCCATTCATTTGTGAGCTTACCTTACAGAAAGGGCAACCATCCCAAACACGTGTTTACATTATACTTCCTGTGTTCGGATGTGACCATAAAGCAGTGTTTGGTTAAAGCAAAAAAATTCTCACCTACCACAGAGCAAACCTATCCCATGTCAGACAGTTTCTGCCAAGTCAATCAGCTAATGCCCTATTCTAAAACACAGGGCTCGTGCAAATCGTATTTTATTATTTTCCATCACTTTTCCAAAACAATTGTCAACTTCCCTGGTTAAATAAAGGTCAATTAAATAAAATTTGTTATGACTTATCACACATACGCTTCAATTAAACATTTGTTTATATTAACTTTTTTTAAATTAAATATATGAATTTTTCTCTGTCCTAACTAAACACGATTGTGACTGTGTCAAAGCAAATTATCCCAAATTGTTTTTAGATATTCCAGTGGAGAGACGCAGCAGGTTCACTGACTTAAAATGAATGATATTTGCACTGTGGCAGAAAAAACCTATGCAAGGGTCTGTGTTCATCCCCAGACTGTGTCTATGAACAGTTCTAATCATCCTAGTCTCTATTTTTACTGTTCCTGAGATGACGGGACGATTAGTCTCCAGCCCTGTTTGTTGTTGTTTTCCAACACTTTTCCAAACCCAGTAAAATTCCAAAACCTTTCCAGGGCCTAGAAATTAGTTTTTAATTTTCCATGACTTTTCTAGGTTTTCCTTGACTGTACGAACCCTGAAAACATGACCTCTCTAGTCTAGCATATTTGTGGAAAAAACAAATCTATTTGAGAGTAAAAATATCTATCTGTCTTAACAGTCATTGGTTTTGCAGAATGCTAAACAATCAGTATTGGCATCAGTCATGAAAACAACAACGAAAAATAATAATAATAATTGGTTGATCTCTAATTGAAATTACAACTACTAAATGCACAAGGTGAAGCAATCAAGTGACTGAACTCAAGTCTGACTTCAGACCCACTTAACGAGGCTCTCCCTGCAGCTTGAACCCACGACACCCTGCAGTGTTTGTGCAGAAGCACTTACCTGTAGCCGTGGTGCTGCTGCTGCTGGTGCTGCCGGCGGTGGGGGCTGTGGTGCTGGAGGCGTTGGTTCCTTTCTTTGTCCCGGTCACAAACTCGATCTGCGAAAGACATAATAATGAGTCAGCTGCACACTCACTCACTCACTCGCACAGTATGTTCAAAGGAATGTGTCGTCTAAGGGAAAAGCTCGAGAATGCCTCCGAGCTATTACAAAAAAAACCTTATCGTGTTTTCTTCAGTCTACGAACCGCTTTTCAATGTAAATACAGTCATCTAATGTGTTCTGCGCGTGTCTGTTCAAGTCGGTTTTAAGCGCAGTGACGTTCCAGGCGAGCTGATGTTTTGTTAATAAAATACACTGGTTTTTCTGTAGAAGATAGCATGCTTTGCCAAAAAAGGTTCCACAGTAGGGCATCTTAAAAACTTATACCTGAGGACATTTAGACTGCTGCATGAGTTTAGCGCTTTGGTGTCTTTAAAGCAAGTTTTTCTAAGATTTTACATGGACAAGCTTGTGAATAAAAGTAAAAAAAATATGTTGAAATTACACAAAGTACAGCAATAAAGACGTCATACTTATAACTCTGTAGAAATATATTTAAATGACCACGGTGTAACTTAGAGATGCAGCTAATTGTAAGTGATTTGGTATTTATTATTACTTTTGTTTAATCCAGTAGTTCCCAATCTTTTTAACCTGACATGATGATGATTACAAAGTTTGACATTTTCTGATGAGTTTTAATCAAAACTAGTTTAAAACCAAAATGTTTAACAAGAAAGTATTTGTCTTTTGTACTGAAAGAAGAAATTTAATACAAATTTGACGTAAAAAGAACAATTTTAATTATCATTGCAGTACTATAATAGGTATGTTAAACTTTTGTATCATAACATTTGGTGTAGAGTTTTACATGAAAAACACTTATTTCTGTTTAATCTGAGGCTCATGAGATGTTTGGAACACGTAAAAACAAAAGACAAGTAACGATTATTCAATTACTAAATTAGTTGACGATTATTTCAATAATCGATTAGTTGCGATTAATTGATTAACTTGTTGCAGCCCTACTAATAATCTCCAAAATTATCTAACATCGTCCACAGATAATTATCCTAAATAACACTTAAGTTGGGGTAACTAAACTTTTTGTTTTCCACTGTAAGGTATATGATAAATGCAGCAGTTTGTGAAAAGATTAAACCTCTGAGTATTGTCTGAACTGAATAATAAAGACTTTTGCTTCTCATCAGGAGTCGAATGCTGTACTCTGATTGGTTGAGCTTGGGGCGGTCACTCCAGTTTCAAAAGAGGTTTAAAAGCTGTAAGGTGCAACCAAATGAAGACATAACAATATTAACCATGTGTTGAAAGATTTATGTTTGCAGTGTGAAAATCAGCTACCCCAATACTAAATTATTATTATTTAAGCTTAGACTCATTCCAGGTGCTTTGGGAAACATTGGTTTAATCAATTATTCATCTATTATCGCAAAAAAACACGTTTTTTTTGTTTTGTTTTTTGTGAAATAAGAAGCGTAAGAGATGGTGCTTTTTTCTATTAAAAGACATTTGCACATTTACATGTTAGTGGGGCCATTTTAAAGTAAATACTTGTATTCCTAAAGGCATGCTTTTTGTTGCACTAAAGAGATGATAAAATATATATCTTTAGCAGTAGGGATGGGCGATATATCGGTATTGGTATCGGTATCGGCCGATATCTACGATATTTTGAGATATCGGTATCGGTCCGATATCGAATCGACGGCCGATATTTGGCGCGATATTTTTAGGGGAGGTTCTCCAGTTCTCTGTGGGCATATACCAGCCTCAATTTGACCTAAAGCTTCATATTTGCAATTTTGAACAGACTAAAAAACAAAGCATACATAAACAAACAATTAAGCTAAAATTAGTCTTTATATTTACATAATAAATCCACAAAATTTTTTTTATCTCAGATTATTATATTTGTTTGTAAGTTTTTGATCTTGTGAGTTGTGCTGTGGATTTTAAAGCAGAACACGCAACTTCAGTAGTAGAGCGCCCCCTACAGTTCTCTTCTGTAATACCCGCATCAGACTACACTGAACTTTTTTCCTTATGTAATTTTTTTGTATCAATTTATAATTATTTCAAATAAGGCAAAGAAAAGTACATTAAAAATATTTCACACTGTCAAATGTAAAATAAAGAGCCAGTGTTTCTCAGAAGAGCTGTCAAATTATATGTGCGGTTTTCCAGCAGGAGGCAGCAGAGAGCAGACGTTTGCGTAAAATGTGAAGAAATACATTTGTAACATCACACAAACTACAAAGACATTTAACAAAGCCAAAATGTCCTTAGATCTGTTTTAAAATATACCTATCGGTATCGGCAGTTATCGGCCAGAGCAGAGGGCCAGTTATCGGTTATCGGTATCGGCCCCAAAATTTCATATCGGCCCATCCTATTTAGCAGGTCTGTATTCACAAAATTGACAATTATTTAACCTGTTTCCATAGAAAAAGAGCTATAATCTTCACACTATGGAGATAAAAAAAAAATTGGATTTTTAGACGCCAAAAACAACAACAACGTAGATTGAAATGGTCTGCCAATTTTCTTTTTTACTGGCGGCAACATAAAAGAATAAATGTTTTAACTTGTCTCAAATTGTATGTTTGTATATAATGCATGTTATAAAATTACTGATTCATGGAACAACACTCAATCTATGAAATCATACAATTAAGAAATAGCAAATTCCCATCTCTTTTTTTAGGACAGCCTTACTAAACAAAAGTGTGAAAGAAAGAAACCCAATTTTGTCCAACTCAAGGTATGTTTTTGATTAGGCAACGATATTAGAACATGGCTAACACTTTCAAAAGTCACATTTGCATCTTCTGTACCCTTTGTGCTGCTCTGTGCATGACCCATCTGAACCTCAGACTATTTCTCTTTCTAACTTCTGAAGCGGAGTCAAAACAGATGCTGGTAGAGACTTGCCTATGACGTAGACGCATCAAAATGAAAAAACCTGTGCCTCACCTTGGTACGTTCCTTCTTCGCCTTTTCAAGTTTGTCCATTTCCACTTTCTGAGCTTTGGCTGAAAAAAAAAAACAAACAAAAACACAAATCAGCGTCGCAGCCAAATGTGAGAATATTGTAATGTCTTAACGTCTGACCCAGTCCTTCGTAGTAAGAATCTTCCGACCAGCCGTGGGGATCGAACATGTCTTTGGGGTAGTTTGTTCCCAGCTCGTCGATGCTGCAGAACTGAATGAGTTTTTCGTAAATGCTGGGGTTCCGGAATTCTTTCTTCTTCTGAATGTGGCTGTTTGTGTCGAAGTCTCCGTGGAGCTTTCTTTCGTACAGTTTGTGGATTTTTTCCTGTTACGAAACAAACAAAACAGTAGTTATCGGCTTAGAGTTGAAACAAGTCCATTGATTACTGTATTTTCTAGACTATTAGTTGCACTTTTTTCATCGTATGACAAGGGGTGTGACTTAGGGCGCACTCACACTAGACCTTTGTAATCGTGCTGGGCTCAAGCTCGATTGCAGAAAATTCTCTGGCCCGCACCGGCCCGCACTCACACTTGCATAAACGATCCGAGCCACAGGCCGGTGACGTCATCCTCTAGCGCCGTTTGTTTACATGTCGCGCTAAAGCTTGGATCAAGCACTGAGGTAATAATTTGGTTGTAGCGGTGAAAATAAATAATGTGGACCGTTATATCTTTGATATAATTAGGCAGACCCGAGTTTTACTCGTGATGCACGCTCCTCCATCAGACTTTTAGATTAGATTTGAAGTTGTGTGGATCAGCAAGAGACGAGAGATTTCACAACTTTTCTCTCCGCGTTACGGTGCTAATTCAAGGTTAGCACATTTTCACGGAGTTTGGTGCAGAGTTTCTTTCTTTTTGTGACAAACATCAGCGGTCACAATGAGCTTGTATGCTAAAGGTGTGCGTGGGCAATACATGACCGTGCCGAGCTCTGGCCCACCTCCAACCGTGCCAGAGACAGAACAGTGCAGAGTCTGAGCGCTGTTCGTTTGCACTCACACTGCACGAGAGAACCACGCTGTAGGGACCATCCTGGCCTGGGCACGGTTCGGTTGTGCCAGTGTGACTACACCCTTTTACTCAGGGGTGACTTTTATATATAAAATAAATCTGAATTTGTGAATAACTATTAATATACGTATTATGGGTTCCGACCGGACTCAAGCTCTTCCTGCTTTTCAAACGAGGGACAAATGCCGTTTCATTCTCTGCTGTTCCTCCAGTGAGACCTGACACGGTCGCCTATATTAGGTGCAGCTACTTGCGTAAGTGGAGAGCTAACATTTATAAAACTGTAGACCTGGAGGCTGCAGTCTCACAAACCACACTAATGCTCACGTTAGCGCATAGAGCTTGATTCAACAAAAAGGGTTGATTCGGTCTGATTTGTTCTCTTGACCATGAACGCTTGAAAGACAAACACTGATGTTTGTCTGGTAACTGGTACACAACAAAAACTCGCAGCTGAAATGGAGTTTGTGCAAAACAAGCAGTGAATTTGGTGGAAAGAGATGTGTGGAACTTGCTGCAGGTAAGAAATACACTTGAGTCACATCGCGATTGTTGAATGTCAAATGGACACAATACTTAGACTGATTTAGTGATAATATAAGAGCCGATTAATGCAAAGTTTAGTCGTGTTTTGATCTCAATCTTGTAGTTTTGCCTCATGTCATGTCTCATTGGCCTCTGTGCATCTCCGTATCATAAAAAAGCTCAGACAGGAGCAGGATGAAAAACGTCCTGTCACGTGTCTGTTTATGGTGTTGAATTATGTAAAATAATTTCCCCAAAAAAGTGAGACTTATACTCCGGGGCAACTTATATACGTTTTTTTTTTTCTTATAAAATATGCACTTTGGGGCTTCTGTGATGTATACAGAAGCCCCCAAAATACTCCAGAGCGACGTATAGTCTGTAAAATAGTACGGTAATCACAACTAATCAACTGTTGAAATAATAGTCAAACTAATTTAGTAATTGAACAATTGTTAACTGGTCTTTATATAGGCTTTAAAACGCGCCAAGAGCTGAGAAAAGAAGTTTTATGTCACAGTAGTGATGGGTCGATGCAATGATACAAGCATTCTGGGGGGAATTTTTTTCATACTTGATACAGTACAACCTTAAAGATGAAGGCATTTCCAGAACAAAATCATTTTTTGTTTCTATAGATATTTTTTACAGCTTCTTAAAATGAAACAAATCCACAAAAACAGTAGGGTTGTACTCAATGTATCGATACGGGGATATATCGTGACAAGCTCATTGGCAATACGCGTATCGTTACAGAGAGGTGTATCGGGATACGTATCGGCATACTTAAATTCATATAATTTGCACTTATGAACTTGGACTGCAGCTTTAAGACTGAAACTATTGAGCTGAACAATGACTTATTTGTAAGACACTTGTATCTAAGGCAAAGCGCAGTTTGAAAATACAATTCCTCTGCATTTGACACTTGATACGTGACATATTGAGGAAATTATATCAGGATTTACGTGTATCGGGATACGTATCATATCGTGACCTCTGTATCGGGATACATATTGTATCGGAAGGTTCTAGGCAATACCCAGCTCTAAAAAACAGGTAGTTAGAACTTAAAAGCGGACAAATATGATTTGACTCAAAACAATAAAGAAATCGTCCAAAAATTCTAAAATGAATAATTGACTAAAAGTGGGCGTGTCAAAAATGTTATCTAATAAAATTATTATAAGAAAGAACTAAATAGCATTTCTATAATGGTTCAGCTCTTTAGCTTGTTGTGTAATGCTGAATGGGAGTATTTTGTGCTACTGTGTGGAGATATTTGACAGGCAGGTTCCAAACTAAACCGCAGAGAGAGAGAGAGCAGCAGATGTAGTGACAGAGAACGCTGCCAGTCACTGACGACGGGCTTCTGCTGATGCACAAAAGGTGGAGCATGTGATTGTCATTTAGACCAAATATTCACATCCATATAACTTTAACCCTTTCTGAACAGCTTAGTAGGATCTTATGCGTTGAATTGTATGTACTCAATCACTCATTATAAAAAAAAAACTACTATATTTGTAATGATCATGTTAACGTAATCGAAACCCAGGCGCTCACTGACACTAATGTAGTATCCAAACGTCTGAACTCTTCTAGTATAGTATAATAGTAGGGCTGCAGCTAACCATTTCTTTTGGTCATCGATTAGTGGTTAAATTATTATTTCGATTAATTGTTTAGTACGGAAGTCCAGAGCTGCCAGTGTGGAGTAAACATTTTTTCCAGCTTTTCTCGTTATAACGACTTTATATTTACGTTCAAACGACAATATTCTCGTTATTACGACTTTTTATTTACGTTCAAACGACTTTTTTTACGTTCAAACGAGAATATAATGTCGTCATAACGACTTTTTATTTACGTTAAAACGAAAATATATTCTCGTTCGAACGACTTTTTATTTACATTAAAACGACAATATATTCTCGTTAGACAGCCCTTCCCTAGATGCTCCGTTTATTAATCATTACACAGATTAAACAGGATTCTTCCAGTGTTACTGCTACATATAAGATCTCATGGCTCCTTTTTATAAATACGTGCATCGCTTTGATATAAAATACGCCGACTTTCGTCTTTCCTCATTTCTCCGCTGCCCTTTCTCATCTCTCTCTCTCTCTCTCTCTCCCCGTCTCTCCGCAAAGGCCTAAATTCTCGATCGTCTCTGATTGGCCAGCACCTCGTCTTTTTAACTTATTCAGAACTCCGGTCCGGAGCAGGTTATGAGTTTGCCGCATGTTGCCATAGAGATCTGCCCCGATAGGAAGTGATCCAGTTTCGTAGGACCAGACCAGGTTTAACCCAGAATACCTCGCTAAACCCCAAATCTAGCTTCGTAGTACAGGGTTCTGAGCCATCCGGCTTGTGGCGCATCATGGGAAGAGCAGTCTGTTTATCATAAAAAAAAGTCGTTCGAACGAGAATATATTTTCGTTTTAACGTAAATTTAAAGTCGTTATAACGACATTATATTCTCGTTTGAACGTAAAAAAAAGTCGTTTGAACGTAAATATAAAGTCGTTATAACAAGAAAAGCTGGAAAAAATGTTTACTCCACACTGGCAGCTCTGGACTTCCGTAGTTTAGAATGTAAGAGTCACTTAAATAAAAATACATTTACACTTTTTGAGCTGAGGTTACAGGGCTTAAGAATGTTCTAGTGGTGAAGGAGCCACAGCTGCTCTGAGGTCAGTCCGACAAAACTAAGCTGCCAATTTGTAACTAGGAACTCCTGCAGACACAAGTAATCATTAACCTAACTCTACAGACACACAGAGGTAGTGCCGTCATGCTATTAAAGTTTGACGTTTGAATTTAATAGTAAGGAACAAAAATTATTGTATGACAATGACTCCCAACCTTTTATATCCCAAGTATTCTCTAAGCTTTGTTTCACACTCAAAGTACCCTCTCAAGGTTTTAAGGTAAGTTATAATATGTCGGGTAATACTCTCTTTTTTAACATATATGCATAAAGTCTGAGAAGTAACTTTCACCTTTATTTAAAGTCTAACCATTACAAGCACCACTCAGGGCGTTTACATGGAGCCAGGAAAACTGGATAACTCGCCTAGTCCGATTTAAACTGGTTTTCCAAAGCTCATGTAAACCCGGAAGACCTGTTGAGGAGCTGTAAACCGGTTTTCGGAAAACCAGTTGGCGCACGTGGTCCCGACCGATTGTAGTCTGATTTCAGAATCATCGGTCTGCAGCTGGACAAATGCAACTGAGCAGCTCACAACCCCTGTCCACTGCATATTTTAACAATAAATGAAGAATCTTAGAACTATAAAGTACCTTGGACAAAGTGGCACATGCAATCTCACTTTTAACTCCATGTTTAACACTGCTTTACATGTTTAAAACAGTCCAACATGTTCCAGAAAAAACTGTGTGTCATTCAACAAACAGTATTACAAACAGTTAGTGAAAATAAACAACATTAACAATGTTAAAGTAATTCAACAATTACAGCCTGAATCATGCAGTAGTGAATCTGACACAGCAGGACGAGTCTCTCCAGGGTAATAGGTTTACTCTCTCTCATGTAAACAGGAGCAACACTGGTCCAACCGGTTTGAGGGGAAAACCAAGTAGAGTCCGGTTTTCTAGCCTAGTCTGATTTCCCTGATCATGTAACCGCAGTGACTACTGAGAACCCCTGACCACTCCTTATCTCAGCAAAAATATACATTATAAACTTTCAAATTACTTTAGAAAGCCAATATTTTCATTTTCACATTTTGTTTAAGTCATTTAGTCAATTAATAACTCAGTGGTGTCCTTGTCGACCAAAATGTGTTTTATTTTACTGGGATAAGAAGGATTTGAAAGCACTTTCCAAATCTATTATAACTTTTTTTTAACATGCAATAAAACTCGTTTCCCTGCATTTTTGTATGGTACGACCAGTGGTTCTCAAAGTGGGGTACCGGAGTCAGGTTTTGGACGCCACATTTTTGGATGACATTGATTATCACTTGAATATTACAGACCAGAGGAAGCTGTGATTGGCCAGGGCAATAAGATTCTGAGCGACCAATCTCATGTTCTGTTTTCAGAATATGAGCTGCTGCCCTCCGGAAGGCGCTAAAGAGCCAGCAGATGCAAAAGCAACAGATTCAAACAGTCCTTCATCCCCACTTCAATCTCTCTTTTAAATAAACATGTAAAACCGGTCCGGTCCCTGGCCCACACACGGCCCTCCTAGGGTAGTGGGGAGGCCTTCAGCTGTGGATCCACTACCCTAGCCCCCCCTTCAACCCTCCCAGCTGGGGAGGGTTAGGGTTTTGTGGATCCTCCTTGCTTCTTTGGGCAGAGGGGAGGCCTGTTGCTGTGGATCCTCTGCCCACCCTACCTACTCTACTCACTCCACTTTGCTTGGACTATTAATTGCTTTGTATGTCTATTCTAATTGTACTGGCTGTGAACATTATGGTTGCTTTATTTTATTGTATTGTGTTTCTTTTTATTGTTTACTGCACTAGCACTACGTGCCCAAGACAAATTTCCCCTAGTGGGACAATAAAGTTTATCTTATCTTATCTTATCTTATCAGACCAAGGATTCTGTTACTGATGAATACAAACTCCTTATAATCTAAATAAAAGAATTAGTGGACTGATAAAATTTTGGTCGACCAAGACTCCATCGAGCGATTAATCGACTAAACGACTAAAGAACTACAGCCCTACCTGTTTCGTTGTTTTATTCAAAGAAGAAACTCCAGCTAAGCAGACGGAGAGCGGCTCTTTCTACATACATCTTTCTACTTCACATGTGCAGTAGGGCCGAAAATCCCTATACAATCCCAACTAAACAATGCTTTTTGACATAAACAACCACACAAACCAAATAAAGATTATGAAAAATGTGTCTTTCATTTAAATTAGTTTCTATTTAAGGTCTGCACTTCCCAATAGTATTGCGATTGTGGAGAATGATAAAGGTTCTTGAGACAGAAACTCGGAGAACCCAAATTTTAGACAATAGATTCATTGTCAACACAAAATAATATTACTCTCTTTATGTTACCATGTCTTATACAACTTCTGATAAAACTCAATATGAATCCAAAAACGTGTATACCCTCTGAATATACACTTTTTTTGACAATCCTACAAGATTGTAAAAGTGTCTTGCAAAAGAACATGACAAATAAAATACCACCTAAACGCTCCGTCCAATTACCCCCTGTACCCAATGTTTCACGTCAACACTAGAAAGAACGATTAGCTAACGCCAGCACATCCCTCCGAGTGTCGAAATATTGCGCAGTAAAAGTGCATTTGCTGTAATCATGAAAAAGTCGTGGCTGCGGGGCATGGATACGGGGCTGTTCTGGTGATTCAGGGCTGATTCATGGCTTGTTCATTTCGCTGTCAGGGAGTGGCCCCCTGCTCGGTACGCTGCGGAGCTTTTGGACTACCTCAGCTTGTGCCCCGACCTGCCTGTGGAGCTGGAGAGAGAGAGAGAGAGAAAGAAAGAAGAGAGAAGGAGGGGGAACACGCAGCTAACAGTGCCGTTTTAATTACATGGGCGAGTCTCGGGATTCATGCAGACACTAGAATTTATGTCTAACCCCAGAAGGAACAGATATTGACTTGGTTATAAAATGCCAAAGTGCGAATGCGTGGATTGGGTTTTGGAAAGCGGATATTACTAACCTGGGATGTAATAATGTAATGTAATCTAATGTAGTGATAAAATACTTATTGGTACAATCAACTGGCACCAAAACATGCTGAGAATAGAGAACTGGGAGTTGTCAAAAGTACTAAAAATCAGATACTATAACTGGTATACTTATTTAAACGAGTATGCTTTAAAATGTATCAAACAGGCCAAAATCTTAAGAATAAACTTGAACTTTATGAAAACTTCTGTTCAACCTAATTTTGATAAAGAAAGTACTAGTATTTTGTGTTGAAAATGTCAGTCAAGAAAGCATTTTTATGTATCGTTGTGGTATCAAAACTAGTTTGTTACTAAACTTTTAGAATTGTGACAACACAGAAAATTTGCAGTTTGATTATCATTAAGAACAAGCAGTATGATCTGGGTTACGTTTAGCAAAATGCTAATTGACCAGACTAATCAACAAGTAAAATATTGCACACTAACTGCTCAGCTGACTGGAAAAGCATAACGTGCAAATGAAATGTGTATGGAATCATCATTACTAAGTTTGTCTTCAAAGTGCACTGTGTAACTTTTTGGCCAAAAATAAACTTGAATAAAAGGATGTTTTTGTCATTAGGCCGTTTTGTTACATTAAATAAAGAATAAAAAACTATGAACACTCAGAAGCAGATAGGCATTTCAGTGGCTACAGTCAAACTTTGATATTCCTTGGATGATTCCCTTCAGAGTTTTTCTAGTCTTCTACGGTTCAAAAGACGTTTAAAAATGACAACACTTGAATCCTAGTAAGGCAACATATGTGTTTAAAAAAAAAAAAAAAGACTGCCATATTGTTTTTGTGTGCCAGTTTGCATCACCATGTAAATGTCATAAATTGTCAGACCATCTTGTATGTTTTTGAAGAAAATAAAAGGTTTTTCTTCTTTGTGCTTCTTTTTTATTATGTTTTAAAAATGACTTGGAAAAAACAAACAAAAAACACCTAATTTAAATTAATTAAAAAATCTGTATTTTTTTTAACAGGTTTGCAATACAAAATGTATTATTTTTTGGCCTGGAGAGGAGGCCTGCTCATGTTTGTTTCCTCATTCAGAATGTTCCAAAGTCTGGATTTACGTTCTAATTCTACTGAACTGTGTAGATGACTTTTTACCTCCACAAAGTTACGCTAAGGTTGGACAAAGCAACAGTCATGTACATCCTCATCATAGTAGATGTAGCAGCTCTACATCTGCAACATAAACAGATGTAGAACTGATGACATTGTAACAGACAGCTCCAGCTCTGTAAAAGAGAAGTGCAAAACAGCACAAAGACAAAACGCATGTCTCAGCACATCTGCTCGTACAGCTGTGATTTATTTCACACCTACACACTGTTTATTCATTACAAGGTTACTTATGCATTACCTACAATTCACGTGAGTGTACAGCATCTAACTGCACTATTTTTAATACCTACAACACATTTTTAAAACAGTCACAATAAAGAAATGTGCAAATGCACTCTTTCATCATGCACATGAAGCAAAGGTCAAAGTTCATTTCAGCTGCTTTTAGATAAAGATGAATATGCACAGCTCGTCTTTGCCACAGTAGAGCTGAAAATATTCTCTCCAGCCCAGCTCTTAAATACATAGCCTCAATTATGAATGCACACGCTTGTCACATGGTTTGCTCTTCATCTGGTGCTTGTTTTCAATCAGTTAATGTCTATGTTTTATCTCAGGGGTTAAAGCAAAAAAAAAAATTATTTGACTGAACATTTTTTGCAGGCAAGATTTTAGTTGCATTTTTAATCGAATATTACAGTGACATCTATGTTTTAAGGACATAGGTCTGATCTTAGTGATAATACATTTACAGCTAGCTATGATATTGGAAATCGATGTAATAAGGAGAAACTTGGATGAGATATTTTGAGTTGAAATGAAAAATGTTATATAACTCTGCATAAAAGGGTGGTTAGGGGTCCTCCCCGGAACTTTGCTGAAAACAGAAGTAATTTCCTGCATTTTGGTAGATTTTAGAGGAATTTCTTCAGCTTTTTTACAGGTACAAGTTCTTGGCCATGGTATATGATATGTTATATTATTACCTTGTCGATTTGGACAAATTTTTAGAATAAATTGACAGAATGCCTGACGGCCATGTTAGTTACAGTTGCCATTTATCAGATAAACGTTTAAGAAACATCACTAACAGAATTTTCATATTTTTTTAATTGACTGAAATCCGTCACAGTGACTGAGAACTTTAAGCCCTGTCTTATCTGCGCTCATTCATTGGGTAAATACAAATACTAATATGGAATCTTAAGAAATATGTGGTATATCGGACGGCTTCATTATTGATTGGGATTGTTGGGTGTGTTCCAGTGTGGCACAAGTTGAGGGTCATGATTTAGATGAAATAAACAAAAAAAAAAGGTACAAAGGACAAAATTCCAGCGCCGTGAAGTGGATTCTGCGGATGTCATCGCCGCCTTTTAGACAGCGAAGTTGTTGTGGTAAGCCATGTTTGAACAGTACCTGCAGCTGGGAGGAGCAGCGTCCGGGCGGCTGCGGCGGAATCTGGATTTCGTCTGGAGACATGTTCCTCACCTTCTCGGAGAACAGCGCTGAAAAGCACAAAGCGAAAGTCTTAAGTGTGGATATTTTTAGTTTAACATGTTGCCATTTACACAGACTGTCAAGTAAATTCTTCACATTGTGTTCAAAGCGTCAGTGGAAGTGTCACGTTAGGCTAATCTCAACGCTTTCCCTCATTCTCCAGCGGGCCATAACTCCAGGGAGGTTCAGGCAGGCAGGGAGTGTCTGCTGTCAGGGCCTGCTCGGAGCCCCTCCCTGCGGACCCAGCCCTTGTTTTGACTTTTGTGTGCTGTCTTATTCTGACTGCGGCCAGGCATTTTTCACTTTCTCTCCGTATCCCAGAGAAACGGTGTGTGCGTGTGTGTGAGCTGCTGTACACGCGAGTATAATGTGTACGGCTCGGACAAGTGCGGGCCTGACCGGAGAGCTACAGAAGAGAACATTGGATTTGGCAGAAAAATCCATTATTAAGCTGTCAAGGCTTTGGAGAAAGAGTAAGTGAGCTTAAGCTAACAGAAAATGTACTGTTAAAAGTATTTGTGTTCAGGCAAGCACTTCTCACCCAAGTCAGGGCAAAATCGAGCGGATGATTTGACATTGGTTAGAGCAGATTCTTGTGAGCACACATTCTTGGATGAAGGTGGGGGACATAATCAAATGCAATAGCATCTGTTTCTACTGGTTTTAGCGCTAAATAAATGTTCCTGCAGAGTTGCCACAGCACAAACATCAATCATAAGGGTAGACAATCCAATAAATGCATTTGTAAACTGTAAGGATTACATTAACACTTTCTTTCTAAATATTTTCCAAGCTTTGTTTATTACGCCTTTAGTTTAGAGGCCTGTTTGTAGCCTGTTTTTTAAACATCCATAAAATGTTTCATCTTTTTTCCTACTTTAAAAAACTCAGCTTCATAGAACTTACTTACAATGTACAAACCAAACAGGTGTAATATTTAAAACGTTTTTAATATTTTATTGTCCAGTAAACATACAAAACACCACTAGACAGCTGATGAAAAGTAAAAAATGTAAAGAACTTCCACAAATCTGTTCCAAATTGAATGAGCTTTATATGCTTATTAGCCCTTGTCATTGGTCAATATTGAGAGTGAAATTGTTTTTTCCCAGTTTTTCTTATCCCTGGAGGCCTGTTTGTAGATTATTTTTTAAACATCCATAAAACTGTCATATCTTCATCTTTTTTCTACTTTAAAAACTAAAGTTTTATAGAACTACTTCTTCTTGACACGTAGATACTAAATATAACTGAGGGTTAATGAAGTTTGTCTGTTGTAGGCTAATTGTTAGCATAGTAGCTAACTGTCGTTAGCATACCAATGTGCTTCGCTCATAAGAGCTGTGAAAAGTACATAAAACATATTGTGGTCAACTTTTTGGTCGACTACAGCTCTTGTGTCTTGAATTTGCTCAAAGAAGTCACTTAGTTTAGCTTATTATTATATATTAAATACAAAGACTCTGGAGTAAAATTAGCACAACACCACAGCATTGAATCTCTATCAATGGGACATATCTTCAGTTGACCAAGAATGTCTACAATGACTACAATTTCAATGAAGTCTGTGAGTTTATCTTAATATTTACACAGTGATGGGCTGGACACACGAGAGCAACAAACGACAGTGACCAGCGACCCTCATTGCACAGGGTTTAAAATCCAACACACAGCAGAGATAAAGTGCTGCGACCATCAGTAACGTCACATGTGCTTCTGCTCCAGAGCAGATCCAGGGTCTCACACACAGATGATTAGCTGTTAAATTCAAGGAAATGCAAGTAGTTTTAAAATATGACTTTACATTCTGAGATAAAACACATTTAAAGAGCCAGAAGTTTGCACTAATCGACTAAAATATGACTCTGCTTCACGTCGAGAGAAAAAGCAGACTCTGGGTTATAAATGCAGCGGGTTTTGTTATCAGCAGATCCAAATAATAGTTTCATAAGATCTAAAATTTGAATTTTTGATTGAAATTTTAATTCATCTGTTTCAAAATTACCACAGTTCATTTCATTCCTATGTGCAAAAGAAGCACGCTGAGATTGGCTGAAAGATGAACAATTTTTAACTTTCAGGATCAGCCTGCGTGTGCATGTCTACGTTAGGACTGAAACAAGTTCATAGATTAATCTCAGCTAATTGATTTTAACTGGTCTTTAAATGTTGTCACCATTGTAAATCACATTTATATTTATTTATATATATGTATTCCATACCAAAGAAAGTACTTGATTCTCTATATCAACAAAAATGTTTGTTTGTTTGTTTGTTGTTTTTGGCAAAAAAAAAAAAAGTTATTTTAAATTTGTTTCAAAACATGATGAGCTAGGAAAAGCCTCAAACTGAACAACGATGATGATAAGCAACAAAAATTGTGTAATTTTATAGTTTTTGATGCCAACACTGGTTTGACTGTAAATCTGCACTTCTAGAACGTTCTTAAGCGATATTACATGAGGTCAAAATCTGCTAAATCTCGTATTAAAGTGACCTTTCTGTTCAAAACAACTAATCCATTAATCAAAGGAATAATGACCAATTAATTGATTATCAAAATAATTGTTAGTTGCAGTTTTTCCCCATTAAATATTTTAAATGTGACATTTCTTGAAACCAATCTGTTGATCAATGGAACATAACTTTAGTCAACCAAGAATCTCTTTGTTCTAGCATCATGAATTTCAATTTTCTCTCTAAAGTCATCAGTTTATCTGTCTATTTAGAATGAGACTTTGTATAGACTTACAAAGGCTCTAGTGTGAGATTAGTACAGCACCACAACATCCAAACTCTTTCTCTGTTTATCGGCTGAGTAAATACCACAGGACCATGCAGCGACAGCCTGACTCACCTCCAGGCTTGTCTCGTCAGGTTTTATGGTGTGTATTTTGAAACGCAGGCAGCTCCTGTAACAAAACCTTTGACATGTGTCGGAGGATATACATCTCCTGTTGAAAATGTGTATGTTGCAGCAAAGAGCCGACGCCCTGGCTGCCCCGCCTTCGAGGTTTACGAGCATATCAGCTGTGAGTTTGGAGGGGTTAACTCCGCCCACTGACAGTGGGGTCAGAGGGGACGGAGGATCTGAGAGGAAAACTGTTTGTGACTCAAGTGATTTAGCAGATGTGGGGACAGCGCGATTTAACCATCTAGAACTAGAACTACTAAAGTATAATATGAAGCATTGTTTGCAACGTTCTTGTGTACTGAAGAACCTTTATTTTGTCATCTTTTGGATTAGAACTTAAAAAGTGTCATGTGTTTCCCACATCAGGAGCTGAATAGATCTCCATCTACTGGCTGCAAAAGAAATGACAAAGGGGAACTAATCAATCTTGCCAGCCAGATATGCTAATGTTGCAGAAATGCTCACAATGAATCTGGATGATTTATGGACTTCTGCATGGACAATGCAGAGGATCTTAGATCTATCTATGATATCACAGATTTGTTAGATTCAGAACTATGTTTTCTGAGGCTCAGAGGGAAAACAATAGCATCTCCCAGAGAAAGGTATGGCACAGATTTCTTGTTAGTGTCTATTCAGGTGAAAATGAGTCTACAATGCCCTGACTGCGTCTAATAACATTCTTTCGTTCATCCTTCGTCGTTATTAGTAATGTAATAGTACTCGAGACCGGTCTACGCCTTAAAGGCTTTTTCACACCAACACAACTCTCAGTCACTGTTGGTAGGGAGGAGCGACACACCGTCTGTTCTAGTCTCTTTAGGGCGCATCGATGTAAAAAAGCCTTCACACAAACACGATCCAAACAGCCAACAGTCGGTGAACAAATGCCGAGTGAGCATGCACGTGATGTTAACGCTTGACGAAAAAGACAAAACAGAAGTTGTGCGCGAGTAGTTGTCAAACTCTGTGGCGAACAGATTTTTATCTTACCTCACGGATTATGCTAAACTTCTATTTCCCGCTACAGTCCAGCCTTCGTACTACAGCTGTACTCCTCCATCTTTGTTTTCCTCGGACCAAGTAGTAGCCATTCTTCTCCGTACTAACGTCTCGTTTGAACCCGGCAAATAACAACAATCCATGCTCAGGTAAATACTTATTCCATAAGCGTCATTTTCGGTTTTCCGCACCATTTTCTTGCGCACTGATTCGCTAGCCACAGGCCAATCAAACAGCCGCATATGCAGCAACTACCGACCGCTGACGATGCCGACTTTACAAGCAAGTCTTCAAAACCTCGCCTCCGCGACGTGCTCCGCGCTCCTCTGACCCCCCGACAGCGCCATTCACACCAAACACACGTGAGCCGCCTATTGGCAGAAGTTGCCAAAACCGGTTTAGACGGGCGACCCTCGGCTTGGTGTGAAAGACCCTTAAGACTGGTCTTGAGGCCACTTTTTTAAAAGTTTACTCTTGAGAGTGTTTGGACTCAATCTTGGACACCGAGCAGTGAGCACATATTTCATTACCACTAGGTTCTGCTAAACTTGCTCCAAGGGCACTAAGACCTGTCCCAGGCACACGTTGCAATAAGCCCTGCACAATAAAATCATGTAGAAACTGATAATATGGAAAATTACAAAGATGGTCTTGTTTTGGTCTTGATAGACTGTGATCTTGGTCTTGTCTGTCTCAACCTCTTGGTCTTGTCTTGATCTCAACCCTTAGTGGTCTTGGAACTCTCTGGTCTCACAAAGGTCTTGCTCTTGATCACTGTGGTCTTGACTACTAGCAAAAATAGAGCATAATACCTTTAGATGGTACTATCCATGTTTTGATCATGCATAATTTAAAACACATTTTAGTCCAATTCTGAAGAAATCTGAAAAACTTTATATGATTTTTCTACTGCGCAAACCTAATTACAGGTGTTACTGTAACTGGGCACGCTTAGACAAATATCTGACTTTTAACTTCACCTTGTGCTCTACAGTATATGGTGTCATTGAGGTCATAACTAAGAAAATGAACATGTTTGCTTTTATTTAACTCAACGCAGTCAAGTCCAATCAAAATATCATTGTCCTTCAATCTGTACAATCCAGCTAATCTGTGAATTTACTACATTTGGAGATTAAATTCAAACTTGGACAAAAAAAGTGCTACACAGACAAAACTTTCAGTATATTCTGTGTTGAACCACAATTTCCATGCGAGGCGTTCAAAACCAGTCTGAAAAGTGTACGCATGCCCCGGGGGTCTTGGGGACATACTGTATGAACAAAGCACATCCGTTCAGAGAGGGGACAAAGAGAGCGTTTGAGCCCGAATGTGGTTTGACATTTACGGACACACAACACAGAGTAACCAGACTGCGAATGCTCAGTGTACACATTAGAACTCAATTTGAAGATTTTAAAGGGATATGTTCTACTTAATTGAATTTAATGAGCTTTTAACTTGTTACAACAGCATTCTCTCATCAAAGTTAAAATTCTAGTTAGATTAGCATACTGGGATAGGCATACTGGGAACCTTTTTACAGACAGTTTTTTGTTTGTTTGTTTGTTTGTTTGTTTGTTTGTTTGTTTGTTTGTTTGTTTTTGTATGGCAAGCAAGTTTAATGATTGGTACTGTGTATTCATTGTATGTCTAAGTAGATAATCTAGAGGTAAAATTTTGGATTTTCTCTACCCTGGTTCGAAATTTTGGTCATTTCCTTTGTTTTAATGTTTAAGCAATTGCCTTCTATGCAGTCTCTTCTCCAGTGGTACTTAGGTTTACACACAATATTAATAAATGGACCTGGCTCTCCTCTTCTTCTCCTGAGTGTTACAGCAGATGACTTTTTTTTTTTCAAGTCGAGTGTGGCTTCTAAAAAAATTACACAGAAATATGACACGATATGCGGAATATGATTAAAATACTATTGGCCTGCAGAATGTTGTGAAGTTAAGTGAAAGGAACCCTACTGCTATACTACGGAGAGACAGCCGTTAAGTTGTGTACAAGAAGTATAGACCAGTTTCTATTACTAAGCCATTATAGATTAGTATTGTGGTTTACAATGAACAAATTAAACATAAAATATAATCTGCTTATGTAATACATGAAAAAGCATAACACATTTTCTTTTTAAACTCTTGTAAAGCAAAGCCGTGGACGGTGTTGGAGCATGTCTGGGATTGTCTGTTTAATGTGTGTAATTAACACCTTATGGGAAAGTACCACCGCTAATGGCAGTGGCTTTGCGAGATTCTTATTTTCAGCCATGCGCGGTAAAGCTGAGATATAAACAAGGCAGTGTCTTAGCAGGACATTAAGCTTTTTGTTTATCGCAGGAATTTGGTGGTGAAAATATTATTACTATAACTTGGCTTGGCTTTCTACAATTGAGATTTGTGTTTACGGATATATATTTCATGCCATTCTAAAACATCCAAGTCTAAACAGTAGAATAAACATTATATTTGAAAGCCTTAACATACGTATAAAAGCTATAGTCACATCTTTCTAGCTAAATTAAACAACACAAATGTCAATCTGCGTGTTTGCAACTTACGCAATAACTCCGAACCCGTAACACACACTCCTTTGATGTTTATGCTAGATAAGATTCCTATCGCCGTGGTGAACAAACTGCACGATATCGAAGTAGCGGATACGAGGCCATGATTGTGTTTTCTGTATTTCACAACTGCATGTTTTATGGTACCACTGATTTGAGCACTGTAAAGTCAAAGTTCCAGAAGTACATTTTCTATTCATTTTCCCATGTTTTAACATTAATAAAAGTATTAAAGGAAAGATATTTAGCTTTTACCAAGTATTTATTGAACCATAAATAATCATTTCACATTTTGTTCGTAGTAAATCACCTAAATCTAAAATTGCTTAGCTATAGAAACAATATAAGCTTCGGTTGTGAAAGATGGCCGCCGCTTTGCGTTCATGGCTCAGTGACCCGCTCGCAACAGTATTAACCTAGCAGTGTCCTGTCCATATTTTTAATAGATCTATGAAACACATCTATTGCCTTTCTGTTCTAAAGTGCAGAACTTCACACTTTCAACGCAACAAGAAAGATGATTTATGTTATATGTTTGTTTGGTTTAAAAGATTTTACAAACCTGCAACTATCACAAAAAGTTTTATGCATTTTTAATTCACATGATGTGGATGGGGATCGCACTTGGGTCTCAGTAGAGCTCAACAGCGACCATCCAACACCCACAGGTAATTTTATTTATTTGAACGAGACAATGCAATCAATAGCACATTTCTCAGATAAAAGGCTTTAGAGCAGGGGTCTCAAAGTCCTGGCCCGGGGGCCGTATGATATCATGCGGTGATTTCAGATAAATATTGAATGCGGCCCGCACATAACAATTTGAACTACAGGTCCCACAATGCACCGCAGCGTAGCGCAGCCTCAGCTCCTCCCTGCTGCCTCGTGCAGCAGCAGCACAAAACAAACACAACAGAGAGAGATGGAGGAGGACTAAAGAGTCACTTTAAAACTTTCCTCGACAAAGAAACGGACAGAGGACAGACTGATTATGAGAGCAGAAGCTTCAGACATGAGAAAAGAGACTGTAACAACGTAAACAAGCTGCTCTTTTACAACAGAAGTGCACAGATGTTGATTCATCTTTTCATGCAGACAGGTGAGCTTCCCCTGAATAAGTTCGATGTCATAATGAAGTGCCTCATGTGTTAAGCTCTACACTACTTTTTATTTGACAAAAATTGATCTAATGTCTACAGAGAAACGTGCATAAACTCCTGCTGAAAAACGTTTGAAAGACGTTTTAACGATGCGAATCGGCACCGCGAGTAACTGCGGCGACACGCATGCAGCAACACACACACAACGACGCACGACGTCATCCGTATAGCCTAAACCTGTGTTCAGATGTCCAGATAAAGGCCTGAATACAGCAAATTACCTGCAATTTAGCCAAAAAAGGACAGTGTGTCCCTGGTTACACACTTTGATTTACTTTTTTTTTTTTCATTACATAAGAGTATTGTAAAATGCAATACAAAATACTTAATGTGAATTTATTGTAGGCTGTATGTTGTATTGGAGGTTTTGCAGCCTACTAACCTTATTAATATCATAGCTAGAATTTTTAAAAGTGCGGCCCTCGACCAATTCGACTCCAATCATTTCGGCCCCAGCTCCATTTGAGTTTGAGACCCTGCTTTAGAGGTAGGCTAAATTAAACACAGGATATTTGCTTTTAGAATCCTGTAAAACCATCAAAATCACATAAACTGATTTTAAACTCACAGAATTAAATGAAAGCTTTTTTTGTCACTACATGAGTAAAAAAAAAAAAAGAAAGTGGTGTAGAATGAATAATCCGTGAGTAAACTGCCCACTCCCTTTGTGCTGACTCCTCTGGTGACCAATCCCACACCTGTACTTGTGAGCCTGTCCTGACAAGCTACTGCTGTGTTAGTCAAGTCATGTGACTAACAATAAAAAAATTTGCAAGAAAATGAATACTAGTTTTACAATAGTTTCAAAGTTACAGGTCAGAGCTGTTAGTCGATCAAAGTAATTCTTGGTCGACAAAGCAAAATCATGATGGCAGCTCTGTACGTTTTTCTGCTGCTATTTAGAGTATTTCTCTTTTGAAAGAAGAGCAGAGAGGTGTTTTTGTGTGACACTTGTTCTATTCCGCACGAACATTGGATACGTGATGATTATGATTTGTTGCTGTGATTGGTTAAGCACAAACTAAGATAGGCCGCACACCCTATCAGCTGGAAGGATTTCATTAAATGTCCCACTTTTTCCTGAACGCTTTTAGCAAGTCAAGTTCCAGATGGATAATGTGGAAGAACTCAAATCAGAGTTCAACACAAAGCCATCTCATGTGAGCCTGTTTAGATCTGACCAAAAACAACAATTTATGCAGAAAATTAATATGAAACTTTTTTTTTTTTTTACCTAAAGAGACAGATTAGACCAATATTTCTGTTCCAGATCCAGATGACAAATACAAATTTCAGTCGACAAAGACTCCATCGACCAAATAAACACCAATCAAGAGAAAGCAGGGTTATATGAGACAAATACTATAGTATTAGTAGTTTGATTAACTTCACTTTGTCATCTCTCGTTATTGTAGTTGTTTCTAAAAACATTCAGTCAAGTGTTTCAAACATCAAAAATTACCCTTTGGCTCCATCTACTGGCTGCAGAGGAATTACATCCATAGACAAACCCAGCCTGTTATGACATGCTAATGTAAGCACATAGCCTAGTTATAAAGGTATTCATGGTACAGTGCGTAGAACAAGCTTGGTAATGATTTAGCAGAGATCTCACATACTTGAAGATATGGATACACGTAATAGTGACGGTACTAGAAACAACTTTGATGGTCATGTTACACAATTGTTTTTGTTACTGTTGTTGTTACTTGTTTATTTTTGGATTGTGTAGGCCATTGTTTTATCAGACGCACTATTAAAAATGAAGAATGTCTGACTTCAGGGCTTTACTTATGACAAGTACAAGCTAGTTTGTGACTCACTGAGTAATTGACACATTATAATGAATTGAACATCTAGTCATACATCCAACATAAAAATAATTATAGTGGCACAACAACATTATGGACATCTTTAATGATGATTATTTGAAACACTATTTATAGAGTCAAAGTTGTCTTATTCATGTTTTGAGGTTTAATTTGTGATATTGTAGATTAGACAAGAAGCTTTGCTCCAGGTTGTGTGGAGTAGAACGAGGACTTAAATGTCAGATTGTATTGATAGTATTTACAGTATCATTTTGTCCACATGAAGGCTTGTAACAGTGGCTCAGGCTCAATTCACACTCACAAATCAAATGTGAGTGCTACAATTTCATAAGATAGGACCACTTTTTCAAAACATGCTTAGCACAAATATTAACACTAATGGGGACAATAATGGTTTCAGCAAAAACTGCAATATCAGACCGATATTAACCAATATGCCATTCCTAATTTATGTTTTTCATAGAAGAAGAAGAAGAAAATGTATTTGTATAGCACATCTCATACAGAAACTGCAACACAATGTGCTTCCCAACACAAGAATACACAATACAAAACAAAGAAAAAAACTATTAAAAAAAGATCTATTGAAAGGCAAATCTAAAAAGCTGTGTCTTGACTTTTAAATGAGCTCAAGGTTGGAGCACATTTCATTTCATTTGGAAGTGCGTTCCATTTACAGGGGCATAATGAGAGAAAGCAGCTTCTCCAATTTTTTATTTTGCACGCGGAATGACGAGAAGAAGATCTAAGACTTCGCGCTTTATAAACAAGCAGCAGGATTTTAAAGTCAATTCTTGCCTGAATAGGCAGCCAGTGAAGATTTTTAAAATAGGTGTAATATGACATCGTTTTTTCGATCGAGTCAGAACACGAGCAGCTGAGTTTTAGATCAGCTGCAGTCGTTTGATTGACTTCTGAGGGAGGCTTGAATAAAGACCATTACAATAATCTAATCTGCATGTGACAAACGCATATGAGTATTTCAGCGTCTGCCATGGAGAGAAATCCTTACTTTAGAGAAATTTTTTGAATGGAAAAATCAGGGTGCGATTTGTCAAAAAAACAGAAGGGGGGATAGAAAATTATAAGTCACGCACGCTACATGCATGCGCACCACGTACACGCGCGCCACTACAATCGCGTGTCTCCTTCCCGTGTTCATTCCGTTTCTTTACCACTCGCAACTAACAGACTTCTGGCGCGTTCCTTCCAAAATAAACAGACTCCATTCAGTACATAAAGCTCCGCAGAGCCCCAGGTTGGTCCTGCCTCGTCACTTAATACGAGTCTTGCCCCGCTTTGAATCGCATCGCACGTCAACATTTTCGTGTCTCTGTTCCTGACTTGATGTTCCCGCTCTGCTTTGCGCACAGTCGTGGATTAAACCATGATCTCACAGGGCAGAGGGCAGAGCAGCAGCCCAGCGGCTCCGAGTGACCAAACACGAGTCTAAATGACAGCGCTGAGAGAGAAGAGAGTGACAGACAGATCGGCGCGGCCTCGCCTATGTTCATTATTGAGATCTGTCCATTTGTGCGCGCAGAAAAAGTTAGAGGAATGTGTGTGAAAGTGTAACGTTATTGGCTATGAGAGCTGCCTGTCGAGCGGAGGAGCAGCACCGGGAGAAAGGAAAAACCTCAATGAGACTACGCTGGGATTGATAGAACACTTTGAAAACTAGATGAAACACAGTCTTTGTTATTTTTTATCCCCCCCTACAAATAATACAAGATAAAAGCAGAAGGAGGGATGCAGAAAATACAAGCAGAGAGAGGGACAGACAAACCAGAGGTAGGGATAATCCCTCCCATCCCCCCCAGCAAATCACACCCTGGAAAAATGATAATTTTGTAACATGATTAATATGTTGATTAATATGTTGATTAAAGGGACATGGGGACAATGATTGTAATCCTGTATAAAATTATTGCAGTAATTAATCCAGTAATTATTGCCCAACTCTACTAAATGACTGACAAAGATACACACAACATACTCACCGACTAGTTCATTGGGGTCTCTGGTTTCTGCTTCTGTCACCTGCAACACAACAACAAGAAGGAGGGGGAGAGAGAGACAGACAACGTATTTAAAACCAGGAGCCTGAGGAATTCTGCGGTTGCTGGTGCGGGGAACATTCCGGCGAAAAATGCCCATCTGGACACAAAAGGCAGCCATTCCGTCAATACGTCATGGCCACAAATCACACGGACTGATCTAACAAATGGACTTTCCAAGAAGCAGGGAGAGTCATAAATTTAGACTAGTTTTAAAGGGTGGCCTGCTGCTGAGTCCATGCCAGGAGGGTGGGCAGGCCAGGCAGAGGACCGGGTTGGTTGTTTAGGATGGATCTAGCAGCAGTCTGTATGCAGGAAGAGAGGCAGGTAGAGACGATCGTAGGACACAAGAGAATGGGCTGTGCTTAGGCTGTGTAGGTGGAGTCAGTGTTGGGTTAGTTGGACAGTGACTGGTGACTAGGTGAAACTTAAATGTCTAGTGGTCTACTGCATAATAATACTATCAAAAGCCAGCTACACACTTGGGAGCTTTAAAACTTTTGTGATTAGATTTTTTTGACATGTCGAGCATAAAACACAAACATCTAGAATAAAATGTAAGACTTTAAAGACCTTTAAAAGACCTTTATTTTTGTGGGGAAAAAATAAAATAATTTGTTTGTTTGTTTTTTGTCGTACAAGCACTATTTATTGGCATACATTTAAATTATTCCTGACTAAAAATACATATTTAGAGGCCTGTCCCAATTTGACGCAGTCATGCCTGCACCTGTCACATGATCCACTGACAGGTGCTACCACCCTGCATCTTCTTCACAGCGCTCATCTGCAGTGACCAGTTTTCAGCCCTTTCAAAAAAATCACACACAGATGATCTCTGATGCTTCAACGATCTGCTACAGCGTTTCCCAACTTTTTTTAAGTCAGGCACACTTTTTTGGTTCAAAATTTTAACGGCACACAATCTACTCAAAAATGTCCAATAAAATATTGTATTAATGGCGGAAATATTGCCCATTACATTTAACTTGTTCTTTGAAATGCTAATTGATTGTCTTGTTTTCATCTTTATGAAAATGGTATTCAGGACTCTCTAAAGCGGTATTTTACATTCATCAATTTACTTCAAAAAATAAAATATTTTATAAGTGATACTTTTTCAAGGCACACCAGGCAGTATCTCAAGGCACACAAGTGTTCCTCGGCACACTGGTTGAAATCACTGTGCTACAGTTTGTTTCAGTTACATTTATGTTTAGAGAGTACTGTTGTACACGGTACCAAGTGGTTAGAGCTCTGGCTTCCAATAAGGAGGTCGTGGGTTCGACTCCCGGGTCGACCATGTCAACATCTCACGATCTCTCTGGGTGGAGTTTGCATGTTCTCCCCGTGTCACCGTGGGTTTTCTCCGGTACTCCGGTTTCCTCCACCTCCAAAACATGCATGTTTAGGTTAATTGGGCATCACTGTAAATTCCCTTGGTGAGTGAATGAGAGAGTGAATGGTTGTCTGTCTAACCCTGCGACGAGTTGGCCACTGTCCAGGGTGTTTCCCCGCCTAAGGCCCAAAGTCACTGGATAGGCTCCAGTCACCCACGACCCCTAACGGGATTAAGCGGTAGAAATGAATGAAATGAATGTTGTACAACAACTTGAAACCAGTCCTGTTGTGAACGAAGTACAAGAGTTTATCACTGTACGAAAACAAAAGTCATGCTGCTATTTCGACATTTGTGAATGAAATTAAAGCCTACTACGACCCTTAAACTTTACATTCGAGTGAATGAAAAAACAGTGAGAAAAACACTGTCCCAAGCTTTAGGAGACAGACGCCTGTCAGACCGGTTCAGACCTGATCAAAACAGCTGCCCTCGTCTTGTTTTGTTGTTTTAATCAAAGATGTTTCCCCAGTCAACTAGATGGACAGCGTCTCTTTCTGCATGGGGCATGCGCAGTAGAGCAGAAAGTGACGTCAACCAATAATCCCTCTATAAAGTCCACAAAACTTTGTCAGCACAGTGGCTTAACTTGTGAAGAGTTCTTTGCACACGTGGAGACTTAAAAGCTGATATTTTAACCACATGTCTACAATCTATCGCGCATCTTAATAATACAGCACCAAACAAGGCTGTGCAATCAGTCGAACTTCAATTTTGATTTTTGCTATAATCGTTTACAAAAATTGTGTAATAAACTGTGATTATTAACCGTTACTCAAAAGTGACAAATGAGTTTGTAAGCGTTCAGATATTTCTTTAAGTTGTAAAAGTAGGTCCCAAACTGTTTCTTTACAATTGTAGAATAACATTCACAACGTTCCATTCTTATAAGATATCTCACCCATTTGATTTGATCACTTCACTCTCTGCATTTAAGGAGCGCCAATGCTCTGTACTCTTTCTAAGCAAATAATCGTTTGAATAATCGTTATTTAAAATATTCTTTAAATAATCGTGTGATTTATAACTTCATCAGAATCGAGCAGCCCTAGCGCCAATTCTCCTTGAGTGAAAGCTAAAATAACAAACTTTAAAAATATAACAAAAAGGATTAAATAAAACAAGAGAATGAACACTGGCAATGAGTTGGCCTCTATCCAGGGTGTTCCCAAAAATAAGGCCCAAACTCACTGGGAAATGTTCCAGTCACCCACCACCCCCAATTAGAATAACGGAAAATAAATGAATGGATAGACAATAATGTTTGTGCTTTTATCATTAACATCTTCAACCGCAGCCTCTCTAAAAGTTGATATTTATGCAATGATACAAGCAATGATAACGAGAGAGACAAGGACAGGAGGACATACTGGTGAAGCCTGGCAGACTGTGAGATCTAACCACGATGGTGCAATGGAGCGCGATTTCTGAAGTTCCCAGTGTGAGAGGCTGTAAACGTATACTGCCCTGAGCTAGATTAGCCCTGCCCTAAGGGAGGATTTATAGCCTCCAACTGCTCCGTCTTTGTTAGCTGATGACCTTATTGTCACACAGGAACATAATGCTGGTAGGTTAAGTGAACTATAACCAGAAACTCTTATTGTTGACCCCCATAACGACAACCATGTGCATTTATATCCTCTTGAACAGTGGATAATCTAGTTACCCACAGTGATAAAGGTGTAGAAAGCTAGCATTCTACATTTCAAAGCAGGGCTGACTTTGCTTGATTAAAAATCGCAAAACAAACAGAAATATTTCATCTTAAACTTCCTACTTCAGTCTACGTAGTTTGTTCACTTATCTAATACATTCTGAGCCTTCGCATTATTCACCACAATGTGTTTTAAGCTTTTTTCGCAGTTGTTCGGAGCGAGAAGTGCTGGTATGCTAACAGCAGCTAGCCGCAATGCTAACACAGAATTTGGTGAACAAACGGCACATTATTAGATGTAGTCAGGACTTGGCGAACTAATTTACACCTGACTAGAATATATAAATGACTACTGTGGCGAGGGGAAATGATTTAAAGGTATTTTATTGTAAAAATCGAGCATAGTCCTTTGAACTACTCATCTGACAGTATGTCCTTGTTATGCCCTTTAGCTTATCTGTCCTCTGTGCTGCTATAACGGTTGAATGTGCCAGTGTTTACACAGTGGTTATCTATAGGGTATTTATGAGGTTCAATGAGGTCGTTTTGCACTTTGCATCAAAACTAGTGTGTTAATGCTGCAAGTAAAGTTTTGTTGTTGGTCTATGATAATGACAATAAATCTTGAATCTGAATCTTCTAAAAAACTAACCATAGGAGTACTGATACTTGAGTGTGCAGCATGTTTTTGCCATCATTTTAACAACACACACAATGAAACTCGATATCTGTATCGGAACTACTTTTGCCCATTTAAAGCACTGATTTAAAGAGAAACTGAAGGCAGAATCAACTTTTTTTCACTGTCAATTTGTGTATATGGGGTCAAAATTGAATCATCTACTGTTTCTGGGCTTTTTTGAACATTTTTGTGCAAACTCGCTCATTTCGCAGTTAAGTTTGCAAAAACCGTGACTGTTCTGACACAATGATCAAACACTGTCAGTGCATTTTCAGTTCACGCCGACGTCACACTGAGTTGACGCAACAGACGATGGGGCGCTGGTGGGGCAAGCTCATGGATGTATTATGGGCAAGGTGGAAAGCAGTCACCCACAGCAAATTAATACCATTAGTCATTTGGCACAGCTAGATCAGCGTGTGGTGCGATGTTCAAAGCTGTGCAGGTTCAAGCTTCATTTCAATGTTTCATTTTTACCATTTTCAATTTAGAAAACACTCACATGATCACATCTAGGGATGCATCGATCCGATACTAGGATCAGATGTCGGTGGGTTCAGCCGATATCATAGTTGTGCCTTTAATTGGACATAATGACACAAATTTATTGGCTGGTGTTGATCCAGAACGTCTCATATTATTGAACATTTTATTCAGATCAAAAGTTACATAGCACTATATGACAAAATGTCTTATGTTTTAATAAGAGAGAAAAGCTATTTCAGTCCTTACACTTGATATTGAGTATTGGTAGATTTTATAAAGGTGCATCAGGGCATCCCTGAATTAACTCATGTGCTTATGTAGGTTAAAGCAAAGGCTTCATACATATGGCTGCAAAGTTAGTTAAAAAGAAGTGCAAGTAAGAAAGTAGACCTGTGCACAGCCTCAGAGCTGTGAACTTCTCCACACGTCATGATTGCTCACACACAAAACTCACTTCACTCAGAAGCTCACTGTCCATATTTGGTGCTGTCAATCAATGTCTGTTCACACCACTGGGCGTCTCTTAAAAAGCCTCCACACATTAAGCCATAAAATGCATTTTAGACCTACTCAGAATGTCATAAAGTATGGCTTAACTTTTTAATTATAGTGAAATGGTTAACTTTTCACCTCCAAAAAGTCACACAGAGGATCTTTAAATTTTAGGGTATTTCTTGGGCATTTTTTAGTTGTAAGTTAGAGCAAAGAGTGATTCTGATCTATCCCAGAATGATTGCTTTGCCAGTAAATAAGAAGGTTCATTGTATCTTTTAGCATGCCAGGGAGCTTTACAGTTGATTTTATTAGATGGTAGGCAAACATTAATTAAGAAAAAATGAAAGAGGCCCTCCACCTCATATGGGATTTATGGGGATTATATAAAGGATTCTTGTTGAGCAATAACAGTAAAATACTATTAACTATAAGCAAGGTACATTTATCTACTTAGAGCTGCTTTAATTCTATTATTTTACTAATATACATGTTTATGGATGTTAGTTTCTGAAGATTATATTAGTTAGCAAATGAAGTAATATTTTACCAGATTTATAGCAATTTACAACACTGTTTACAAACTATTTTTCCTCATAGCTGTAGCATCTATAGTCATTATTGCATGTCAGCTGGTAACCGCATTAGCGCACCACAAATTAACTTGTGCAACACTTTTACACTTAGAGTGTGTACAAAAAGTGGAATTGTGCAATCCCACGTCACTCATGTTCCAAACCAACCAATGGGACGCCTTTCCGAGCCAGTCCGACCGACTTTCCACTTCTCCAGTCCCGCAGAATTTATTACACAGACGTTGCCTCAGATGGAACAGCTGGTTTGATTTTCTCATGGCATCTCGGCGGCGCATATTTGCACACAACACAACAGCTGCGAATATTTGTGCATTTGTCAATTTATCCAATTACGAGGTGATGCAAAAAAACAAACAAGCAATAGACTGGGATGTGACAGTAGAATAATGTTTGAATATTGAGCAATGAAGATTATGGAAGCAGTAAAGACAAAAGTATTAGTACGTTTGAGAGCAGGACACGTGGTTTTGTGCAGGTAAATGAAGTCCGGCTGTGCTTATCGGCTGTGTTATATGGGCCAATATCTTAACTATAGCCAGCTCCTATTTACACAAGTCTGATAAGAAGCACAAGCAAGAAAAGAAGCAGAAGTAGCACACAATACAGTCATCTCAGAGCAAGCCTAGGACTAGAGTAGGGCTGAGCGATAGCATACTGTATGATTTGCGTAGAATAGAGGTGCATAAACTTTATCCTCAAAGGATCAAAATTTGCTGATTGTTTTCCTTGTTGAAACGTCACAAGGGCCAACTTTTTTTGCATTTTAAAATTTATTTGAGAAAATATTATAGTTGGGGTAACTAACTTTTTTTAGTTGTAAATTAGTACATTTGTGTTTTCCACTAAAAGGTATGTGGTAAATGCTGCACTTGGTGAAAAAAATGAGACCACTGAGTACAGTCTGAATTAAATATAAAGAAATAACCAGGAAGTAAGTGAGTGCTAATCAGGTGCTCTTCAATGGAAACAATGCAGAACAGCAAAAAAAAGGAGAACCGAAGCACTCTGATGTACAAAAGTATAAAAAGCCTTTAAATAGACCCGTTCAGAGCCTACGTCATTTTGGGGGCGGAGCCGCACTGGTGCCCTCCGCAGAGTTTCCCCATAAGTTTCTATACAAAACGAGTAAGCTGTACTAACGATATTAAACGGTTAGAAAACTTAACAATGACTTCAAACGAAGCTCTGACCATTCCTAATGTGATCCATGGGTTTGCACCAGTGACACATTTTATAACTCGGGATTTTTTCAGGCTAACTAGCTTGCCGCTAAAGTCTATAGGAACAATGAGGGATCACTATTAAAACAAATACATTGCCTCAGAGTCATGTAAGTATATGCCCAGAGTCTTTTATACAGTTTACTGTGAGTCTAATTCTCCACTGATAATTGATAAATAATTAACAAAACGTACACAAAAATCTTAAGCAATGTCGTGGTAACTCATCTCCTGTACTTTTCCGCAAATTACGTCGTCAAACTCATCAAGGGATTTGTAGCTCAAAGCTTTTCTCTTGTGCACATGAGTTTTTCCATCAAATATAGATAAATATCAAGCCACTGAATTTCGGGACACTCACAATGTCATGCTAACATTCAGTAGTAACTATACATTGATCTGGAGTCGCTTGCTGTTCGTTAAATTTAGTTTCTAAAGAGTTTTGCGATTTTTTTTTTAAAAGATAATGCACCTGCGTAGCTTGAAAAGCCTGGGACTAACGCGCTACTCAGGGCACCAGTTAGCGCGCGCAACCATCTTTGTTTACTAACAGTAAATGGGTCTATAGCAGGAACATACCAACGCGTTTTGACCCCTTACGGGTCTTCGTCAGGCAAAATCTAAGGAATTTTTGTAATCAGAGCCAAAGGCTGTGCTTTGATTCACTGAGCTTGGGTGGTCCTCTCCAATTTCACTTTGTTGTTTGTAATAATAAGTTTACAGACCGCAATTGCATTTGCAATGAATACAAGTGGATAATAACCATGTGTCGAAGGATTTATGACAGGAAGTATATTTAAAACTTTTAATATTAAGTCGTGTTTGCAGTGTCAAAATCAGCTACCCACCTTTAAATAATTTTTATTATCATGTTTTAGAAGGTTACACCCAATTTGATGTCTTTTGACAGTGTTTCAATCCAAATTTGAATCAAAAAATAACAAATCTGAACAGCCCTTCACGGCCAAACTGGACTCCCTGGTGGGCGAGTTTTTAAGAAACAGAACTATTGGCTGTTTAGGTTTTTATAAAATTCTCTTTCATATTGTGATACAAGTTTTAAGCCATGTTGCCCTGCCTTGCTGTAGAGAACTTGTAATTCATGTTTCTATTTTCAAACAGTTATGTTTTTTTGTGATTTAACAATACTGTGTCTGTGGCATTAAGTGGTGCTGCTATTGTTGTCTGCGGGCTTTAAAAACTATTAAAAGCTGATCAATGAATTTAGCTAATATTAAATTGACACTGTGGAAAAAATTTAATTCATAATTTCAAAAAGTTAGTTTGGAGGCATCCTTCATAAATAACGGTTTTATGCCTCATTGCAGAATATTTCAGATATAAGAATAAGATTTCCATGGAAGGCAGCTTTTCTAGAACACAGAGTAAAAAGACATTTTTAGTCCAACAAAAGCATCCAAGTAAGTATTTTGTTCAAGTCTAGTTTTGGGCTAAAAGTTGTCTTTTTGAGAACTAAAATAAATATTGTTTAAATGCTGGTTTTGTTGTAATACAGAAAGTCAATAGGTCTACTGTAGTCACCAATGATCTTTTACAAATTTTATGTCAAAACTGGCTTTTTCCCATCATTTACAACATTAATGCATTCAACAACGTGAACGCAACATAATTAAACCTAACCAAAAACACTTAAAGGCATGTTAAAAAGCAAAAGTTATTATTGATTGGGGGCTATGCCAAAATATTGCAATATTATTTTTATCAATATAACCCAGTTCTAGTAATGATACATCTTGAAAGTGCAATAATCAAACTAGTGACTTTTAGATTGGTGAGCAATGTTCTAATCACCGGGCCACTGCCACACAGAAAGAGCAAAAAAAATATCAATTTAAGTGCCGTTAGTAAAGCTTAAAGATTAGAAAAACATCTGAAACAATTTGCTTGAGTCAATAATATTGCAGCAGAAACAGAAGTGAACCCACAGCTCCATCTAGTGACCACGCCTCCCCCTCACCATGTTAGTAGTAGCCACACAAAAAACTTATTTAGGTTCTACGTTCCACCTCTAAGTGCTTCAAATACCTCCACATCATTCGCGTCCCTCCCCTCGTCTGATTCTTCCATCTCCTAGGAAAACACAAAACGCACAAGGTCAAAAAAAAAAAACATGACAAGGCCCGGGGAGGTGGCTTGTGATGGGAACCAAGAAGTGTATCGTGTGTCGTGATATCTGGTTACTCCAAATATCTATGTAGCTCTAAAATAATAATAATCTTTTCTACACATATCAAGAACAGCAAACAGCATAAATCAAGTGTTCGAGAGAAACAGATACAGCATTTTTTTTGACTCTGAAATGAAATACTGACCGAGTTGCTTCCTCCGCTGTCTTCGTCCGCAGACACTTTGCCTGTTGTTGCATCCTCGGTCTTGTTCAGGTCGTCCTCTCCGTAGCCGTAACCAGGCCCGCTCCTCTGCTCTCTGATGGGACAGGGACAAAGATAAGACATTTGATAATTAATGGTGTGAGAAAAAAATTAATAAAAATAACAAACAAGAAATTAACTAAAAACTAGCTGTACACAGGCCAAGTAAGAACTATTCACTCAGAGATGGAACAAGATTTCACCAGAAACTATTGTCACAACTGAACACTGTGTTTGGCTTGGAGCATGGACTTGGACTAGGGTTGTCAAAAGTACAGAAAATCTGAACTAACTAGTGATTATATATCTTTTTATTAGAATATAGTGAGATTAATATTATGACTAGATTCTCAACTGATAGTACTAAACATCTACTACAGAAGATCATAGTGTTAAAGAAAGGACTTATTTTTGGTTGAAAATGAGTATCAAAGAATCTGTATAAAAAGTTTTGTTTTTTTGTTGTGGCATTGAAATTGGTATCAAAAATCACGTATTTTCCTGGTATTGGAATTGAGCTTAAAATGTCAGTATTGACATACTATTATTATTATATAGTAGCTTGGATATAAAAAAAAAAAAACAGCCAGCGCTGTTTCCGAAATGCACTGCGATAAACGACAGCAAAAACACTGAAAAAAATGACAAAAAAATACTTTGAGTAGGGATGGGACGATTCACTTAAGTCACAATTCAGGCGATTCAGTTTTTGGTTTTGCAACCACGATTTTCAACTTTCTTCAGTTTTGTTACTTTATCTTACTGTTTTTTTTTACTTAAAATACATTACATTTATAATATTTAGAGGTCATCAGTTGTTCAGAATCAGAATCACAACCGAGTTTATTGCTATTGTCAGTGAATAACAAAATTCACAAACTAGAAATGCTAATCTGCAACATATAACATTAATAAAATAATAGTATGATAAAAAAAAACGTTAATAGATAAAAATATTTAAATAAATATATAATACAAAGTATAAAGGCAGGCAAAGGGAATAAGTAACTAAGTAAAATATCCACATAAAATAAGACAACAAAAATAAACAGCAATCAGAACTAACGCAACATAATAATGCACATTCAGTCAGGTCTTTGTTTCTTCAGACAACATAGCTGTTATTGTATTATCATTATTTGTATTTTACAACCAGCGTGTGTAGGTCAGTAGCTGCACATGTATTTTAGCGCATAAGAAAAACTGATCGATTCTGGCCATCTGTTTGATCGCGGCAAACGTCGGACGATTTTCAAGTTTTTGAACTCTTTCCATCCCTAATTTTGATGGAAAATGTGTGAACTGCAAGACTATTCACAAAATCAAAACAAATTGAAAAAATTACTGCTAGTAATTAATAAATGCTGCAATTTTACCATATTCCACAAACAACAAAAGATACTGTGATTTTCTGCATAGAAGCAGATAGGATGGAGCTTAGACCTTTACAAACAGGTTTTGTAAGTGATTTTGCATGCACCAATTTAAATGTCCTTAATTGTAAACCTTAAACAGAATTCTTTGCAAATAATCCTTCAAACATAAACAGCAGATTTAATCAAAACCGGAATACTGAAAATTGCAATTAGATATTTTATCTAAAACTCCAGTAAAATACTAAACGACTACAAAATTCTAAAGCATTTGAAGCATGTAGTATTTAGAGTCAAGTGATTGTACTTTTTGTGCTCGTAAAGTTTGTTTTCAAAGTCTACCCGTCAAGTACCATCTTCTTCAAAAACTGTTTTCCTTCAAAATCACAATCACGAATAATAAAGACTTATTTTTAGAACCTCAGCAATATTCTCTCAATATTTTTTTTCAACTTAAAAAACTGCAAACTATACTTTTTTTTCAACTGAAGGGTTCAAAATCTGTTTTTAGCTAGAATGTTCATAACAGACAAAGCCTGAATAAAAAGGCACCTATCGTGTAAAATCCACTTGTCTGAGTTTGTAACCATGTTATAATAGAGATATTTTACCATTAGCTTACTCAAAAGTTGTATTGATTCATGCATGTTTGGGTAATCCTGCATTGTCATACAACTGATACTTAAATTCTCAGAAAAGTAATGTTTTCACCTACCACCTATACCATCCACTTGACTGTTTTTAGTAATAATTAAACAAAAAACAAACAAAAAATTGATTCAGATTTAGGTATGTAGAGTTCAAAAACTATAAAAAGGCTGGGTTTATATGGACAGGTTTTATACCTACACTGCTTTTAATCAACTTTGTGTTTTGAAATGAACAAAATGTAGCTAAATAACGGACCTTTATATGTTTAAGTACCTTTAAAACTATTAACATGCATTTACTGTACATGTACCTGGTCAGTATCCAGGTTGCTTCAAAGTTACATAGTAATTATTGCTTCATGTATTTGTTAATTACTTTGACGATACTGTAAAACTTGGATAACTGCATATTAACATAGAATGGCCAGTATTTGTTTCATTTTTACAGTAAAATATCAAATTTACTGACGTATTACCTGTCAAAGTAAAATATCTGTAACTTACAATTTCAAACTAGATTGAAAAGTTTAATTGAAATCCTAGCTTCCTGTGCTACAATTAGCTAGCTAGCACACGAAGATCTAGCGAGTCCGACATTCCCGCGCAGTTTTTGGGTCTGTTGTCTGATTGATCGATCAAACAAATAAATAGATCAATACGTGTTCTTACCTGAGCCGTCTGAGTCTGAGTCCGAGTCAGGTTCAGACTCTCCGTAAGCCGCTAAAGACGAAAGTAGCGCACTCTTTTTACCGCTCGCCATCGCTGCGTTGTTGTGTCGCGTAAACGTAGCGTCGCAGGCAGGATTGCCAGATTTTCAGAGAGCAACAAGCGACCTGGCCTTTGAAAAAAGCCCAAAACAAGCGACTTCAGGCACTCAATAAAAAGTAGTTAGAATAAGCAATTAATTAAATATTATCTGTCACAGCAAATGTTGTTTAATGATTTTTGCATATATTAATAGTATTTGAACATTAATAATGTTTTTTAAATCATAATAATATGCAAAACTCTATATTTTTGTAATTAGTGGGTAATTTTCCTGAATCAAACCTGAAAAAGGCAAAAAATCACCTTGTTTATGACGCCAAAGTGTCGCTAAGGAGCAAGCCCAAAAAACCGCAACCCGCGACCGTCAAAATTCACAAGCGACTTTCCAAAATAAGAAGCCCAAAGTCGCTTTAAAGAAGCGGACTTGGCAACTCTGGTCGCAGGATTGAGACGTCACGACTTAAAGCAGCAGCAGCAGCAGCAGCAGGAGGATCGTGGGAGTTGTAGTTCAGAGGTACATGAGAGCGTTATTATCATTTTTTTCATTCTTGCTATTTATTTGGATACCTTTGTTGCGGTCTTTAAAATATATTTTCTACTTTACACAAGCTTATAAGTCCAAAGTTGCTATGATAGTGTATTTATAATGGTTCTGAAGATTGCACAGAGCTAAGCAAACTTACAAGAAAGGTCTGCATTGTCTCACCAGAGGAAAGGTGTGTGTATCTACCTGCTCCAGGGGCAATTTGGACCTGTTAAACAACGGTTAGACCAAACTGCTCTTATCTAAACTCACCACTCCTTATATTGGTTCAGTCTTTAGTTTTTGGAATGCTTTTTCATGGCATGTGTGTGTTCAGGTGTGTGTGCTCACCTCAGTGACCAATGCAAATTCTATGTTGTGACATCAAACTTTACTGACACATTGCTGCATATTTTGATTTGCAACCAATCACACAGCGCCTTAAACCTTTAAACTTCATCACACAGCACCTTATACCTTTATACTTCATCACACAGCACCTTATACCTTTAAACTTCATCACACAGCACCTTATACAATTAAACTTCATCACACAGCACCTTATATCTTTATACTTCATCACACAGCACCTTATACCTTATTGTATTTATTCTATTGTATTTTTTTTTGTGGTATTTATTGTGAAACTAACTAAGACCACAACAGCTAAATCAGTCAAGAATAAAGCAACATAAAGATTACCACTTATTTTCAAAAATGTTTCGGGGGCCTGATTAAAACTGGTCAAGGGCTGCATCTGGCCCCAAGTTGTAGTTTGCTCATGCCTGGTTTAGAGGTTTGTTTGTTTAAAGGTGGGGTAGCTGATTTTCACTCTGCAACTATGATTTAGGTTTTAAACGTGATAACTTTCTCTCCTAAATCCTTTGATACACCGTTAACATCAACATGTATTCGTTTTTGTTGCACTTACGGCTTAAAAACACTTCTACAATAAGCAAGTGAAACTGGGGAGGACGCTCAAGCACAGCCAATCAGAGCGCTGCATTGGATGACTACTGGCAACCGATATTGACCCTATTTTGTCCGCTACTTTTCTAGGATGTGCACTTCCTGTTTAGCTGCATTTAGCCTGTAGATTTCAGTCGATGGGTTTATTTTAACTGTCATTATATTTATTAAAATTGCCCACAAGACAGGTTAGCTACCTTAACAGAGCTAACAGGAAGTGCACTTCCAAGCCAAGTGGCGGACAAAATAGGGTCAATAGATCTCCTGCAAAAGAAACATTCTTCAGGCCAATATATTTAATACAGATGTTTGACATTGACAGCTAAAATTATTATTGTTATAATGCATGTTTTGACACAAATGTGCATTAGTAGTCTATAAAAGAAATCAGCAGAATAAAAATGTTTACAATGTTATTAACAGAGAAAAATTACTCTTGCCCACCATCTGACCATAACATGAACACAACACAGCAACAAAGAAAAACAGCATACTCAGTCTCTTGACCCAATCACTGGTCTGTGGCCTATATGATCTGGTCTGAGTCCTTCTTCTTCTTCTTGGGCGTTCTCTCCGTAGGCGTGTTACAGCAGCATCCGAACACTAGAGCGAACACGATCAGAGAGATGGTTCCCAAGATGAAGATGGCGATGACCACAGCACCGCCCAGAGCCCACACATCATGCTGGACACGATACAGGAACAGTTCCACCAAACCCTCAGGTGACTCCGGAGCGTTCGCAGGCTCCAAGATACTGCAGGGGAAAGAAAGGGAAAATGTTAACATGACGCTTGTACTAAAATGTTGAAATTATGCTCTACACATAATTTAATAAATACCTTGAAATGGTCCGACAATAAGCTAAAGTTACTCTTGTGAACTTACTAGTACTATGTGTGTTATCTAATCAAAAACATAGCTGCAGTTGTGTTTTGGTTTTATTCACATGTTTGAATAACTATTGAAAAGTGGATCACCTACTCTACTTAAAGCTGGGGTCACTGATTTTTTGCAAAACTTTTTAAAACTGTTTAACTTGTTTCTCCCTCTCACACGCCATTTGGAACAAGATCCCCATGCATTAATTTTGTCAGATGGCAAAGTGAAACTGTGATGGACAACAAGCTAAACAGAAAGCTGCTTTAGCTCTTGCTGTGAACTACTCACTTCATACAGCAGTCTGATTGTTTTAATAAAATTCTTTATTTTTGTTGGACAGCTGAAGCATTTTGTTGTATGCTGTATTTTATAACTCATTATTAAAGCAAAACATATCTGACATCACTGAATCTGCGACATAAAAGACATCTGTTGACTTGATTCAAAGATATTATAGTCCTGGTTTAGTCCCAGGGCACATTTTGAGGTCTTGTTCAAGATGTGATTTACGTCTGTTATCCAAATGCTTTGGGTCTTAGACCATGTACACACGTAGGCGAATGTTTTTACAAACGCTTATCTGCTGTCGTCTGTTTTGTAAAAACTCTTGCGTCCACACAGAACAGTTTTAAAGAAAATCACTGTGTGAAGGAAACAAGAGTTTTCAGACTGCTATAACTCTATATATAATTTCTGCTAAGTCTATTTAAAATATTATTTGTTTGACTGCATGTTTCAATTTTTCCTGCTGTTCTTATCTTTATTTAGTATTTTGCTGTACGAAAGTAACTTTCACAACAATGGTTGTATAAAGTTAATTTGAGTTAAATAAAAGTTCTACAGACCAGAAAAAATAGTAAAAAAATACAAATGTTTGAATTGTTTTAGGTTGAAAGTAAAAGTAAAAATAAGTCTGAAAAATATACTCAATTAATTATTATTTTGTTACATCGCTAATGAGTTCTATTGCCTGGCTTTTATTTGTGCTTAGACAGAGTGAGTTGGGCAACATCTTTATCACAAAATGAGAAATAGTCTAAACAGACGCCATCTCAATCAAATAATGGTACCTTTTATCTATTTCAGTGCACAGACACATACAGAGCCAGGCTACAGCGCTTTAACGTTGTAACAAGGATTGACAGGATAATCAAAACCAAGTAAGTCATTTAGTTAGTTTTCTGTAACTAAATGAAGGCTATTGATGTTGAAAACTATTGTTACCAAAAGTGAAAGCTCACCTCTCCACAGCCATAACCCGGAGCACGATCCTCACGCCTCACTGACTCCTCACAATAGTCCAGCACTGTAGTTGTGTGAATGAGGACAGAACCACTTTCAGTTGTTTGGATCCAACCGCAGCAGCTTAATAACCTTTATATGAAGCACAGGAGTTTATCTAGTCACCTTCTGGACAATATAAAGGACAGTCCAAGAGCTCTGCTTGAAGTCTGCTCTCTGTGTGCAAAAAGTGTGCAACAGTTCCTGGTTAATGTTTACACCGAAAACACAGACTGTGGGAGGGAGAAAAAGAATCCAATAATCATTTAGTTACAGTTTTTAAGATGAACCCACACTTACTACAAAACTGGAAGAAAAAGAATAATAAACATTAGATGTTATTTAAATCAATTTAATTAGAAATTAAAATTCAACAATTACATGTTGTACCAGTATAAAAACGTTTTCTGCTACAGAAAATATAAACCATTGTTTACAACTAGTTTAAACTAATTCATATTAAAAGTAAAGAATTTAACCAAACATTGGCATTTTTACAAAACAAGAACAGTGTCCTAACCAGGACAACAGAAGGCGCTGTTGCTCTTTCAACGTCAAGCAAAAGCAAATACAGTGTAGCTTGAACTCACAGAAAACTGTTGCAATGGAGAGAAGGAGAAGATGGAATGTATTGTACATTTGTGCTGGTAAATGAAAAAGAAAGAAATGCCTTTTTGACAACAACTGGTCTTTCTAACAGAAATGACCTTTGTTCTTGTGAGAATCTGCCACACTGACTTCTTTGTGCAAAGAGTCAAATTTAAATTCTGTTGATGCCAGAACTATGGCTCATTACAGGCATAAAAAACTTACTACTGCCATACACACTTTGGTTTAAAAAATAATTATTAAAGTATAAAATGACAATGTGCTACATTGTATGAAATAAAGCAGTAACACATGTGTATTTACATAAGTAATCTTTCTGCAGTCTGAGGTCAGGCGGGCTGGACTCTGGTGGTTTGCCTCTTTGCCTTTGTAGTGCAACAGCTGGTGCACGAGATCACCACCAGTAGGAGAAAAGTGGCTGAACATAAGAAACAAGATTATTACATTACTGACAATGTTCACATCTAAATGTTTCACTCTTATCTCTTACCAACAAACAGTAGGAACACCGTAAAGGCTCCGATCTCCAGAGCCCCAGCCTGGGGAAGGGCCTGTAGTTTGGCCCACATTCTGTCGATGATATCAAGCATCTCCTGTTGGGCATCCATCCTGGTATTCAGGCACAGAGGTTTACAGCTGAAGAAAACAAGCCTCAGCTCTACCTGAAAATATAATGAATATACCAAAGTCAAAAGAAAAAGTTAAGAAAATGGAAAGATTTTTTAATGTTCTCTTCACCACTCCTGTGTAATTAGAGGGTTGACCTGCAATTACACCATGGGGCCTTACATTATAGCCTTACGCATTCACAGGGTTTTCACTGGGTAACTACACGTCCTACAACACGACAGACGTGGCAATGGTTACATAGACTTTAAAGTCTATTTAGGGTACTTGGTGTCTAGAATTGCCTTAGTAATAAAATACAAACATAATTTTCTGCAAGAAGAGCTTTTCACAGGCCATGTGTGTGCATATTTACACTGACACATTTTAGCAACTTTGTTGATTGTGTGATGTTTCACAACAGCATCATATTCAAGTCAAATGACCATGTTAAATGTATCTAATATGCCTGCAGTATTACAGTAAGTACATAACAGATCAATTAGAACTGATGAGGAAGAAAAGAGAAAAAGTGATCACATTGCAGGATATCAAATTTGCACATGTTCAAAATATACTGTATATTATATATATTAAAAAACTTGGATTTTGGAAGTTGGAAGCATGACAATTATTTCTTTTTATACTTTCCAAGTATAAATAAACAGGTACTTATTAACTGACTTTGGCACAATCTTCTTAATGTGATGTGAATATTATGAATTGAAACACTTTTTCCTATATTTTTTTAGTTTGTTTTTGATTTGTTCATCTGCCTGCCAGTGGTGAATTCATCTCTACATAATGTCCGGCTTAAATCCCTGCAATCTTCTCCACTCAAGGGCCCGCAGCGAAGGCACAACCCGGGCGTTTACTTTAATTATAACCAAGGCAAAGCTATTTTGGCTCTGGCATTTGAAGCGCCCTGTCATCGTTGGAGGGGCAGCTGTGTGTGGGAGCTGTCCAGTGTGATATGACCCACTGAAAGAGAAAATTATTCAAAAGCTGTCGAAGCAGGGATCAAATGTTACTATAGACATTTTGTAATAGGTTTACCTCATACAACAATGCATAATACAAGTTTATGACCAAAAAGCATGGCTGCGTTATATTAGAAAAGAAGTGCAATATGGCTGTTGAATGGTAATATCATTGCATTTGTTTTTACTTCATAATCCAATCCAATAGCATATGTTTATACCTTAATATTTGTCATAGTTGTGCATTAAGCATATCTAACAACTGGCAAAATTATTTCAAAGTGTTTTTTAATGTATTCCCCTCTGTCTGGACTTAAAAAGATGATTAAAATTATAATTATAAGTTGATGATTATTAGCAAATATTTAAAAGAAAGTGTAGATTTCTAACAGTAAGACCTAATTTGTCCTATTAGTTTAATTTCTTCACACTTTGAAGACAAGAACTCTGACACATTAACGTTAATTATTACGGGAAAATTCCAATAACTCAATGCAGTCAACTTGCTCAGTGTAACTTAACTAACTTCTTTTTTCTTTTGCTCAAAATGTCTGAAAAAAGTTTTATTTTGTCCACGTCTTGAATATATCTATAGTTAGCTGTAAGAATGGCTTATTAGTTGATGATTTTTGTAACAAGGTAAGCGTTGCCTCTTTACTGCTAACTGCTGGCTACCTGGTTGGCTGTTAGCATATTGGCATAATTAGCATCCGTTAGCATAACAATACCATGTTAGCATAGTAATGAACCACATTTAGTTAGTTAGGTGTTTAACTACAAACGCCTGTTGCTTTGAGCCAACGATTAGTAGGTAAGGTCAACACGAAGTACATATAAAGTTGACAAAGGCATCAGTAGTAAGTTTATTTGTACAAAGAACTATGTTAAAAAGTTGTTAGCATTACCTGACTTACTCACTCTTGCTGTTTGGTTGATTGGTAACCGTGCGTGAATCGAACACACGTGCACTTTTGAATAAATAATAATTTCAGTGGAATTTAATGTATAATGGGCTTCAATATTTAATTGTTTAATATATAAATAATAATTTAAGTGGAATTATATTTATTTTGATTCAGTTTTAAAAACTACAAGAAAGCAATAATCAACTTAAAAAAAATCATTAGGTTGTTAACATGAAAATTGTTTTTGATTGATTGAAATCTTTATTTCAAATACATTTTCGAAGGTAAATAAAGAAAATACAAAATAAAAGATAATATTCGAAAAGGAGTAGGTTGAGGTAAAACTTATGTAAATCCTACCCCCTTTTTCACTAAAATTCTTAAACAATATACATGTATTTGCAAAATACATGTATATTGAACATTGTCTGAATACAAATACTTTGGGGTTCAGCTTGGTGTTATCTGCAACATTTTGAAGACTTTTTCCACATTGAAAATGCTAAATCATCTACTTCTACACATTCTGACTGAAACTAAAGTGCAACTCATGGATAAGTTCTGTTTTTTGGACTTTTGCCCATTAATAAAATATAGAATATTATTTAGTTTAAAAGTGTTCATTATCATAGCAACTGTGCAGTATTTTCATCACTATGAAAAAAACAACAACAACAACATACAATTATTCTCTAATAGTATGTCGCCAATTCATGCCACAATTAAAAAAATATATAATGTAATAAACATAACAAACTAATTTCTCATTGAAGTTAATCAGTCTGCCTCTGCATAATGAAAAGTTGCCTCATACCTCTCTCGAGTCCTGCAGGAGTTCTTCGAAAGCTGTCTGCACAACTGATGTTCTCCAGACCTCTTCTCTTTCCAAAGTCCCACCCTCCCCTTTTCTCACTTGTTTATTTCTCAAGTTTTATGTACAATCCTCTTAACGTTTTTCTCGTCCGCTCTTACAGACGCTGGAAGAAGCTGGAAGTTTTGGGGCTTACTTGACTCTCGAAGCAGCAGATTCCCAAATACTCCTGTGCCCTGGCTGTGAGTACCTCCTACTTCTCCTCTCGTCTCTCACTCCCCGCACCCTCTGTCCAGGCGCTCATTCACTGGTGGTTATTCCCCTCCTTGCTGTTGCTAAAGACCAGCTGTGTCAGGGCCCCTCTCTCCTTTTTTTGTCTGCAGTAACCGTGGAGACGAGACCCGACCCTAAAAGGAGCAGGGGGTGGTGGGGAGGAAGACTACCCATCCATCTGGTGGTCTGCCAGCTGACGAATACCATCATACCAAGACAACTACTTTTACAAAAGGTCTGCATTAGAAAGGGTGTGTTATTGTTAATTTACTTCATTAACCTGTGTCCTAGTTAGCTAAAGAAAGGAAATGATTAACCACTTGTTGTCTTAGAAGAAGGCAATCAGGCGGTCTTCGAGGATGAGGCTGACTTACAATGGAAAAAAAATGTTTATGAAGCAGTCAAAAAGACATGTGGGTCACTCTGAGTTGTGAAAAATGTTATAACAATTTATATTAGTGTTCTTCAAGTGTTTCTCTTGAAAGTTGACATTTGTCAGAGATCCAAGACATCAGTCCTAATAATTTCTTTAGGGCTATTTTTGTACTGACGTTTTTTTGGTATGTATGGAGAGCTGTAAAATGAGGTGTAGTTATGTAGTTAGAGCCTGCATGACATAGCTTGGGCAGAATTTTTTTATTTTTTTGACAATTCCTCTTCAACGCTAAGTAATTTCCCAGAAAATTTGCTCTGGGAACCTGTAATAAATTAAAACAGTTTAGACAGAGCCTTTCTAAAAGTGCAGTTACATTTTGAGGAATTCTTATTTTTTTTTATCAATAATAAGTGTATGCTGACAAACTGTCTGATTCATCCCAAAATGACTCGGTTGACTCTAAATAAGATGGTTCCAATTTCCTTTTTATTCTTAACATTTACAGGAGCCTAGTTTTTTTATCAGATAGTGGACGAAAACAAATCAATAAAAAGTGGGACCTCGATTTAGATGGTCGCTGATGTGGTTCTAGTATATAAATTTCACAAGTAACCATTGGTTTTGTGTGTAATCCCACATAATCATGTGCTCTTAGATGCATGTATCTAAGCAATTATGGTCAAACTAGACAGCTTCTTCTCATTTTTTTAAATTAAAAATATACTTTTTTAAAATACAAAATAAAAATCAACTTTAGCACCTTTGTATTATCCCACCGGTCACAAGGCATGACAAGCAAGGCAAATTTATTTGTATTGCACAATTCATACACAAAGCAATTAAAAGTGCTTTACAAGGCAGGAAAAGATGCATCAAAATTGACTCTGTGCATGGAAGCTGTTTATTTTCAAATTCTCAGACTTTAGCATTGCATTGGCACACAAACTCATCGTCCTTTGGTTCTCTTCATTTGTAAAGTATTTGACATGTTTTTAGAGAAAATCACCAACAAATCACTGTTCACTGCCCAATCTTTAGTCATTTTTCATTTTAAGCTGAGGTAGTAAAAACCTCATAGGAATGAACTAAACAGGAAATAAAGCTGCCGGCAAGATGTTAGCATTATTGAAAAAAATAAGCCAACTGATTTCAGTGCACAAATCCAATTACAATACAAAACAAAACAACATTATAATAAAATATAAATAATCGTCATAACATTTACTTCAGAGTTCAGACAAGGCATTTCAGTCATATGCACAGATAAAAAGAAATGTTTTGAGCCGAGATTTAAACATTGTCACGGTGGAGACCAGTCTTACATCATCTGGAAGAGTGTTCCAGATCTGAGCTGCAGAAAACTGAAACGCTGATTCCTCATGTTTAGTCCTGACTCTGGTCCATGTTTAGTCCTGATCTGGTCACGTTTAGTCCTGATTCTGGTCCACGTTTAGTCCTGACTCTGGTCCACGTTTAGTCCTGACTCTGGTCCACGTTTAGTCCTGACTCTGGTCCACGTTTAGTCCTGACTCTGGTCCATGTTTAGTCCTGACTCTGGTCCACGTTTAGTCCTGACTCTGGTCCACGTTTAGTCCTGACTCTGGTCCGTGTTTAGTCCTGACTCTGGTCCATATTTAGTCTTGACTCTGGTCCGTGTTTAGTCCTGACTCTGGTCCACGTTTAGTCCTGACTCTGGTCCATGTTTAGTCCTGACTCAGGTCCACGTTTAGTCCTGACTCTGGTCCACGTTTAGTCCTGACTCTGGTCCACGTTTAGTCCTGACTCTGGTCCATGTTTAGTCCTGACTCAGGTCCACGTTTAGTCCTGACTCAGGTCCACGTTTAGTCCTGACTCTGGGCACCAGCAGGAGGCCGGTCCCTGAGGTCCTCAGAGTGCGAGATGGTTCATGAGCACTAACATGTCAGAGATGTACTTTGGTGCTAGTCCATGGAGAGACTTAAACACAAGCAGAGCTGTTTTAAAGTCAATTCTCTGAGCCACTGGAAGCCAGTGCAAAGACCTAAGCACAGGACTAATGTGATCGTACTTCCTGGTTCAGGTCAGGACTTGAGCAGCAGCATTCTGCTACCAGTCTTAACAGTAATTTTTTCTTGTATTTTCTGACCATTTTCATTAGAAATATTAATTGATTATGCCAAAATATTATGAAATGTACTTGGATTTTATAATGGCGTCACTGGGAAAAAATTGGGTTTTAAATTTGGGTTAAGCATCAACTTCAAACTTAAATACTGTTAAATATTTGCCCACAGTTTTGTCTACTATAATTAGTTTAACACAGGGCTATAATTCAACTTTATCTTCCAGAAAGCCAGATTTTTCAACAGGCAGAGACCTCTGGATCAGAGGCGCATAACGAGCCACCATTTTTATTTGGGGTTGCACAAAATGAGCATGGTTGTTTTAGATGTAGTAGAAAAATAACATACAAAAGACTTTCAGATACTGAACTAGAACTAGAGCAAGTCTAGATGCTAAAATTAGCTAAGAATCAAATCAATAATTAAGAACAAATATGAGTCATGGGCTGGATTTGATTGGTTGGAGGGTCTGATTTGACTTTCATTATGTTGTATACCCCAGTTTGAAATGTCAATTTGTAATTTCTTGTGTTTACTTTATAATTCTAACCCTGTTCTAAAATACAGATTGTATGTGATTTGTTTTAACAGCTCCTTGTTACTGTAAAAAGCAAGTTCTCTTTCCATGTGTAACTCGGGGTCAAGGCGCCGTACACACAATAATGAACAATGAGCCAGTTCCTTCCTTTTGCTTTCTTGTTATTCCAGGCGTATGATCGCCATGGTTACTCAGGGGGATTGGTGAAAAATGTTCTCTCCTCCAGGTCACATTGTTGAGGAATATCTGTATTGGAACATTTTGTGTCCAGTTTATGGGAATGTGATACTAAGATACTTCCAAGTACACATTCCTCAGTTATCAGTTTGCACATGGTTCTGGTTAAGTACTTCCAACAAATATCAAAAAGATGTTTTCGTGTGTTCCATCACCGTGTTAAAAAATAACTCAGAAAAAACAGATATTCTTCATCTTTCAACAATACTGATTTGATTTTGTTTTGCGTCAGTCATTACTCAAATGGTGATTCATTTGAAGACTGTCGTAATTAAGGTTTTTTGAATGAATGGTGCACATCAGGGAATGTCTCATGTTCGTCATGGCAACAAGGCAATTATTCAGGCTGAGGTAATTATGACAATTTGGTAAATGGTCATAGAAACGGCAAAAACAACCACTGAAAAGTAGAAAAAATACAACTAAAAATAAGTGAAATTCTCTGCTAGAACAATCATACTTTTTAAGAAATCTAAGCAGAAGAAAATATATCTAGGACAAAAAAATAATATAATAAATAAACATGACTTGAAGATGAAAAGTCATTTTAAAAGAAGAAAACAAAAAGTACAAACAAATCGAAGTTAACTTAAAGCTGGGGTACCTGATTTAGACGCTGCAAAACAGGAAGTTGTTTTTTCTTATTATCTAACTACTTCCTCAGACAGGCATTCTTCACATAAGCTTAATATTCACATTTTTAGCTGGAGTTACGACTTTACGTCTTTTTACAGACAGCAAAAAGTGAAACTGGAGTGGACCACCCAAGCACAGCCAATCAGAGCGCTGCTTTCGAATATCTGTGAGAAATGTAATATGTTATTATTGGATTCAGATGATGATGTACGCTAGCCATCTACTTTTGTCATGAAGTGCAGTGGAGAGGACAAAATGTACTAATTTACGACAGAAAAAGTCAGGCTCCTCAGCTTTAAAGTTGCTAATTTTAATCATTTTACAATATTAATTTGAAACTTTGTACAGCAGCAGTTAATGTCGACATATATTCATTTTGGTTGCACTTATGGCGACTCCTAACAGGAAGAAGCAGTAGAAAGTGAATGAATGAATACTTCTTTTTACAAACAACAAAGTGAAACTGGAGAGGACCACTCAAGCTCAGCCAATCAGAGAGCTGCATTTATCAAATGCTTTTTAGTGGAAAACACACAGGTTACTCATTTACAACTAAAAAGCTAGTTATCTAGCTAGTTAATGCATTCTGAATCCTTGTAATGATTCATCACATTGACTTTAGAGGAGCCTTAACAACAACATAACATGCTAACAGCACACTTTCTGATTTCGGAGAATAACAGACTGCAAACCTATTTTCTTTAATGTATTTGTTTCAGGGTTCTGTGTCTGTACCTGCACAAAGCTTCAAAATTGGAATATACTGTATCTGGTTGAGAATAAGGATATATTGGATCAACAGCGTACCACCCAAAACTAAAGAAAACGCAGTGGTAAAGCAAACAACAATACTACAACGCTGGACATAAAGATCGAAATAGTGACGATAGTGGTAAATGAAGTACTATCTAACAAAAATACAATAAAAAATGTAGGATTACAGCTGAAGGATCATAGCAGAACACACAGGGCGTATTTAGTATTTATCTATTCAAACAACATGCATTCTTTGTCTTTGTCTAAAATAATAAAGCTTAGTTATATGAAATTTGTGTTGTGGGAAAGTTTGAAGATTCACCCTTAACTGATTAAACTTTCTCAAATGCATGCTTAAAACTAGAACAAGGCAATAATACAACATGTTTGTCTTTATAACATACAGCAAAAGCACAGATATGTCTGCATAACATAATGGAACAATGACATTGGACGAACCAGATGTTTTAGGCACCAGTCCACAGGAGGCTTTTAAGTCATTCAAAGATTAAAACAGTAATAATACATTACAAATTTACATTGATTAAAGCCACAGTTTCAGACGTCTATTAAAGATGTTTGGATCTGTTTGTAGTTTTAGTCAGGGGTGTCGGACTGGGGGGGGTAAATGGTACTAGTTTCCCCCGGGCCCAGGGCAGAAAGGGTCCTCAAAGCAAGTCACTTTGGTTGTGAGATAGATGGTTCCTCTAAACGCAGTTATTTGTGATATCAGAGTATTCCATCATTCCTTAAAACGTAACAAATGGACTTTAAATAAAATAGCTAGAAAAAAGATTATTATTAACATGATTTTCAGATTTCAGTGAACAAACAGTCTCATATTCACATGGTTTTGTTATGAAATGTCACAAGGATTCTTTAAGTACATTTTTGGAATAATTTAGACAATTTTATAGCTTAAAACAAGTTAAAATGTAAAAGAGTGTGCTTCCATTTTATTTTTGTTTTGAGTGGAAAAAATCGTGAACGTAAACGTTATAATGCATTCAATTTGATCTGCTAATGCATGGAAAAATATCTAATATCAACACTAGTTATGTGTAGAATGTAGAAATTAAATAAATAAGCTATATATGAAAATTCTAGAATGAAGAAAAAACCCAAATGAAAAGAAAACTATTAAAAAACAAGATTATGGTACAGGGGCCCATGAACAAAGTTTATACCAGGGGCCCAGACTTTGGTGCTACGCCCCTGGTTTTAGTTCTGTGGGACTGTCCAAAAGATGTTCTGAACTTTGGAACTGCACAGTCTCCACTCACAGAGGCTCTGGTGTTAGGCCTGAGTGAGCCCTGACGTCTGACAGCCAAATCACAAAACAGTGGCGGCACATGATTGTTAGACATTTAATATACAGTTTCAAAGTACAAAAATTTTGAACGTTTTCAAATGTAAAAAGGTGGTGTTTTTGAATGACGTCACAATGATGCCACCTTATGGGGCTGCTTCTCTTTTGCACTTTGCACATTCCTCCACTGTGGTCACACAACAACGTCACAGAGTTATTTTAGTTGTAAAATCTGGTGTACTGTTTTGACCCTTACTAGTAATAACTTCTGGTACTTATTGGTCCCAGAAGTTCCCTGAAGGGTGTAGAACGCCCTCTAACGGCTAAACTTGTGATTACAACACTGATTTGATGCCTACTGTTTCAGAAGTTATTTATTGTGTGTAGAACAAATGTTCTGGTTTGGTCTGTTTGGTCAAATCATCTAGGAGCTTTTATTATTAAGCAGAAATAGAATTTTGAGCCCATTCCCTTGATTCACCATTTCTATTTTTAATGCTCTTGTCTGATCAAATGCAACTATTTCTCTCTGTGACAGAATTTAACAATAGCATGTGAACTTTCTGTACAAGTAGATACAATTTTATTTCTGTAAATGAAATGTCAAAAATACATAAAAAAAAAAAAAAAAAATTAACTTGAATAAATAATTATTCTAGTTATATTTAATTATCAATGGATTACATGTTAACATAAAAAATGTATTATTTAGTGTTAGTTAACGTTGGAAGATTAACATAAATGTTTTGTTATTTTCGTATAGATAGGTCTATGTTATTCCTTTATTCCCTCAACGCACAAAGTTGATCCTCAAGGCTTGGCTATAAAATGAATCAAAGCTTGGCCCATTTTGATTAACATATGCAGTTGACTTGAAATTATGTTGAGTGTGAGCTGAAAAATACATGTATTTTCCCCATAATTGGTGCTTCTACCCCACCATAATTCGTATTAGTTTAAAAAATTACTAGAATTAACATGGGCTATCTTTTTTATAAAACTAACATTAACTTTTATGGCTGCTATTGTGTAAGTAAAGATCATATAAGTATCCTTTTATCTGTAGGAAATAGTTAATAAGTTCCAACCAGTGAGGGTATCAGGTTGCAAAAAGTTTCTTAGCAGTTAGCTATTTACGGACTTCTATATAGTGCGAGTTCTCGTCTTTTTCCAGCTGTGCATGCTTGTGACTTATGAGTAAGAATTTAATATTTTGGTAAATTACTATGTTACATGTTATTGCCATTGTTCCAATCGTAGATTTTCGTCAAAGAGGTGACAGTATAAAATACAATCTACATAAGAATAAAGTCTAAAAATTCCCTTTGAACATCTTATTGCTTTGTGTGTGTATGTGCAAACAGAGCACCCCGCTCAGCAGTGGGTTTCTTGTAAGGGAGCAGCTAAAGTCTTCCGCGATTGCGGCTAAGGTCTGCCAATGGGTGCATGCCTATATATGTGTAAATGCCACCGACATGGCTTATCCATCGTTGCTAACGCTCATTTCTATGAATCAATGTGATTCGTAGACTGTCGCTCGCGCTCTCGAAAAAGCCAATTCCTAGTTATCACGTGATTACACAGAGTCCGCTCTCCATTTGATGCTTTAATTGTGTGCAATCTATCATATATAGCACATTGATGTCCCATGCCGTAAGGCTGTAGAACGTTATAAAAAAGATGAACTAAAATAAAATTTGTTACTGGCCTCAGTTACTATAAGACATAATCTGACCATAAAAAGACAACTTTAAGACAAACTATTGTGATAAGCGCAACATTTAGTACTAACTGCCGTCTAATCTCAATTTACATTTCCAAATACTCTCTCTCTCTCTCATGCTTCACTTGTACACTAT